>JBAMMX010000002.1:903748-1276248 GCA_037126225.1 Dillenia turbinata
TAAGTTCAACCGAGACCGTTTCGTAGCAAAGGACACCAGAAAAGTTTCCAAGAAAAAGGTGGAGCTCGTCTGTTTTCGCTTAAGTACCTCTTTTCCTTCGACAATTATTTATCACTAGACAGAACTTTTCTAAATATGTCATATCATTGCATATTAGTGAATGAGTTTTACAAAAGTTTAGAGTACAAATTTAAATATGGACAAAGAGAGATAAAAATATAATCAAATATAAAAGAGAAAAAGAAAAAATATTTATTGAGAGGATAAAATTGAAGAATGGAAATAATTTCTTCTATTGAGTGTGAAAAAAAGATTATTTCAAATATTACAAAAATAGAGAAAGAGATAAGAGCGAAATTTTGGAAGAGAGACTGTCTTCCAAATTGTGTATACAATATTAGAGAAATCCCCGATTTATAAAGATGCGCGGAGAGATAAAGAAATAATAAATAAAAATGAGTGAAAATAAAAAATAAAATAAAAAAGAAAGAGAGAGGGGGGAGTGGACATTTTGTCCACTCCCCAACGGCTATATAGCAGTTGGGGCTTTCTAGGCCCATTTGGGCCTATTTGTTTTCAACACTGCCCCTCAAGTTTGAGGAATATATGTCGATGGAGGCTAATTTGTTAAGAATATTGTTCATATGACTAGTTGTAATTCCTTTAGTGAAAATATCAACAAACTGATCACTACTCTTTACATGACGAATGATTTTGGTCTTTTCTTCAACTATTTGCCATACAAAATGACAATCCACCTCAATATATTTGGTCCGCTCAAGAAAACACTGGATTTGATGCAATGTGAATAGCCGATTGGTTATCACAAAGAAGTTGAATTGGCATTGAGACCTTGAACCCTAAGTTTTCAACTAGAGCTTTAAGCCACACAATTTGACTTGTTGATGCTGCCATTCCGCACTAGACTTGACACTACTGATTGTTTTTTGTTTCTCCAAAACACTAGATTACCTCCCACAAACATCCAGAAACTTGTTGTAGACCTTTTATCATGAAAATCTCCGGCCCAGTTCGCATCACAATATCTAATGATCTCAGAGCTTCGGTTACACTTCATCCATGTTCCACGTCCAAGAGAACCCCTTAGATACCTTAAGATCCTTTCGGCTACTTTCCAATGTCCCATTTTTGGATTGTGCATATGCTGGCTGATTCGGCTAAATGCATATGCTATATCTGACCTGGTGATCATCAAATAAATGAGCTTTCCAACAAGTCTCCGGTATCTCGAAATATCGGTAAATTATTGATCATTATCCGTTCCTTCTTCATAGGTTGAGACTGGGCTACAGACAGGTTTAGCTTCCAATTTACCTATTTCCTGCAAAAGATCAGATATGCACTTTCTTTGGGATAAAATAAATCCCTTAGAGAAGTAGGCAAGTTCTATACCTAGAAAGTATCTTAGTTCCCTCAAATCTTTAATTTCAAATTTAGAGTTAAGAAAATTTTTAACTTGCTCTATTTACTTTACGTCATTCACAGTTATGATTATGTCATCGACATAAATAAATACAATAATGACTTTTTCATTAAAAAATTTTGTAAATAAAGAGGATTCACTATTGCACTTAGAGAAATCATAACTAAAAAGAGCGGAGCTAAGTTTAGTATACCAGGCTCTGGGAGATTGTTTCAAACCATAGATGGCCTTCTTGAGTTTGCATACTTGTCCATCTTTGCCTTCAAGCCCTTGAGGAAGTCGCATGTAAACTTCCTCCTCTAATTCTCCTTGCAAGAATGCATTTTTCACGTCCATTTGAAACATTGGTCAACTCCAATTCGTTGTGAGAGACAATAGGACTCGAACTGTGGTCATTTGACGATCGGAGCAAAAGTTTCGGTGTAGTCCTCTCCATGTGTCTGGGTGAAGCCTTTGGCTACAAGTCTTGCTTTGAGACGGTCGATTGTTCCATCACTCTTATGCTTAACCTTGTAAACTCACTTGCACCCTACCGCTTTCTTTCCTTTAGGAAGAGTGGTGATCTCCCAAGTTTGATTCTTGATAAGAGCATCCAATTCTTCCTCCATAGCCTTCCTCCATCCTTGATGAGCTTTAGCTTCTTCATAGCTCAAAGGTTCCTGCACTTGGTCAATGTCATTCAAGAACTCTTGATGACTAGAGGAAACATTGTTAATTGTATAAAAATCAGAAATAAGATGAGATGTAATCTTGGAATTATAATAAATTTCCTTATTTAACCATTCTGAAAGACGTCTTAACCTAGTGGATCTTCTAAGTGGAGGAGGTGGTGAAGATGGTTCCATAAGAATTTCCTCATTAGCTTGTTCTCCCCCTTGCTCATTCGGTTCCTCATTTTTTAATAAATTTTCTTCTTCTCCCCCTTGTTCCATATTTTGTTCTATAATTATTTCTTGGGGAGATTTATTTTTAACTTTTGGGAATTTCCAAAAAAAAGATTTGTAAGTCTATTTTTATGAAATCTTTATCTTTATTATGTTCTTTAAAATAAAATTTATCTTCATTCTTAGATATATAGACTTTACTAGTTTCGGGTTCATAGCATAAATATCCATTTTGAAATGATGCATAGCCTATAAAAATATGTCTTCCCTTTCTTTCTAACTTATCTCTCATTTGAGAAGGAATATGAGCGTAGCATGTACAACCAAATATTTTAAGATGAGATAAGGATGGTTTTTCTTTTCTAAGTATCTCTAAAAAAGATTTTCCTTTGAGAATCTTTGTAGGAAGTCGATTAATTATATGTGCAGTTGTACTAATTGCATCACTCCAAAATATCTTAGGCATATTTACAAAACACATCATGGTTCTTGCTATTTCTAGTAAATGTCTATTCTTTCTTTCGGTTACTCCATCTTTCTGTAGATTATAAGGGCAATATGTTTGATAAATAATTCCCTTATTTTCTTAATATACTTTGAATTTATTACTTATGTATTCACCTCCATTATCATTTCTAAGTATTTTAATATGAGCATCATATTGTTTCAAGATAAAGTTATTAAAGTTTTGAAATGCTTCAAAAGCTTGTGCCTTAGTGCGAAGAATATATACCAATGTGTATCTAGATTTGTGATCTATAAAAGATATAAAGTATTTGAAATTTCTTCTAAATTCAACAGGAGATGTCCATATATCTTAATGCACAAATTCAAAGATACTTTTATAAATAGTTTCTGAAATTGGATAAAATACTCGGGTTTGTTTCCCAAAGATACATGTTTCACAATGATCATTTTTATAAAATTTTGTTGGAAAAACTATTTTCAAGACTTGATCATTTGGATGACCTAATCTAGCATTCCATAGTTGATTATCTCCTTCATATGCTACAAGAGCTCGGTTGCCTTGGTCCAAAAAATATAAATTGTTTCTTCTAGATCTACTACCAATCACTTGATTCGATTTGAGATCCTAAAAAATAACAGTATCAGGATCAAAAGTAGCCTTACAATTTTGGTCCTTAGTTATCTTACTAATTGACATAAGATTGGAGGTGAATTTAGGAACATATAAGACATTTGATTTTTTTTCGAAAAATTCAACTTCTCCAAGTTCTTTAACCTTTAAATTTTATCCATTAGCTACTTTGACTATCTTATGATTGATAAGGGGTTTTAAACGTTTTATCTTTTATTTATTCTTAACCATATGATAATCACATCCCGAATCTATTAACAAATTTTCAGAATAATGAGTGGAGTTTGAGAAGTTACTAGAATTATTGGCGACTTGTTTTAATAGCTTGGTGATGCCTTCAAGAGCTGTTTCCAATGCTACATTTTGCGCCACTTTTGGTGTTCCTTGCTCTTTCCTTTTAAGATACTCTGGTTTGAGATGAGGATGAAGAAACCAACATTTTTTCCTTAGTATGATTTAATCTCTTGCAATGTGAGTATCCTTTCTTGTAAGGAGGCTGATAAGCTTTGTTGGCAGTGGGTTATTCTAGGGTAGAAATAGGGATTAGTTGCTCAACTTTAAATCCATAGACTTCAACTTTTGATTGTGAAGTCTACTCAAGCCGCATGCTAGCATCAGCTTTCTGAATTAAGAATCGAATTTCTTGATATGAAGGGAAGTCTTTCATCTGAAGAATTTCTTGACAGACATTTGAGAAGCATTCGCCAAGAGAGATAAGATGGCCTAAGGACTTATCTTCATCCTTCTGTTTCATCAATATTTTTGGATCACATGTGTAAGGTCTCAGCATCTCCAATTCATTCTATAGGTCTTCATATTCTCCAAAAAATTGGGATAAAATTTTTTCTTCCCTCTAAATATTGGCAATCTTCCGCTTAACTTCCCACATTAGATTCTTGTCCAAATAGATCATACATTTGATCATATAAAGCTTTAGAGTTTGGACAAGATGACACTATATTTTTATAAGTTTGATACATGGCACTAGAGAGGAGAATGAAAACTTGATCATCTCTTTCTTTCCATTCTTTATATGCAGGGTTAGTAACATCAAGAGGTTCACTCATTATAAATTTTAAAATTTTTAGAGCATTGAGTGACCTTTTGATGTGCCCTACCCATTGGAAATAATTTTGGAGGTTAGGATTGTGAAAGAAAAAATGTGGGTTTGAAATGAAGTAAAGGATGGTAGAAAATTTGCCATAATAGAACTCTGCTCTGATACCATGTAGAAATTTGTAATCCTAACTTAAGTTCAACTCAGAGCGTTCTGTAACAAAAGACACCAGGAAAGTTCTCAGGAAAGAGGTGGAGCTCTTTTGTCCTCGCTTAAGTACCTATTTCCTTGGACAAATATTTGTCACTAGACAGAATTTCCTAGACATACCATACCATTGTATACTAGTAAATGAGATTTATAAAAGTTTAGAGCACAAATTTAGAAATGAACAAAGAAAGATAAAAATATAATCGAATATAAAAGAGAGAAAGAAAAAATATTTATTGAGATGACAAAATTGAAGAATTGAAAGAATTTCTTCTATTGAGTATAAAAGAGAGATTATCTCAAATATTATAAAGATAGAGAAAGAGATAAGAGAGTTTTGGAAGAGAGATTGTCTTCCAAGTTGTATATACAAGATTAGAGAAATTCCATATTTATAGAAGATGAAGTGAGAGAGAAAGAAATAATAAAAAAAAAGGAGTGAAAAATAAAAAATAAAAAAGAAAGAGAGATGGGAGAGTGGACATTTTGTCCGCTCCCCAACAGCTATAATAGCCGTTGGGGTTTTCTGGGCCCATTTGGGCGACAATTCTTGGGCCCAAATGGGACTATTTGTTTTCAACAATAACCACTCATCTCTTATCAAGACCAATATTCCATGGCTCCTCCTCTAGTATGTTTATCTTTGTGTTTACAATTTATAAGATTATTGTTCATATTTGATGAGTTTTACTACTATATAAGCCTAAAGAAATTCATTTGAGATTTCCTCCTTCACGAAAAGAAAAGGCCAATATCCAAGGTGCTGAGAAAGACATGAGAATTGAGAAGTTTGGCACAGATGGTGGGAAAAGACCTTTTATTATATAAATCACCACAACTTTGAAATAATTAAGATTTCTATTGTTAACTTAACTAATTTGGGGCATCAAAGCATTAAGTCAGTTAACAATCCTTGGTCACAATATCATCTACTTTCATCTAAAGATTCAAATTTTGACCAATTTAGTAAATCTAGAAGAGATACTAAGGACTCTTAAATCTAATAGTACTAAGATGGTGTTTGGTTAAAGTGTATGTAATCAAGAATGAGATTGAAACCCATGTAAGTTATTTGAATTAACGGAATAAGAATAAAGGTTTGGAAATAAAACTCATGAAATAAAGGTTTAGTGAAATCCACAAATAAAATGATGAATTTTGACAGAAACTCATCTCTCAAATCCAAGAAAATTACATGGCCACTTTTTGCCCTTCACAGTCAAGTTGAGGAAGTTGATTTTGAATCGCTACCGTTCAATCTTCCTAGTATCTTTCTACAACTTCTGCAACCACCTCCAACTTTTGCAAAACCCTAACATCTTTTCCCCACCACCCTCTTCCCCCCCTCCCCCCCACAAACAACCCCTCATCCCCCTCCCCTCCCCCGGGGGTCCCTCCCCCCCTTCCCCCCCCAAAATTTATAAAAAAAGGTGGGTGGTGTTTTTGGGGGGGGAATAGACACGCACCCCCCCCCCAAACAACAACACTAAAGAAAAACCAACAGCCACAACCCCCAACCCTATATATTATTTTTTATTAATAATTTTCCTTTGAAGAGCTAGTAGGTCATTGCAATCAACTCTTCCTCAAGAACAAGTCTAATCTTTCTAATGTTCAACATTGTCTACATTCCATCAGTTACATCCCCGGTATCTCTCTCTCTCTCTTTCTTTCCTCTTGAAGCTGAAAATTTGACTTTAGCATTGTTATTATATAGAAATTGACGAAATCAAAAGTTCGTAGAGGGAATTACTTTGATCAGCAAGCAGATCTGTCACCTACATTCTTGGATTTGAGAGACCAATAACAATGGTTTTTGTCGACCAAAGATAATATTCGAACGAATCTCACGGCAGCTTTTGTTTCTTATCTCGGGAGGCAATGTATCTTACAGATAAGAAAAAAAACCCTTAAGAATCTAACTGATAAGGAAAAAAATCTCCCCGTATAATCAAACTTCCTAAACGATAATGATTTCAAATTTCGGATGTTTGAATTTCGAAATCTTTGGATCTTCTTGTATGGAAACTAGGATTGTAACACTCCGAATGCACACAGCTCTTACAGCACCTCATATAAAAGCTTTCCATACATCGAAATGAAGTAAGTTCCCTTGAACTTACACGAGGGCACACAAATCACATAAAGATCCGTTCTGCCTTCCTCTCTCAGTCTGTTTTATATCCTTCAAAAATTGCTCTTTCTGATTTAAGTGTCAGAGCCTTCCCCATCAAAGTACCATTCGATGGTCTTTTGCAAGTATCAAGCCTTTTCATGAGTACCTGTTTGAGTTACAATGAGCCAGATCTGTAGAGTCAAAACTTATTTTCAACAGATTGGCGCCATCTGTTGGAAATAGACTAGAGAAATTTCGTTGAATTCTCTAGATCACCGGACCGATATGCCTCTAAAAAGAAAAATCAGGACCACATCGAAAGCCACATCCGCCATGGACGACCATATTACTACCCCCACTAACGTAGCCCTTCTTGTTGCGCCCGCTCGCTCCATTAACAATCCTCCCGTTCATGCTCAACCTCTTCTCCCGAAGCAGGTCCCACAACTGGCGCCTCAGGAATGCCCAATTGTACCTCCTGCGCCGGTGTCCCAAGAACGAGTCAGTCAACCTCAAATAAATAGACTAGAGTCCAAGATTCAAGACATGAGCAAGTAGTTGGAAGGCCTTATTCGCGTCGTGAGGCCCGAGGGACAATCTTCTTCAAGAGGATTTGGGCATGTACGCCCCCGACAACGAATGTCACCACTCAACTATGAGCCCTTGGCGACTTCCCACCATGACCCTGAAGATCTAAGGAAACAAATTGAGCAACTTGTAGCTGATGAACTCAAACAGGCCAATACTCAAGATAACCAAAGCATTCATGTACCCTCCTAACACTTTGCCTTTCAACCCAAAGGTCTCTTCAGAACCGACATCTGGGGACGTACTTTTACCTCCATAGAAAGATATTACGGAATGACTAATCCCCATAACCAAACTGCGTACTTCGTAATAGTGATGTTTTCAAGAGATATGACGGATGCTATCATGTACAAACACTTCCCTACCAACGTATTAACATGGTTCAACTCACTCCAACTGCTAAGTATAAAAACTTTTTCTCAACTTCGGTAGCAATTTGAGACCCACTTTATGATAAGTCGGGGAGCAAAGAGAAAATCCATCTCTATACTATCGTTACATCAAAAGGAGGATGAACCCTTGAGAGACTTCTTAGAAAAGTTCAAAATAGAGATGATGAAAGTCTCAGTCTTGGACCACTCTATCGCGCTGGCCATGCTACTTATTGGATTATGCCCTTCAGGCATGAAAACTTCGATTATGAAGAATCCTCCCTCCACTATCCAAGAGTTTTACTTTCGGGCGGAGAAGTACATTAGGACCGAAGATGCCAAGGCCTTCGACCAAAGGAGAAACCGATCGTCTAGGAGGGAACGTAGTCGATTGCCCTGACAGCTCTCACCAAAGAGAAATTGACCAGGTCTTCCACCTCCTCGGAGGTTCAATGCTTACAACCCTTTGAATGAGACTTCTAGTCAAATTCTACTCCAGATCAGGGATCAACCCTATATCCAATGGTCTCCCCAACTCACGAAGGATGATCCTAAGAAGGACAGGACCAATTACTGTTACTTCTATCGCGAATATGGTCACATGACTGACGATTGCAAAAAGCTCAAACACGAGTTAGAATTCTTGATCCGAATCAGGAGGTTACAAAGGTTTATCAGTAGAAAGAGGAGAGACATACCAAATTCTGACCAATAGGCACCACCACGACAGAGCGCACCAGATAATCAACTGGTAATTCAACCACCAGCTAATCGTCAAGATGGAGTGATCCTCCAAATTCATGAGGAGCGAGCCTCTTGAACGCCTCATCCCCTACTGGATGTTTCAAACCCTCTAGACAGTTCGCAAGGGAGTAAAGCCAAATGCCTGGTCACACCAATCTTCTACTCCCCTAATGTCCTTCTTCCCACCCCGCTAGAGGTACTAACGACTTAGTTGGCAAAGAGGCTAAAGGTAAATGACTGATCATCGGTTTCACCAATGAAGACTTAGTCAGAGTGGATCTAAATTGCCACAATCCTCTTGTTATCACTGCCAAAATCGGCCCGTATGAAACTCGAAGGGTCTTTTTCGATCAAGGAGCAGGGTGCAATCTCTTATATTGGGATGCTTCCAAATGGATGGGCTTTGGCCCCGCACATCTCCAACTTCACACAGGTACAGTCAAAGGACTCTCCGGTAATTGGATATACCCTGAGGGGATCATTTCACTCCCGATCACACTTGGCGCGCCGCCAAACTATGCGATAGTCACAATGATGTTCAATGTGGTCAACCTTCCCTCACCCTATAATGCTATTTTAGGAAAGCTGAGGTTGAACGTCCTGGAGGCTCTACCTAATACGAAACACATGAAGATTAAATTCAGAACTCCACTCTGGATTGGAACATTGTCTTGTGACCAAGAGTCTTCGGTACCCACCTCAAACTGATCATCATGATATATTTCGATTGTCTTACATAGTTCTTATCATTACAGTAGTATTCTTCCGTTCGACAGTGGACATGCATAACTACCTTATCTTTTGCATTCTATCAAACTATCACTATCGATCACTATTTATAAAAAAGAAACATGTCTTCAGTAAGAAATCTATCTCCCTGAATGGGTCTCTATTGCCCTGACTACCGAAGGCATTATTATTAAACCCGAACCGACCTGTCGGTCGGACTGGGTTGACCCGCGACTCATACATTTTACGGGTCGGTTTATAAATCGGACGGTTTATACATTCAACTTGCATAAACCCGCGGGTCAATAGCGGGTCAACCCTCAACCCGCATTACCCATGGGTTTTTACAACCCATATGTCATGTTCAAAGAACTCAAAAAAAAATCATCTCAGAGCCACAAAAAATTGAGATTCAAACCAAAAATCACTATTCAAAATAATTTTTAAAGCGATTAGAATATTCGAGACCTAATATCAATATTATAAATTAATTTGAAAAAAAAAAAAACCTTATTACCGGTTTTAATGGCGGACGATTGTGGATGGAGATTTTTTCGACAATAAAACTTGAAATTGTTGCTTTACATGAGTTTGTAGAGAAACAGAGATGAATTTTGAAGGTTTGAACTTAAAAAAAGATTGAGTTTTGAGGGTGATTTTAGAGAAAGAATGAGAGGTTTTTCATGGGTTACAGAGGAAGACGAAGAGGGTGTGATGCACGCACAATGAGAATGGGAGAAAAGGAGGAGAGAGGGGGTAAAACGGAGAAAAGGAATGAGGGGTGAGTAATGGGCCACGTCCATTCCTTTCCGATTAAAAGAAAAAAAAAATATTTAAAGAATATAATAGTATTTAAATAAACCCACGATTTGTAATATAATTATATTTTATATTTTATATTTGTAATATAATTATATATATTTAAGACATTAAATAAACTCATTATTTGAAACATAATGGTAACTAAATGAACCCATAATTTGTAACATAATTATATATATTTTTTATATTTTAAAATAACAAAAAAATAAATAGTTGAATTAGTAACCCAACGGTTCAACCGGTTAAACTATAAATTTTAAAACACATTGGTCAATCAACGGGTCGGGTTTAATTACTATGACCGAATAGATCTATCTCCCCGAATGAGCGTTTATCGCCCTGACCTATCAAAAGAATCTATCTTTCCGAATAGGTCTCTATCGTCCTGACCTATCGAAGTGATCTATCTCCCCAAACGGGGCTTGTTACCCTGATTTACCGCAAGAATTTATCTCACCGAACGGGTTTGTGTCACCTTGACCTACCAAGGGGATCAATTTTCCCGAACGGGCCTTTATCGTCCTAACCTGCAGAAGAGTTCTATCTCCCCGAATGGACCTGTATCACCCTGACCTGCCGAAGGGATCTATCTCTCCGAACAAGCCTCTATCGCCCTGACCTACCAAAGGGATCTATTTCCCTGAATGGGTTTGTGTCGTCCTGACCTATTGAAGGGATCTATTTCTCCAAACGGGCCTCTGTCCCCTTGACCGAGTGAAGGGATCTATCTCCTCGAATAGGCCTTTGTCGTCTTGACCTACCAAATGGATCTATCTCTCTGAATGAGTCTGTGTCACTCTGACCTACTAAAGGGATCTATCGCTCTGAACGGACCTCTGTCGCCCTAAGCTACTGAAAGGATCTATCTCTCCGAACGGACCTATATCGCCCTGACCTACCGAAGGGATCTATCTCCCCGAACAGACCTTTGTCGCCCTGACCTACCAACGGACATTCTCATCCCTCTCTTTTAAATAAATTTTAGTAAGCGTTGCCTGTCGGAAAGTCATAGGCACTTGTTGAAATGCACACCTAAGGAACACCCTTGGACGAGCTGACATTCTCCAAGAAAGTCTGAAACAACTAAGTGTGACCAATGAGTCTATTTGGACTATCTAAATGATGAAGGGCATATCCCCTGCTATTAACACATGCTGAATAAAAGAACACAAAAAAAAAAATTCATTAAGAATTATTATGATACAATGGCACCAGAGTTATACAGATTTCGGGAGAACAAGGGGAAGTGCCAAGATCTCCTGAGAAGAAGTCCTCATAGCAATTGCACTCGATTCAGCCGGAATACCAATCGATCTGGCGGGAATTATACTTCGATCCATCGCTTCCTAATGGATAGTTCCCCTAATTGGAGGAAAAACTCTATCCAGTCTAAGCCAACGGATTATCTCTTTAGTACATTTTAGTCTCTCCGTCAAATCGCATTGTGAATCCCTAAAGGTAGAGCACTTTTAAGCAAAAATTCTTCTGATTTATCTGCTCTCTGCTCTGCCACCTAGAGAGATTCCTCACACAATTGAACTAACACCTTAGCAGTTTGCAATTGCACCTCAAGGACCTTCTTCTCGGTCTCTAGCTTCTCGTAACGACTCTGACATAAATCTAAGTTCCACCGCAGATTCTTCACTTCCTCCTCTTTCTCGCCTAGTGAGGCCTTGAGCCTCTCCTGCCCCCACACCCTCCTTCTTCTGATCAAAAGCATCTCGCAATGCGCGCGACCTGAGCATTTAGGTGACTGATATCTCTTCAGTACATTTTAGTCTCTCCGTCAAATCGCATTATGAATCCCCAAAGGCAGAGTACTTTTAGGCAAAGATTCTTCTGATTTATCTGCTCTCAACTTTGCTACCTAGAGAGATTCCTCACACAACTGAACTAACACCTCGGCAGTTTACAATCGCGCCTCAAGAAACTTCTTCTCGGTCTCCAGCTTCTCGCAACGACTCTAACATAAACCCAAGTTCCACAGCAGATTCTTTACTTCCTCCTCTTTCTCAACTAGTAAGGCCTTGAGCCTCTTCTGGCCCCACACCTTCCTTCCTCTGATCAAAAGCATCTTGCAATGCCACGACCTGCGCATTTAGGTGACTGACGTGCTTCTCCATACGTCCTACCATTTGTTTCTTCCGATGTTCTTGGAACTTCAATAGAGCTATTATCTGTAAAAAGAGATGAACTAAATCAATTAACGATGAAGAAAAAACAAGACAGGACAAATTCGAAAGATGATATCCTCAAACTAAGAGACTTAAGAGTCCCACTAGCTTGTTCCATGGATATCCTGTGCAACTCCAAGTTGCAACGGTGAAAGTCGAGCCAATCGGCTATTCTTTCTGCTTTAGCCATGTCCACATAGCTGTATTGTTTGTATTGTACGCTAACGGCTACTGTCCCTCTCTCCTTTGATCCCTTATCACCATGAAAGGATCGAATAGGAATAGAATGAGGGATGACAGTCCCATCGGGTACTTTATGTTTTCCCTTACGAGAAGGTCACAACGGGACGACACATAATGGACCAGACAGCTCTTTAATCGATGCAACTTGAGTCGCTATCCTCCTCAATGCTCTCACTTCTATAGCAGATGATGGAGGCCCTTCGAGCCTCTCCATAGTGAGTGCACCTGGCACCGAAACCCCTTTGTCATCAATGGATGGCGAATGACCAGCCCTATTAAGCTCTTCTAACTCAACCTTGGATAGCCTCGACCCGACCAAGGGTATGCACCCCTTGGATTCCTTGCCTGTCTCCTGCCCTCCTGCCGCTGGAGATGCGGGTTGTACCATTTTTCTCCTTTTTACCAGAAGAAGTGCTAGCGAAGGTTGGGCCTCAGACACCCTGTCGGTCCTCTCTGAAGGGTCTTTTTATGAACGAATCTTGGACAATGGTAATCTCCTTCAGCAAGGCATCATCTACAAAACTCAAAACATCAACCAATCCAATCCTTTTCCTGTCGATCAAGAGAGGCATGTCGATTTTCCTTTGTTCTCCTATCAACAGACCTACTAGAGACAAAATTTGGTTATTTGTCAATGAGTTAATAAAAATGACCCTTCGGGTAGATTTATAGTAACTACCGACCGAACACACAAAACGAAAATAACATGAAGCATTTAAAGGTTGCAACCCGAATGAAGGCCTCCCATCATCACTTGGGAGCGCCGACATAAGATTCTTGTCCTTAAATTCTATGAAAAAATACTTGTGCATCTAGTTGCTACTAGTGGGTTTCTTGTAACGAAACCCCCAGTCGAATTCAGAACGAGTCTGTAGTTTATACTAATCTCAGGCCAAGCCCTTCTTCAAGCATCTTACCAGAGAAAAAAGGGTTGCCAAGATGTCGAAATCAAAGCAAAGGCGACAGAACCCTAGCAGGGAGATCACAGCAACAATAATGCGCTAAGCACTGGGGGTCAACAAAGTTGGAAATATATTTTAATGGTGCAACACCTCAGTAAACTGGCCAATATATAGTACCCTCAAGCCAAATTTTACCATTTGCTTGTATATCGGAACACAGCCTTCTGGCGCTCTATTCATTCTATTCTTATCTGTGACTGACACCAAAGTGTAATCATTATCCACTAACATCGTGGTTTAAACTCTTTAGAGTTTCACCAATAACATAAGACTCCTAATGTCATTAATGCTTTAAAAAGCAGAGCCTCTTGCCATTTCTCTTGTAGAAGGTCTCCTGTGTACTGAGATAGTTTAACAGAAGGAAAAAACAAGTGTGAGAAAGAGGAAACACCAAATCCTCTCCCAAGAAAAAACTTAAAAGGGACACTAGAGACGGTTCGTGAAACGCAAAATGGCACGTATTATAAAAAACTCTCCATTTCACAATGGCTGCTACTCATGGTGTCTTTTTTACGAAACGATATCATGAGTCGGGGCAAATGATGGAACCATGTCCCAAAGAGTTATGATGGAACCCCGTTCAAAGGGTTCAATACGTCTAAACACAAGTGGACTTATGTCGTCCTGTTCTACCGATAGAATATATCTCTCTGAATAGACCATATCGTCCCGATCGACTGAGAGGATCTATCATCTATGGTATCATATTCGCTATTCAGCCAACTCCCGATGAGATCTATGCAATTGATCTACGAAAGTATTCGGTGCTCCTGAATACTCGTCCCTCTCTATGTTCGACCAATAACAAACAGCTTCTTAAGAGGCTGATAACTATGGTTTTCGTCGACCAAAGACAATATTCGAACGAATCTCACGGCGACTTTTGTTTTCTATCTCAACACGAAATATATCTTATGGATAAAGAAGGAAACCCTTGAGAATCTAATCGATAAGGAAAAAAATCTCTTCGTATAATCAAACTTCCTAAACGATAATAATTTCAAATCTTGGATGTTTGAATTTTGAAAATTTCAGATCTTCTCAAATGGAAACTAAGGTTGCAACACCCCGAATGCACATGACTCTTGCGGCACCTCATATAAAAGCCTTTCATATATCGAAATCAGGTAAGTTCGCTTGACCTTACACAAGGGCACACAAATCACAGGGAAATCTGTCCTCCCTTCCTCTCTCAATCTATTTTAGTCCTTCAAAAACTGTTTTTTCTAACTTGAACGTTGGAGTGTCCCCCGCTGAAACATCCTCTTATGGTCTTTTACAGATTTCAAACCTCTTCGCCAAGCACCCACTCAAGTCACAAAGAGGCGGTTGTTGGGGGCAAAAAAACAAAAAAAAAAAAAAAAAAAAAAAAACCAAAACAAAGAGGGGAAAAAAAATAAAGGGGACAAGAAACAAAAGGCATATTTTTGTTATATAACGTTATTGCTTATCAATCGCCAATGAGTTGCACAATTTTGGCATGCATCCCATCGTATCCTAATCATGTACAATGGACGAAATTTTAGTTTGTTTGTAGAAGGAATGGGATGATGCCCATCTCAGGTAATATGGGCCCTGGCTTGGTTGAGTTGGCCCTCTTAGAAAGTTCATGTACCATTTTTTTTCTGCGTAAATGGAGTCTTACCACTAATCGGCATTGAAGTTGCTTTTCAATAATCTCATTTGAATATTGTAAGAGTTTATTTTAATAGATAACTTTTTTAATATAGTTTTTTTTTATTTATTTTTAAATTTTAAATTAGCAATGGTTCAAAATTTGCAACGCCACCTCCAACGGCACATGGTGCTGCAAATGGTCACAAACCGCCCTAATAATGTACTTTTATATACGATACTCATGCATGCAAGAAAAACGAAATTGTAAACCCAAGAGAAATATGATTATTTAGATCTTCGAAGCCTCACATGCCACTTTCACTTCGGTTTTCACCGCAATGGCAATGAGAATTAAATCCAAAACATTTTAGTTCAGCCGAGTGCAATAAGCCAATGCCATTTCATAAAACCAAATTAATTGGACGAAATATAATTTGAAAGAGTCAATCTCATAATTGAGTCATACAATATTTAAATCGAATTAGTTAAAAATTTTAAATATTAACCGGTGGTAAAAGTTCTTTTGCATCAAAAAAAATACCAAATCTTCTTTATAGTTAGGATAGGAAACCTCTGGACAACAAAAATACACTTTTTGGTCTCACATGCCTATCCCCCTACTAATGGAAACCACATTGTTAATTTGCAATCCAAACAGGGCAATTCAAAAAATTTATTGTTAAGTTAGGTTGTCAAGGTTAAGTACAGTTTATTCGGAGACAAAGAGCAGCGCAATGCAGAGTACCCAGATCAGTGATTGAGCATGCCATTGCCATTGCCATTGCCATTGCCTTGTTTCAAACTTGGAGGCAGATTTTTCATTTTGGTCTCTTGACTTGAGACGACAAATGGGTCCCATCCCCCCAAAAAAACTTATCAGCCCGATACGGTACGACAGCAACTCATGCACGCACACACGACTTTCATCTTTCGTACCACTAGTATGGTAAAAATTTTTATTTAATTGGTTTGATGTGTTGTAATTTATTTTTATTTTATTTTATTTATAATATATAAATTTTAAAAAAAAAAAAGTCATATTTTTCTATAAAGAATTTACTCATTATTTTGTTTTTTTTTTTTTTTAATATTGAAGAGTTCATCGAATCTAATCTCATTTAAAAAAACAAAAAAAAAAAAGAATAGAGGATATGCATTTTTATGAATTTAATTTCTCTATTAAGAGCCTCATTATTTTTGTGTTAAAAGCTCTTTTTTTTTTGCTTATAAACTAATGTGAAAAATAAGTTTTAAATTCTAAATAAAAAATTATTTGCCAATTTAACTTTTAAAAAACTCTTTTCTTGAATTGATTGTGTACCAAAACGGCTAATATAAATTTTAATATTTAATAAAATTACAATAAAATGACAATTGATATTAAAGTTTTGTAAATAATATGTAAAATAAATAATTTTATAAATAATTCTAAAATATTCATAAATTAAAAATAAATATCATAAGTTCATAAATATTTTAAAATATTTATAAATATTTAACACTCATACATTTTTAAGAGTTAATTTGTAAATATATAAATTAAACATATAAGTGACAAAATATTTTTTGTACTTATATATATATAATAAAATTATAATATTTGAAATAGTTAGAAATAATTTTGCCGGATCATATCTTCATTAAAAAAGCCACCGAGTGGACAAGCAAAAATTCCTCTTAATAGCTTCTCTCTCTCTCTCTCTCTCTCTCTCTCTCTCTCTTGGTTTTCTTTATCTAAAAAATCTAACCTTTTTGTATTAAGCAGCTTTTGAAAAAATATTTGATATATTTTTTAATTTTAAACTTTAGCCTATGAGATCCATCTTGATGTTGCAACCCTAGGTAAAGCGGACTACTCATCGAGTTTAAGCATATCATAAGTGGATGTAAAGAGTCTAACCTAAATTGCTAATTGCCTTAATAGCAATGACTGAACTGGGATGAGCCAACACGAGAATCGGGTGGCTACAATGCCCGAATTGTAATGCGTAGAAGTGTTCTAATTAATGATAGACTCGACAGAAATTGAAGAGAGTGAGAGCTATGTTATGCTCATAATTTTCTTTTTGATTATATCACAATTTGAATTCGAAATAACTGGATTAGGAGAGAGGGGCTGTGACTAGTAATCTGTCTCTTTGGGGACTATCATGCCCATAATCTCATGCCACAAGACATAATCGATGTGAGTAGGGTCGTTTTAAAACAGAGCCCAGTTGAGAATCTATTTATATTTATAATAGTAATTTGTGAAGCAAAATTTTAAAAAATATATTATTAAACACTAATACTTTGAGGTCATATGGTCGATCAATTAGAATAACATATAAAATATGAAATGTTCTCAAAATTCTTTCTCTGCATATTTATCACTGTCTTATTCTATACTATGGATGGTTCTAACCCCTCGATGAACCATAAGTATCCTAATCCGACGGTCAAAATTATCCGATTAAGTTCCAATTTCAGATCAGTTTCATTATACAAAACGAAATAGAACTCTTAAAATCATAGTATTTTGATAAGGACGCGTGAGACTTTTTCTGCATACAGAGACAAAGTACAAATCCATCAAACTGTAGGGGCATCACTGAAAAGCTAACTTTTCCTTTTTGTTTTCCAAAAAGAAAAAAAATTTATTTTCATTTTATTTTTTCACTTTTACCCTCCGCCTTATCAGGGTACTGAAATTAAGATTACTGAGAAAGTCAGGGAAAAACGTATACATATGCAGCTTTTTTGGGGGTGAAAAAATAAATAAAAAAAGTTCATTTAAGCTGCAGCTTTTATCATGGATTACGGTGTCCTGTTTCGCTGTTGGGGAAAAGAAAGTCAAAAAAAAAAAAAAATTGGAGGGTAAAGAGGTCATAAAAGGAAAGTTAATGGGAACAGAAAGAAATGAGGATCAACATTTGAATTATTATTCCTGGGGTCCGATAACCCCACAGGTCTGTGAAGTATTGGTAAAGGACAAACCAATCATGCTTGTGGGGTTTCTGAGAGGCTGAGGGATGAATTGTTCTCACAGGGGCGTGAGAATATCAAGTTGGGGGATAATAATGATGCAAATTTAATTAAATTCTGTTAGTTGGAATAGGACTGATGAAAGAGAGGAGAGAGAGGGTAGGGGAGAGAGACAGAGAGAGAGAGAGAGAGAGAGGGGGGGGAAGAAAGAGAGGTCTCCATCAAGAGTCCTTTTTATAAGGAGAACCAAACAAAGAGGGAATGATGTAGGAACAGTAATTCCACTGTGACCACACTGTCCTTTGCTCCACAGGCACTGCAGTAATATTAATGTGGATTCTGCCTTTGGCATTTTACACCTTTGACCCTTCTTCTCTCAATTCCCTTGGTTACCCGCCAATTTTATAATTAAATAAAATTAAAAAAATAGGGATAAAGACATTATATATATATATATATATATATATTGAGAAGTGGTTTGAATTAAAGATTTTTAATAAAAAAGAGATGGTATCAGATAAATTATAATTTATCGAAAGATAGAGATAAATATTTGAGTTGAGTTATAGATTTATATCAATTTAATCAAGATAGATGATTATCTATTCAAAATTTTAATCAATTTTTTAATATAAAAGGGTGGGTCCAATTGGGAATTGATTGGCGTCTTTGAAAATCTCATATATTATGTGAACACAAATATGCAAAAGTGTGTATGTTAATGAGTACAACAATTTGGGCGCTTCCAAACTTTCAAATTTGGCTACTCCAAATGAGTGGACAGAATTTCCCTTCCCTTATCACCACATGGCTTGAAAATTCCCAATTAGTACCCTTTGAAAATGACATGAACACAACACATTTTGATTAGGAATATTCAAATATTTATTTAAATTTGTAAAAATATATTAATAATTTATGTTAATATTAATTAATATATATCGATATAAACTATCATACAAGATTTGATCTTTTTAATCCATTTTTTATTTCATACATTGATATTAATTTGAGATTTGCTTTCACTCATAACATAGTATTATGTTACGGTGACATAATTGGAATGTACTTAATGAACTACAACTAGATTAAAATTTAAAATTGAGAAAATTATGTGTCCACTTTGCGATCTAGGGGTCAGGATATTTTTTAGTTACAGAACTTTAAAATGTAACATCTGAAAATTCAAAATTCAAAAAATATAATAAAATAATCAGTCTATCAATAATGACGTTACCTTAGTAATTATATTTCTCTCTCTCTCAAACTCGCTCTCTCCACTCTTACTTTCTTCCTCTTTCTCTCTCTCTCTCAAATTGTCTCTCTATCTCTATCCACTCTCTCTCTCACCAACACTCTAACTCTCTAAATCTAAAACAATCTTTTACAAATGTGGTCTAAATAGGCAGCCACTTGCTGATGTGGCATTGCCCCATCAACATGTGGCTGACAATGCATGTGAATTTGGTGGACTTGCTTACGTGGTGCCTGCCACGTTAACAAGTCATGCCAAGTTGGATGCCAAATAAGCAATAGATGTACCACATCAGAAGCCATGTTGATCCATCTCATAGTTTAACAGTCAGCATGTCATCGTTAGTAGCTGAAAGGTTATTTCGTTGCACTTTTTAAAATTTGAGTCTTCATTTAGTGTATTTTGAAGTTTAGAGATTAAAACATGCATTGACCTTATAGTTTACGGAGTGGACATATAATTTTGTCATTTCATATAAGAATAAAACTTCGCTCTCCAATTTTTTAGAAGGACAAATTTTATTGAATGGAAAGTAAGTGATAAGGGAAAATTGTCGTCGTTTTTTTTTTTTTTTGGTTCCCTGAACTTAGTCCACCACCTGGTTTTCAAAGTTTCGTTTTAACTAACCGGGTCGAGCTGCTGAAGTCCCGCAAGGGGGTAGAGCTCTTCCCAGCACATTTGTTCCATCCGAGACTCAAACTCGAGACCTCTTAGATAGAACCTAGTGATTTATCCACTAGACCAATAAGTGTTCGAGGAAAATTGCCATTGTTATATATATAAAATAGATGCATATTAAAAATAAGGCAAACATAAGCATATATTACTTTATGTAAAATACTCATAAACCCTACAATTATTCTTTCCAATATTTTCCAAACAAATCTTTGCTTTCCAACACTTGCTATTTTCTTCACTTTCTTATTCCTCCATTATATCTTTTCCTTTTTCTTTCTTTTCTATTATTTTCTATTAATCAAAACTAAGTATGCATTTTATATGTTTGCGTTGAGCCAAAACATAAATCTTCATCTATAATTCAAATACGTTAGTAGTGCAAATTCATGTACTTGATCAAATCTTCAAAAACCTTACATCTCACAAAATGCCCCACGAGTTGGCATAATTCTCCTTCATGATCTATGCCAACAATGGTAAACTCCACCATCAAGAAAAATTTTCTCAATTATAATACCAGAGAAATTTGTTCTTACCATAAATAACATTCAAGCATCATTAAAATAAATCACATATTTTTTTAGTATTTGACCACCGGTATTTGAAAACTCGATTTATCTGATTCGAATAGTTGTTGAACTCAATTTAGGGATTGACTTTCTCGAATTCAAAATTTTGATTAATAAAGTGTCGTTATACTCACAGATCATTGATAAAATAAATCAAATATAAACAGATAACAATGGTTGAACGAATATATTTACGTCACACAAACTTCACTATCAATCTTATTTATTTATTCATTCATTTAACCACCAAAATCGATCATTCTCTTTGTACACAAATTCACACACTTTCAACTACACTGATCCAACCAACTCAGATGACAATTTTCATAACCAATTTTTTCTTCCCACAAAAGGATATTTCTTTATAACACTCTAAATGATTACCAATAGTCTACTCTTGTCCTATATATTTATTTTGCCTCATCACCTACAAAACATAATATGGTAAGGATAGTTGGTGGGCTATCTATCAACTAAGACGTACATGCTTCCTTGAATTTGTGTAGTTATGCCAACAAGTTTTTCTCTTTTACTTGTTTCATGTTGCCTAACATTAATACTAGTACAACATTTGTCGTGCACTTTGGCCAGCTACTTTCATTGTCATTATTTTCAATGTCAAAGGAAAAAAAGTAAAGGGTATTTTTGGAATTTTTCATTCGCTTGGTACAACAGTTTCTAAACTTGGAGGTGCCCAAAAACACATTGCAACTCAAAAGGAATATAAAATAAAATAATGAGAGCAATAACAAAGTGTGGGGTTGGGTTGGGATGAGCTGTCCTACTGCATTTTAGATGCCTTTTTATCTGATGCTTACCTGTGCCCTCCCAGCTGCTACCCCGGAGGACTCTTCTCTCTCCCTAGGAAAAATATATATATATATATATATATATATATATATTAAATAGCCTTACCAGACACTAACACCACAAGTCTAAAACAAGAACTAGCTATGCTTTATTCCTAGTACACCAATGTCTCATTCTCTCTTTTGATTTTGGTCTTTTGATTTATTATTATTTTTTTCACTGTAATTCTCTAGACTTAATTCATTCCTTAGTTTGAAATGAAAAGGCAAAAAAAGGGTATAAATTGTTTGAGGGGTAGAAGCATGTTTCTTTGCTTTACCCCATGAGTGAGTTGGGTTAGGTGCTACATGGAAATAAGAGGAGAAAGATGGGGTTGTTTCAAAGAGAGGATTCTGTCCTGCAATTTTCTGCTCCTGCACATACTGCGAACTCAAGAGTTGGGGGGGGGAGAGGGAGAGAGAGAGAGAGACCGTGTGCGTATGATTTCAGGAGTTATGTCTGAGAGGTAAAATTTGAATTTATCTTGGTCGTGATTCGCATTGCAATGTTCTTTAACAGTGCACTTGTTTAACACAATGACAAAATTGTCCTCCTGCTTCTTTGTGATCGAAGGGTAATTATTGACTTTTCCTATCATTCAAGAGAGAAATCTTCTTTGTTTTAACTTGTTTTCTTCTTTAAAAAAAAAATATTTTTAAAAGAATTCTATTTATATAAAAAATTACTATTAATACTATAAATTTTCCTAATCATTATTTCAACCGTTTCAAATTTCCCAAATGGACCTATATTGTGAAATGAACAAGAATAATCTTGACAAGTTTTTCCTATTCCAAATTAGAAGGATTCTGTAATCCTTTTTATGGTAAGGTTGAGTATGTTGTTTATGAATAATAATGGAAACTAGGGCAAAGTAAAATAGAAACAAGGGGCCAAATAGTAATAATAATTTGAATACCAGAAAAATAATATAATTAAAAATAACAGAGGGGTCATTTTAACATTTTAACATTCATTTACGAGACCCCACGAGTGGGCTCCTGCTACTTTTCTCAGGTCCCCCACCTGCGTCCTCTCTCTCTCAAGACACACATACACTCTCTCCCCTCTTTCAGCTCAACCAAAGACAAGAGTCAATCAGAAAGAGAAGAAACCCCACAAACTCCTAGTACTAGTTAGGTCCAGAGACCCTGCACTAGTTTACCTCACTTCCCTTAAAAATCTAAAACCCTTTCCCCTTTCCCACTTCCCCCCCCCCTCTCTCTATCGTTTTCTCTCTCTGAAATGGAAGATGAAGAGGAAAGAAACAATCCTGCTGAATTCAAGATGTGAATAAACATGATGGGGTTATCACCATATCTCCAAGAGAGAGTGAGAAAAAGTGATCTATTTTGAACACAACTCTAAATACTCTCTCTCTCTCTCTCTCTCTCTCTCTCTCTCTCTCTCTGGGTCTTTGGGGATACCCACCACGAAGATGGAACTTACAGATTTGCAGAGTGGAAACAAGCAAAGTAACAAAAACAACAACAACACTTCACAACCCCACCACTTACAAAAGCAGTCCTCTTCTCATCAGCCTCATCAGATTGTGGTCCCTTTTGGTGATTCAAGATCAGCCGGTGGTGCAACTGCAGCTGGTCTACTTGTAGGAGGACCATCTCCGACCCAATTCATGGGCTCCATCTCTCCTAATATTCTCCTCTCTACTACTACTTCTTCTACCACTTCCTCCTCCTCTTCTTCCTGCACCACTTCCACCTCCATCGTGGACGCCTCTCTCGCCATCGCCACTCGATCTCCCGCCGCCGATACTTCTAAAAGATCAAATCAAGAACTCTCAATTTCCACCACGAATCCAAACCCTCCGGTCAAGAGATCCACCAAGGACCGGCACACCAAGGTTGAAGGGAGAGGACGAAGAATCCGAATGCCGGCCACATGTGCGGCTAGGGTTTTCCAGTTGACTAGAGAATTGGGGCATAAGTCAGACGGCGAGACAATTGAGTGGCTCCTCCAGCAAGCCGAGCCGGCAATTATCGGCGCCACTGGCACCGGTACCATTCCTGCCAACTTCTCGACGCTCAACGTGTCTTTGCGAAGCAGCGGCGCCACCATCTCGGCTCCGCCTTCCAAGTCTGCGCCGCTGAGTTTTCATAGCGCCTTGGCCTTAGCACAACATCCGCACTATGAAGAGGGATTTTCTCACAGTGCTTTGTTAGGGTTTCATCAACAGCAGCACCACCAACATCCGCATCTTTTGGCTGCAGATCAAATTGCAGAAGCACTACCCGGGACCGGCGGCAGCGGCTGCGGCGAAACGAGCGGTTCCGGCGGAGACTCGTCCGAGAACTACTTGAGAAAAAGATTCAGAGAAGATTTGTTCAAAGAAGAATCACAACAACAGCAACAAGACCCATCTGGCACCGGAGGAGGCGGGGAAAATTCTCCCACAGGTGGGCCGAGCAAAGCATTCAAGTTGGTAGGAACCCAATTATCCAAACCACCTTCAGAATCATCGCTTCCATCTCCGGCTGCTGCCGCGGGCATAATTCGAGGCTCCAACATAATGCCAGCGGCCGCCATGTGGGTTGCACCCACAAGTGGCGCAACAGGCAACACGTTCTGGATGCTACCGGTAAATGCAGGAGCTGGTGGGGCGGGCTCGACAGCAGTCGGACCGCCAGAGCAGCAGCCCCAGATGTGGCCGTTTCCAACAGCTACGGCATCGGGGAATACAATTCAGGCGCCATTGTTCATGCCGAGAGTGAATTTTCCGGGGAGTTTGGAGTTTCAAAGTGGGGGTGGGAATGGTGGTGTTAATCATAGAATAGCAGGTGCTGGAGGGCAACTACAATTGGGGTCAATGTTTCTGCAGCAACAGCATCACCAGGCGCCATCACAACATTTAGGATTAGGTGTTTCAGAGACCAATCTGGGGATGCTGGCTGCTTTCAATGCTTATTCAAGAGGTGGATTAAACATTAATTCACAACAAAATCATCCATTGGATCATCATCATCAGCAGCAGCAGCAACAACAACAACAGACTCAAAATACTGACAGTGATGATGAAGACCCAAATAGCTCCCAATGACATACCAAATACCAAATACCAAATATGGTATGCTTACCATCATCCACTCATTTTTTTATTTTAAATGAAGGAATTAAATTTTGGGTTTTTTTTTTTAATGCAGATTTGGGCTAGAATGGTTTGATGAACAACTACTCTACTCAGATGTCGTTATTGTAGGTTTTTATTGTTAATTTTGATTTTGTTTTTTTTTTTAATTTTATTTTAATTTTTCTGGATTGATGTTTGGAAATATGTCTGTAATGTAATTTACTTGAGTTTGGTCCAAAGGGGACCAAAGCAAAACCGAAAAAGGTGTGGGAGAGAGAATGATTGTATAGGAGGAATATTTGTTATGTGTTTAAATATATATATATATATATCATCATTGCCTTGTTTTGTAAAATCAATTGAAACAAGAAAAGGAAATCATGAAGTAAAAAATAAAATAAAATAAAATAAAATAAAATTGAGGAAAACTCAGATTATTAATTTCTTCTTAAAATTTGTTTACAGAGAGATCCAAACTTTTAAAACCCCAAAACCTTCAAACCCCATTTCCCAACAACATAAAATCATTTTTTTTTGGGTCCTTTTGTTTCTTCTAGGTTGTCCTGATGAGTAGGGAAGAGGAAAGAAAGAGGAAGAGAGATAGGTGTGAATCATACGTCAAGATGGAATAGTGACCTCAGACGGTTCTTTACCATGTTTTTAGGATTGCAGACTCACATGTTCCAAGTAGATACCAAGTTTGAATTTGAATACCCAAAGAAACAAAATGAAAGTATCAATTTCTTTTGCCTTTTTTTCATCTTGAGGTGGTAGATGGAGATGATTGAGAGACCATAAGATAAAAACAAGTGGAATAATTAAAAGTAAATTTCAATATTTGACAAATATACATGGTTTGGCAGCTGTCCAACCATAATAATTTATTCATATGTCCCATAGTGTATCTTTATTTATTTATTTGTAAACCTGGCAAGCAAATATGCTTCAATTCTCCTTTTTTGGCAAATTAAAGATTTGTCACTTTTAACCCACGATTAGTTGGTCTCGTAACTAGACACCGGTAATTCTCTCATATTCAAATCTTGTATATAAAAGAGTAAACGTCAGAAAAGTTTTATCATTCCTTTAACTTGATTTAAATCAAATTTAATCGAATTCAATATAATTATAAGATTTGTGATTTATAAAAAAAAAAATTACTATTTTTATTTTTTTGTTTTGTTTTTTAATCCGGGCTTGTAATTGGTTGGCAAAAACAATTTGGTAATAAAAAGAAACTATGACCCATGAGGAAATACATGTGAAAACAAAAATGGATGAGTTGCCCCTCCCTTTGGTGTGGAATGCAGTGGGTGTCCTTTTGGATTCTGTGCATTTGTTTATTGGTGACAGTGAGACCTCCTCCTTTGTGTTGACTTGTAGAGTCAAATTGATTTAGACATCTCTTGTTTTCATTGCTTCATCATTTTATTCCCTCAATACCACTTATATCCTCTCACTATTTCCTCCCAAGTTTGGTGTTACTTTTGCCTTTTTACCCCCTTCAAAGATTCAATTGCTTTGCACATTGGAATCCTAAGTAATAAAGAAACTTTGGATCACAAAATCAATTATTTCTAAAGGACAAAAGATATGTGGGTATTTATTCTTTTAATTTCAAAAATTAATCAGTCAAAGTAGAAAGTACTTTTAAGTGTCCTTCCACTGCACATGGAAATGTTTTTTTTTCCTCAGCCGTGTTTAGCCCAACATCTTCAAAAAGATTTTGACAAAAGACGGGAGCCACAAAGCCCTTTGCTTTTATTTTCAAACATCCAATTATGCTTTTGCTTAAAAAAATACAGATATATAATACATATGTATATGTGCATGCATCATCATCATCATTATTATTTTAAATTTCTATAAATAATTCTTTTCACTTAAATTTTTATTTTCCTTATTTTTATTTTTAAACTTTAATATTATGTTTTAAAAAAATTATTATTCGAACCCTTTGATTTTAATAAAAATAAAATTTTTATATTATTCTAATATTTTTACTAAATATGCAGAGTAAGTTCCATTTGAAGATTCTTATAAAATTTGTCTAGAAGTGATATAAAGATGATCATGAAAGTATCATAGAACTTGATGGTTTTCTTTGTGAAGTCAATAGTGTGGTAACTCAGAAATGCTATAGAGGTTGTCATAGAAATGGTCTATAATCTACTATAAAAATACAGAGTCTATTACAAGATAAAAGGAAGGCAGAAGGTCCATAGAGATTATAACACCGAAAATTTGGTGTTAGAAAATTTTTATTTAATTTCTCTGTAAAATATCAGGAGAAAGCGGATGGTAAATTGATTTTTGGACTTAAATTGTAACATTATAAAATTCGATATTTGAATTTTTTATTTTTGTTCTTTCATGGAGTTAGGAAAGATTTGCAATTATATTGTAAATTTATTATTGTTTCACATAAATAACAAAGAGTTGGAATGACTTGTGGTGTAAAATTTTTTGGGAAAATGGGAGAGCATGGGCTCAAATCCATTTGGGTGAAAGTGAGGATTTACTTTGACAAGTTGATTTGGCAAAGTGGCAAGTTGATTTGTAAATTTGTAAGTTGATATCTAATTGTGAGAGACAAATTGACTTGAGTATTTGTGAGTTGATTTGGGTATGTGAGGATTGTGAGAGACAAGTTGATTTCAATGTGACAAATCAACTTGTATGAAGAAAAAGGAAGGAGGCAAATCGACTTGCATAAAGAAATTAGAGAGACAAATTGACTTGCTTGAGGAAATTAGAGAGAGAAATCAATTTGCATAAGGAAATGAGAGAGTCAAATTGATTTGTATGTGAGGAGAAGTCGATTTGGCAATATGTAGAGCATAAATCTATGAGGCTTGTACGTATCAAGTCAATTTGAACAATTGGACAAATCGACTTAGTAAGGTAGCAGGCAAGGCTTCTGAGGTTTGAACAGGACAAGTCGATTTGGTTAGCATTACAGAAGGCAATTCTGAGGCTTGGCATTCAAAGTCGATTTGGCCTTAGAAGGGGGAAGCTCAAGTCGACTCAATTTTGTAATTGAGAGTCGATTTGCTTATATTACAAGTCGATTTGATCCTTGAACACCTAGACACATAAGTCCATTTGTGGGGTATGCAAATCGATTCCTTCTTCTCCATCGACCTCTCTCATCTCCCATGCAAACTCCCATCTCTCTCTCCTCCAACTCTTCCTCAATCTCTCTCAACTAAAATCACTTTCTCACCTATAAAATCACTAAACCTACTCAATTAAACCTCCAAAATCCTCAACCAACTTGTGAGAAGGAGGATTTAAGGGAAAATCTAGGGTTTGCTCTATGAAGGGAAAAATTAGGGTTTTTGATATCCAGCGTCCATGGCCCAATCCAATCACAAAATAAAGGTAATTTTCTCTTTCTAATCTTAAATTTAGCTTTCTCACTAATAGATTGAAATTTATTGTCGAGATTTGAGAAATTTGTTGGAGATTTTAACCCTAGGGTTTGTAAATAATAGAAATTGGGAAAAACTGAGAACAAAAAATTTTATATAGACCCCTATGACATGTAAATGATGAGTGAAAATATAGATTCATGAATTTGAGAAATTAGGGTTTATACTATATTATGAAAAATTCATAAACCCTAAAAATGAAGGTGACTTACTATTAAAATCGTAGTTATTGATTTAGGAAAATCGATCGCAATCTGGAAAATAATTGTTCATAAAAATTGGTTGTGAATTGACAGTATTCACCCTCCCAAGAGATGAATGGATGTATGATTATAATTCTATATGAGAAAATATTTTTAATTGATTTTATAAATACTTTTAAAATTGGTTTTTAAATTGTTTTATGATTGTGAAGTGTCCTGAAAAGGAATTTGAAATTAAAGATGCATCCATGTGTTAAATTAAAATTTATGTGCCATGTTGATTGATCTACGTTGTACATGCTGATCTTGAACTCATGATTTGAGATGTATTTTAATGCATGTTGGCACATTTTTTATTTATGATGTAATAATTGTGAAATGGTACTGTGTGCATGATTAATAGTTATAATTATTTCTTCTATGGTGCTGAGTCTGACGGGACGACGTGGTTGAGCGTTTATTTGACTGAAGACGTAGTTGCGCTCGAGATGTGTCTCCGAAGTCCTCCCCTCAGCTAACTTGGTTGCACCATTAAAGATGTTCGAGCCAATATCAAAGTTGGATATTTTTGTGAAATGTAAGTAGAATGAAAACCCTTAGTAGTTCTATCATTGGTTACGGTAGATCATTGTCAGGAATTATGAGTTTTTGGCAACTCCATGGTTTTGGAAAACATATGAGTACAAATGGATGCATGTGATTTTATTTATGGTTTATTAAATCTTGGTTGAAATGTGATGAACCTTGATTTCCTACACTACGACGACATGATTTTGAGATACTTATTTAGCACATCCACAGTCATCTCTCGTTTATTATCATAATATGTTATATACTCACTGGATATAATTTATACTCACTCTTCCTTCTCCACTTTTTACAGAGGAAGTTTAGTAATACGCATGGTAGTTTAGAGCCAGATTTTGGGAAAAACTACTGTTAGAGGCTTTCTTTTGGGTATGGAATCTACTTTTGTTATGAGGTATCGATAGTTGAACCAACGAAGATATTTTGTATAAAATCCATTTGAAAACTTATTGAACTTTGTATTTTGAATTCTGTTGGATTTAATTATGTATAAACCTTTATTGAGAACTCTTAATTTCTTTTTTTATGAAATTTACTTGAGAATTATTAGTTAGTTTGCTTCCTATCCCTTGAGTGGGAATTGTGTCTTGTTGGTTGATGATGTTTGGTGGTAGGAATGGCTAATGGTTTTATTTGAGTATTTTGAATGCTTTGTGGTGTCTTGGAGTACGGGATAGGATTTACACGTATTTTAAGATAGCGCGATAGTTGTCGCGTGCAAAACCTGCAGGTCAGGGCGTGACAAAGGTAAGTTATCCTAAATCCTAGAAATTGTTATAGATCTTTTTCTTAATCAAAGGTCGAGCTTAGCATACTAAGTGTAGATTAGGTACTACGCTTAAAATTTGAATAATTACTGTGATAAAAATCAGAGATTTTGAATAAGAAAAATATGCTGAAAAACTATATCTTCTTTCATTTTTCGCTATTGCAAATTAGTTCTGAAGTCAATTTTGAGTCTTTAAATCTTGATTATGGTAACCAGTTTGTGGAGAACTCGTTGAAGCACAAAAAGAGGGAAGTTCAAACTTTAAATTTGAACTACAACAGTTGAAATATCATAAGAAATCAAGAGAGATTTCAGCCTACAAACAAGGATATTAACAAGGGAATTTATTGTTGTAAAAGTTGCTGGGAAGCCAACTTTGTAGACATATATCTTTATGATAGTGACTAGTTTTGTAAGGACTTTTCTTAAATTTAGAGTTTGATATATAGAGAATATTTAGCGTCTTTTAAAGAGTTATTTTAACACTTTTGGAGTAAGATATTCAGTCCATAAATTGGCTACTTGAACAACTCAAGTTGTGTTGTGTCCTGATTCTTTTGTAGTAGTTTGATAAGAGTTGAGAGTCTATCTCTGTCCAGGTATCTTCAGGCTAAGAAAATTAGAAGTCAATAGTTTGGATTATAACTTGTAATTTTTCATCATAGAGAAAAACTAGTAGGTTGCTAGACCCTGACTTGCCGAACTGGAAGAATAGGCATAGGCATAAGATCGAACCACTATAAAATTGGGTTTACTTCACTATCCCTTACTTTTATTTCCTATTGCATATATTTAGATTGATTATATGATTAATTAGAATCTAAATGGAGTTAGATTAAGAAATTAAAGTCAATCAAAAACAATCAATTCAATCTCTCTCCTTGATTATCACAGTAACTAACATTATGTTATTCTATTTATTTATTTATTTATTTATTTCTCTCTTTTCTCTCATATATTGGTCTCTCGATTAGTCGATCTCAAAATTTGATATCAAAACTTAATTTGTTGTTGTAATTATATATATATATATATATATATATATATATATGTATATGTATATGTATATCTATAATACATATATATGTATTATATATATATAATCAAAATTTTGGAAAGCGCAAATATTAATATGACTCTAGCAACCATAGTGCAAAAAAGTTTAGCTGTGGCATATCATTTTAAGTAAATTTGATTACCCATTGGCAGTTTTTTTTTTTAAATAAAAAATATGATATGAGGTGATTTTCACTTAATTTTAATCCCCCTTTAGATTTTGGGTCAAAGCAAGGATTCTGAACTAATTAACTCTACAACTTTATACAGCCAAAACTCTTCAACCTTCAATTGTCACGACTTGGCAAAGGTGTAAAACCTCATTGAAAAGTAGTGGAACAAAGAAAGAACTCCCTGCTAAATTTAATTTAATATTTTACAGGAATAGAATACCCATATGTAACTTAATAAAAGAAAACATTTTACAGGAGGGCAGACGGAGAAGAGGGAAAGAAAGAAGAAGAGAGAAAAAATGAAAAGAAGGAAGAAAAAGAAAAAAAGGAAAGGAAAGGAAAAAATAAGACATAGCAAAGAAAGAGATGTGATATATATATATATATTCTCTATCACATATTTTATACATAAACTAAAAAACAGCAAAGATTGAAAAATAAATATATCAAATTGTAAATTTTTGGAGGTGCGGCTGTCCCTGCTTCATTACCTACCAACCCTAAAATATCATGACATGTTCACCTCTTTTAGTTGTCTCTTTAGCTCATCTTAGTTAATTGTATTTGATCAACACACAAATCAAAGTATAATATCTAATGTTGAAAGTCGATTCCCTTGAAAAGTTTTTAGATAATTTTAGTGTTTTCAGGGTTGTGATCCCCACGCACCTTTTTTAATATTTGATCGTCATTATCCAAAATTTAACTATTCTGATTCAAGTAGATACGGAGTTTAATTAAGAGTCGGCTCTCCTGTTAGTTAGAAAAAAGTTTCTAGGTACCAAAACTTGTGATTTTCCATTTTTATATATTTGATAATTTACAATTTAATAATTGGTTGTAATTTCTTACAAGTATCATTACTCAACATATAAGAAAAAGAAATGCTATTTTAATATCCTTATTATTGGAGATGGATTTTACTCCACAGATAATAACTCTACTGAATCGAACATAGTGATTGACTGTTAGACGGTCTTGATTGATGGGACCTACACAAAACCGCCGAAGGATACTCCGATCAGGGAAATTCCGATGGTCAAATCAAAAAACGATTTTTGAAAGGAGAAAACAGACTGAAAGAGAGCTTCCCAATGTCTTTGTGTGTTAGGTGCGAGTTAAGAGAACATATCTGACCAATGACCTTATGATGTGTGTGTGTGTATTTATAGGTTACTCGTATGAGTCTCATATGCATCCGAGGCATTCAAACCCTGTTTCTTTATTGTGGTGTCCTGAAATTATAGGCAACTTAACAAGAGATTCCTAGGAGATTTGGAATTCTACCAATCGGGAAAGCCCAAGCTATCAAGGTATCACTGTAACACCGACACTGCGGTGTCCGTACTAGTATTCCTGTTCACGAAATTTAATAAAATAATTCGTTATATAGAGAGAAATTTTTAATTATATTGATTTTCGATTTTGAGGTATGTAATTTGAAATTTTTGGGATAATTAAAGTATCCGTATTTCCGATTTGTAAAATAAAGAGAATATAAAAATATATAGATGATTATTTATTCATTTATTAATTTATACATTTACTCAATTATTTATAAATTTATTTACAAAAAGAAATGTAATAATAATAAATAAATAAATAAAAAAAAAAAAAAAAAACAAACACGAAATTAGGGTTTAAACCCCTAATTTCTTTATCTCTTTCCCACTTTCTCTCTCCGCCTCTCCATATTCTTCCCGCGGCTTCCTCGCGCCGCCTCCACCGCGGCCGCCGCATCCGGCCTTCACCGCCACCCACAACCGCCACCATCACCGGCGATCACTTCTCTCTCTACCCCCCTTGGTCTCACTCTCTATTTCTCCTTCTCTCTCTCGGTTGCTCTCTCTCACTTCCTCCCTCTCGCGATTTTCTTCGCGATCTCTCTCCCTCCGCCGCGACTTGGTCGCTGTCACCACAACCCACGGCCACCGCGAGCCACCGCGGTCGCCACCCGTCTATTCCGCACCATCTCTGCCTCTCTCTACTTCGCTCTCCATCTCACTCTCTCGGTCCCCTCGCTCGCTCCCTCTCCCGCTCGCGCGCTGCGCGCGCGCTGTTGCCGCGCGACAGGCGCGGCCCAGCCTTCGCGCGAGCCAGCCCGTGCAGCGCGCGATGGTTCCAGCCTGTGCAGAGCGATGGCTCCAGCGCACGCTAGCCCTGTGCGTGCGACAACTCCTGCGCACGCGGCTGCAGCGCCCCTTGCTTGCACGCTTCTGCGCTCCTTCGAGAGCCCATTGCGACCCTTTCACTGCATAGGTAAGGGTTGAGTTAGATCTTAGTTCTAGGGTTTGAGTTCCATAGTGATTAAGTCTAATTGCTAAAATTTGCTTCAATTTGAAGACATTGCAGGTTTTGGAATGAATCGAATGTTGTACGGATGTTAGGGTTTTTGGATCGCAGTGAACCCTAGGTGAGGGATTTCTAACTTATTTGAATTATTTGGATGCAATTAGGGTAAATTAGGATCAAAAGTGTTGTATATGTGTTGGAAGTATGTTAGATTTGATTTTAATGCTTTGTGTGACATTATAAGTAATTATTCAGGTCAATTATAGAAATTTTATATGAATTGGAATGTTCCGGAGGAGAGAATCATGTTGATTTGATTTGAATGGTTGCTTTTAGAGTTTAATTTGACGAATGTATGAAAACTAGGTGAAATTTGGGATTTGAGCCTAAGGATTGATGCATGTTTTACATTATAATTGGTATTGCATATAGGTAAGTCAAATACACTCTCTATATTATGAAAATAGGTTTCAATACCTTTAAAATGACATAAGGTTTGAAGAAATCGGATGAGAATTGAAAAGTATATGATTTTTCAAAGATTTTTCTATTTTGTAGACAAGTTATTAATTTACGCATGTTTCCGACTTTGAGTGGTTTTGGAGTTGAATTAGACTTGGTTTTGAATGTGTTAATTATAAATGAAATGAAATTGATGACATTAGAGTGTATTCATGAATTGAAGAATTGAGACTTGTACAAAAATTAGAGAAAATGGAAATTGATGACATAATTATGATTTTATATTAGGAAGGTCAATCGAGGATCGAGTAAAATTTTAATTGATTGAATTATAAGTATATGCAAGTGTATATGGATTGAACAGTGTGATGTTGTAAATGTACATAGATACAATTGAGGTTGATGTGTGAGAAATATATGATGTGTTATAATTGTAGTGACTTGATTGGAGACTGATCGAGGGGAGCACGATTTCGACACTTGTGCGTTGTAGGGAGTGCTTGATCCTCCCGTATACTGTGAGTGGGTTTTATTTCAATGTTTTCGTTTAATATGTAAACTCTGATTTATAACAGTTTGATAAATGAGCATGATTTATCGCGTGCTTAAAATGTTTTGACTGGTTTTGGAAATGATTTTGTGAACCGATGGAGTGTCCAAAAATGTGATTGAATTATGAAATATGCATCCATGTGGTTGAAATGAAAAATGTGCCATTTTATGATATATGTTGCATTTGGTTTGTGAACCTGATTTACGGCACATGTTTGATATGATATTGATTTTGGCCTTGAGGGCTATGATATGTATTGTTGATATTGATATTGGCCTTGAGGGCTGTGATATGTGTTATTCCGTAGCTACGAAGGACACCGTGAGAGGCGCTTTGGTGGCGTCCGGATATGCCTAGGCCTGGGGTATCCCACGAGATGTCGAGATGAGATGATATTTACTACACGGAACTAGGCAGGTTGAACCCGAAAGGGGGAGGACTTGGCTGCTAGTCAAGTCTAGCACCTGGACGAGGTCCGTCGCCAACGCCGGGGTAGAGAGCACTTTAAATAAAATCGCATATAACACCCCCGGTGCGCCTGTCATAGGTCGTGGTAGACCTCTGCCAGGAGTTTTACGGCTGGCAGCTCTATGATTTTGATGAAAGTATTTTGGATGCATATTTGATTTGTTGATGCGTGTAAATGATATATGGTTGAAATGAAAAGCATGATGATTTGAAATATGAATTGTATACTTATGCTTTGACACTCCAGTTTCACACCCCATATTACACGATTACATTGACCCACTCACTCACTGAGTATTCTTCCCTGAATACTCACCCCTCCTTTTTCCCTCCCCAGACAGGATTATGGTGCTAGAGCGACGCATTTGGCTCTGGAAGGTATGATAGCTTGATGGTGGATTTGGGTGATTATCGACGGTGAGATTTAAGTTCTAATTGAAAATATGAATTTCATATTTTATTGTCGACCCTGCGTGGTCTTGTTGAGGTCCGTAGTTAACCGTGTACATATTATGGGATGACTGTATAATTTTTAGACTTTTGTTTGCGAAACTCTCATATTTCGCTTGCATTGAGGCATTTGTAACCATTTGTAAACATTTAAAGTGTTGACTTGGGAATTTGTAAAATAATTGTATAAATTTAGGTCCGCTCGGTGTGGCGGCTGTTCATGCTCTAGTTGGGCATGACAGTAGAGGTCTGTGGTTAGGACTGTTGGTGATGTGTTAGCCTTGCGTTGTCTGGATGTCGGTTGGGTGATTGGTGGATTGTTTTTAGGCCGGGATGGCCATTTGATTTATTTTTAGAATGATTTTAAATTATACAGATTAATTGTACATTGGGAGACCTCCGATTTATGGGGAGGCTCTGTCCGATTTTTGTAGAAATACAGCCGACATCCAGGGCAACGGGCGACTGTTCACGATTCCCGGTTCGGGGCGTGACAATCACTTTCCTATTGATAAGAGTTTAAAGATTTCCTTCCTAATTATGAAATGTTATTTTCGTGACTTATGAAAAAAAAATATTACTCTAGGTTGACCAGATATCGAGCACTGAAAAAATCTTGGGGTTAATCAGCCTACTACAGAGAAAGATCTAGTCGATCAATACCGAAAGAGTGGGTCGTGTCTACTCATCTGGGAGGTATATTTTATATAAATGATATGTTTCAGTGTATTCTAGTAAATTTTGTCTATTGGACTATAGGCTTAAAGGATTTCGAACCTTAGGGTAATGGGCTTTTAAGCCGTGTTCTATCACTTGCCCCCGATTCCTGATGTCGTTCCATAGGAAAGGTCTTAGGAGTAGCATTAAATAGATAAAAATCCAAAAAGATGTTAGTGTGGGGCATTAAATATGGCACGTATTGTTTGGATCCTTACGAATCGACTCCAATACGCTTTATAAGACGTGGCGTTTGATTGGGTTGCACACTATCGTGTTTTATTTTCAACAATTTCATCTTTTACATAAAGAAGAAATTCGAAAGTCAATTTCTTTGAAGTTTGCAAGCAATACTCAAAGAAAGAATAGATTTGAAACGGCTAAGGGTTCATCATCATGGGTTCATCGGAGCATCAATGATATTAAGAGCACTATGAGAAAGGATGAACTCCGTGATGTTTAGAATGATATGTTATTGGGGGATGATTATATTCAGCTGTCAGCTATTGATGATGATAGGGCTAATAGGGCATCGGAAGATTCTATTCCAATATATAAGCAGTATGTTAAGTATGGTTTGAAGGTGTCGTATATCGGTCCTCTCACTCGAGTTTTACTCTGTTGGAATATTTTTTCGATTATATTGATTCCCAATGATTGGCACTTGGTGATAGCTGTGATGTCGTTGCTAAGTTTTTGTCATTTTTGCTTTGACTTCAAAATCTTGGCTTTTTGTCTCTCTCTCAAGAGGTGTGCCTCAAGGTGTTCCACAAAAGAGTGGTTCTATCTGCAAACCAAACCAAAATCTAGCTGGAAGTTCTTGTACAAGGAGACCATCGATAAGAGTTAGATGTACAAGTACTTCTTTGTGGAGCTTTTGAATAGGGATTTAATACTTACATTATCGGGAGCTGATGAGGAATCACTTCTCGGATTAAGGACCCCTCAACCTTCTCGCCACTCATGATTCATCTGTTCAATCAATGGTTTTTGTAAGGCCAAGGGTCGATGCATTTGGGTTGAGGCCCTTTTAGACGATGAAATTTTGACACTTACAGGTTTGTTGTTGGGGGAAGAAGAGGAGGATCGAGAGAACTCCTATTAGTAGAGAAGAAGAAAAAGAATCTTGTGGATGTTCTCGCTTCTTCGAAGGAGGAAGACCCTGAAGAGATAACTTCTGACAAGCAGATGAGGCTTGGGTCAAAGCGAGAGGCAACGGAGGTGAAGAGCTCATCTAATATGGGCGTCGATGTTGTCCTCATTTTGTTGCAAGTGTAAAAAAAGAGAAGAGTTCAGCTATTAAACTCATCGGGTGAGATTGTGAGGGTGGATAGGGGATAGGGCTCCCCAAGTGCATCGAGGGTTGTCGAGGCTGGTGATTATGAGTTTGAGGGTCGAGGGGATGTAGAGGCTTGAGCAGAGCGACTAGGAAGTGTTGGGGTAGACAGCGTAGGGTTCAAAGAGAGAGAAGAAGAGGAAGAGGAGGAGATTAAGGGTTGTATCTCTGGGGATCTTGAAGGAGAAGGGGAAGTGATAGAGGGACTAACTATCGAGGACCTTGAAGGTATTCCTCTGGGTTCGATCAGGGAGCTCGATATAGGGCTGTCTTCTACCATTCCTTTGATACCAAAGAAGGGCAAACAAAGGGTGATCAAGGGCATTGCTTTTCCCCCGATCATTCTAGTTCAGTCCTACGATGGTCGTAAGGGATAAAGAGATAGAGATATCATAGCAATCAGTGCAGGCGATCGTTACTACAACTACGTTGATAGCAATGAGACTAGTCGAATAGCTGATAGAGTCGACTTCTATCGTTCGGAGCTGGAGTTGAACAAGCTTTCCCTTAAGTAGGGCAATAAGGCCATCTTGTTCTTGGGGCTTATGATATAAGTATATTAAAGGGTAATTTGTTTGTACTCTCGGCTCTTGTATATGACTTCTTTCGTTTCATGCGGACTATCATCTTGACAGAGTTATAGAGGCTGAGGGAACAGACGATCGATCACCTAAAGCACCAAACAAACCAAATGGGCATCAAGGTCTCTCAGATGCAAGGTGCCCTTTCACAAAGAGAGAGGGAGATCGAGGAGGAAAGAGTATCAACGACCACTTTGAATGCCAAGAAAGATGAAGTGGAGCGTCTGAAGATTGAACTTAACAATGCGCTCCAATAGTGTGAGGTGGCTTCCAAGTGATGCGAAGAATTGGAGGCGAAATCTAAGGTACATAAGGCACAACTGTAGGTTACGGAGAAACTAGCTAAGGTACACGGGCGGTCACTTCAAGTTGCTGAGCAAAAGATAGTTAAGCTGGGGGGACTATCATAAAAACTATCAATCAGCATGTGTGAGTTCAACGTAGATTGTCCGAGAGCTGTTGTGTGCTATGGAGATCATTCGTCGAGAAGGGCTGGCGGGTGCCATTCCCCCTGGTGGCAAGGGTGCCAACCCCGAAGTGCCAAATTTTGAACTTGCAATCATTCCTGCTAGCGAAGCTCCTCTTAAGGTGGCAAACAAGAATGTTGTTGCCAATGTGTCCAAGTCAACTTGGAGTCCAGAGCTCTTCCATCTCGTACTCCTCCTTGATCACGATCTCTATTCTATGCATGTTCAGGCTTTAATTTTTCTTTCTCTTTATTAATTACGAATTCTTCTTTGTTCTCTCTTTGTTTGTATATCCTTGTACTTTGGTTAATGGAAATTCACGATGGTTTCATTAGTATGTTGTTGATAAGCACGTAAGTTATTGTATTGGAAATATTTGCATGTAACCAAGAGAGTGAGTCATGCTTACCCTTCAGGGAGATGCATCATTTATTGACGGCACGTTCATTCGGTCGAAAGAGTGAGTCGTACCTACCCATTGGGAAGATACATCTCTTGTTGATGGCATGTCAATCGAGAGAGTAGGTTATACCTATCCATCGGAGAGATACATCCCTTGTTGATGGCACATTCATTTGGTCGAGAGAGTGAATCGTGCCTACCCATTGGAGAGATATATCCCTTGTTGACGACATGCTTATTCAATTGAGAGAGTGAGTTGTGCTTACCTATCTGAGAGATATATCATTTATTGACGGCACGTTCGTTCAATCGAAAGAGTGGGTCGTGCCTACCCATCGGAGATATATATCCCTTGTTGACGACACGTTCATTTAGTTGCATGCATTCGACATGATCGATTTATTATAGAGGGATAGCGAAGTGTCATAAGAGAGATAGCCATAATGTAATTAGCAAAATGAGTAATAAAACCAGGTGTCATAGGGTATCTAGCAAGTGACCTAGAGTCATAAGCATGGTAAAGAGAGGTTTGAGATCACTTAGGGATCATGCGAGGATTTTCGGATCACATGACAACATTCCAATGCTGGTGGAGGTCCTGAATTTGACCTTTATATGCTTCATACTCTATAAAGCCTCCAAGATATTCAAATTAGGTCGACCTAGGATGACATTGTAGAGTGAGAGCAACTTGACCACACTGGATACTGTTACAGCCATTGCATGATCAGGTGGAGTCCCGAGGGTGACGAGGAGTGAAATGTTGCATTTAAAATATATATATTCACCCGAGAGCCCCTTGATTGACCCGGCATGAGGTTGTAAGTGTGTTTGAGTGAATCCCATTTGCTAAAAACATTCCAATAATGGAGGTTACAACTAGCCTCCTGATCCATGAAGATTCTCCTTATTTCGTATTGTCCAATATTTACAGTGATAACGAGAGAATCATGCCTGCCTGGATCGACTCCTACTAGATCATCATCATTGAAGCTGATCATGGGTCTCTTCTTCTTGAGCTGCTTCTTGACACGAATGGCAAAAACCTCTTTGGACGTGGAACTGGACAACTCAGTCTTTTAAAAAATTAGGGCCACCATTTGCCCGATCCTATTCTACTGTACATACTTTCAGCCGCATTGGTAAAGCGCCATTATGACGTTAGTTGGAAGGTAAGGATTTGAGGAATCGTATTCATTCTGCACTTGGAGAATTACCCCATCTGGTTAGTTGCGAGCGCCTCCTGGAACCAATTACTCGTCCTACTCATTCTCACGTCTCACAATGTGTTGGCCTTGAGGAGGGAGACATTCTATTTCTGCACTTATAAACCTTTGGCACAGGTCACTTCGTCCTAAAAACTTGACCTCATCCTTTAGCTTCCTGTACTCATCCTTCAAGTGGCCTAATCACTGTGGAAGTGGCAATATTGCATTTTGTCCTCTTTTGAATCGTCCTTCGTAAAGCAAGAGGGCCACCTGACATAGGGATTGTTCCAGATCTGAAGCAAAACTTGATTCGGCACTTCATTCAGAGGGGTGTAGCTCGTGAACCTTCATTGCTATTACGGTCCTTGCCAGGTCCTCTTAGGCGAGGACTGTCGAAGTGATCGACTGCGTTTGTTCCAAGCTAGTCAATTCTGTCATTTGTCAAACACTTCAGCGTCTTCTGTGGCAATGTACTTTTCTGCATAAGTATAGAACTCCTGAATAATAGATAGGGAATTCTTCGTTATGGAGGTCTTCATCCCTAATAGTCGTAATCCAGTGAGTAGCGCTACTAACACAATATAATGGTTTTAGTCCAAGACCTTCATCATCTCAATTTTGAATTTGTCAAGGGTGGCTCATCGTCTCTCTGTCGTAACGAGATGAGAGATATGGATTTTCTCTTGACCATGCTACTAATTACAAAGTGCATCTTGAACTACTGCCAAAGTTGGGAGAAGCTCTTAATACTAAATAGAGAGAGCGAGTTGAACCATATCAGCACGTTGCTCTTTAAGGTCGTAGGAAAGTGCTTGCACATGGTTGCATCCGACATGCCTCTGGAAAACATCGCAGTCATAGAGTGAGCCACATGGTCTCAGGAGTTAGTAGTGCCATCATACCTTTCCATAGGGGGAGAAGCACGTCACAAGGTATCGGTTTTGTAAAAAACTTAGAGTTGAATGGTGAGAGGCTGGTTGCATGTTAAGTGAGTTCATTTCCTCTTGCATTAGTAGGTCTCAGTTTATTTGCCACGAGTTTTTTGACTTGTTTTCTTAGATCATCGGAGTTATGTCAAGAAGTAACCAATAGCTCTCAGTGTTCACTAGGTTCAAATTTTCATGGATGTATGTGACCCGGCCCATGGGTGGAGGATTGTGCTTCTAAACTAGGGGCACGACTAGGTTCTTCTAAATGTTTGCTCATGCCTTGCAATTTGGACTCGAGCCTGGCCATCTCGGGTCGAGTAGTTTTTTCGGGAGAGGCTGGAGCAGGGGGCTTAATCAGTTGATATTGTTGTATGACCAGCAGTTGGGTCACAGGTTGGTTGATAGCAATAAGAACCTCTGCAAGGTTGTTTGGAACTACAAGTTGGACAATGTTTATCAAGGCACGCAGACATAACTCTGGAAGCAGTTCTAGTTCTTCTCTTGGGATGCATGGCACACGAAATAAGATTCTTCTTAGTCTGTTTCCAAGGACGGTACCACTCTGTTGGAAGTGAATTTTACTCCATAGATAATGACTCTACTGATTCGAACGGACTGACTGGCCATCAAATGGTCTTGATTGATGGGACCTACATAAAACTGCCGAAGGATACTCCGACGAAAGAGATTCTAACTTTTAAGTCAAAGAGCAATTTCGAAAAGAGAAAACAAATTGAAAGAGATCTTCCCGGTGCCTTTGTGTGCTAAGTGTGATCTAAGAGAACATACTGGCCGATGATCTTATGATATATATATATATTGGTTACTCATATGAGTCTCATGTGTATTTGGGACATTCAAACCCTAGTTTCCTTATTGAAGTGTTCTGAAATTATGGATAACTTAACGAAAGATTCCTAGAAGATTTGGATTCCTATCAGTCAAAGGCTGTCAAGAGATCACTTTCCTTATCAATAAGAGTTTAAAGATTTTCTTCATAATTATGAAATATTATTTCCGTGACTTATGAAAAGATGAATATTACTCTAAGTTAATCAGATACTGAACACCGAGAGGTTTTGGGATCGATCAGCCTACTACCGAGAAGAATCTAGTCAATGAATACCGAGAAAGTGAGCCATGACTACCTATATAGGAGGTATATCCCATATAAACGACACGTTTCAACATGTATTAGCGCGTTTTGTCTGTTGGACTATGGACTTAGAGGATTTCGAACCTTAAGGTAATGGGCTTTTGAACCTGTGCCTTCATTTATAATTGCAGGACATTCTTTTTATTATTATTATTGTTTTTGGGAGAAAAAGAAAAGAAAAGAGAGGAATGGCTCAACGCCCAAACAAAATGGTTCCCTGCATAAAAGCAGCACTGCATGCCCACAAGGCAACAACCAATCTAAACAATAGTAAGCCAAAAATAAAACACACACCACACCCAGCATCATGAAATCTCTAACGGGGAGCAGTAGCATCCCTGGTTCCCTGAGAAGACACCTCCTCCTCCACGGTTGGCCATCAAACTGACCTCACACACCTCCATCCTCGATTGCTCCAAGCAAGATACTCTATTTTACTTGGTCCCTTTTTTATATTACCTTCTTATCACAAATTTTTAAAGGATCTGGTTTTCTTCTAGCACGGATGAGACAAAACCCTGATTGGTTCTCTCCCCTGTGCTTTCTTATGGGTTGCCAATTGATTTTCTTCTTTTTCCATCTGCCAATTGAATATTTTATGTAGTAAAATTATTGTTGTGTGACACAACTTTCAAGTGAAGCAATTAGATTTTGTGGGTCATTCTCAAGAAAGTGCTAAAATGTTTAACACCTTGACTTTTGTACGGCCCAACAAAAGATTTACGATTCTTGTACCACATAGGATTCAAACGCAGATGTATGCAAATAACCACGGTAAAAATGAAAATAAGAAACCCGTTTGAGGTTACCCTGTGGCCTGTGCTGTGTTTGAGGATTGGGGAGAGAGAGAGAGAGAGAGAGAGAGAGATGTTATGGCAAAACCATTTTTGGTCTGGTGCAAAGACCCCATAAAAATTACCGAAATTGATAATTATAGAGAAAAACGAATCAACTTTCGGGTATATTTTTTTTATATTTTTAATATCTTTTTGATATTTGATTTTCTATGATTTTGTTATTTTTATATTTAAATTTAAAATTTTAGTTAATAGGATTGAGTAATCGATTATTAAGATATTTGAGACTCTGACTTTTGTATGGCCCAACATATGACTTACTACCATTGACCACGTAGGATTCAAACACAAATGTATGAATGAAAATAACAAGAGTAAAAGAGAAAATAAGAAACACGTTTGAGGTTAGATTGATAAAATAAAAAGGTATGAATTTGATGTCATTGATGTCTCGTATTTCCATTTTAGACCCCATAAAAAATTACCAAAATTAATAATTATAGAGAAACCCGAATCAACTTTCGAGTCTGGTGCTAATTTTCTCAAAAAAAAAAAAAAAAAAAAAAAAAAAAAAAAAACCACACGATATATAAAATGTTTTTCGATTTAATATAGAAATAAAAAAAATAAAAAGTTTTTTTCTTACATTTTAATAAAGAGACCGCCATTTTAAACTTGTGATCTCAAGTTTTCTAAAAAAATAATTCTAATTTTGTCAAAACTACTGGAGGTTGAACAAATTATTTGAGAACTCTTGTATAATTTCTCTCTCTTAAAATCTTAGGCTCTTTCTCTTTTTATCGCTTTTTATCTTAATTTTTTTTTAATATTTTTTTTAAAGTATACGTATTATATATATAAATATATATATAATACGTATACTTTAACAGGATGCTACAAATTAAGTTCAGGCACTTGGGACAAAGATTGCAATTAACGAAGTGTTTGAAGAACTGATATCCATTTTCTTCCTCTAGAAAATGTGAAAATACGATCTCACCTGGAGTAACCTCTTGAGATGTCTTAGGTCCAAAAAGATATATATATATATATATATATATATAGATATTTTCTTTTTTTTCCCCTTCTAAGAAGAGCTTGAGAAGACAGTATGGCGGACTTAACAGATTTATGCATATATCTCCATGTAAAGACATAATTATGCTGAGTAAAAACTTTAGTTTTCTAACAACAAGATCAAACACCTTACTACTACTCCAAATAAATAGAACACTAGATGATGGGGGGGGGGGGGGGTCTATGTCCGGGGATGAGAAGAAGCTTGTTATTTTAGCACTAGAATTTTAGTTTTGACAAATGATAAGATGGATGGGTTGACAAAGTATTCTGAATCACGAATCCAATCTTTTTCGGTTTTGAGCAGTGGCCGCCTTTTCTTTTGGTTTTGAGCACTAGGCCTAAGGCCATGACACAGAAGGGAGACTCGAACTTTCAACCTTCTAAATAACCAAGCGCAAGTGAGAAATTTCTTTATGAAGGGTAGGAGGCTTGAAAATTTTTTTATTGGATATATAATGAATTTTGATTTGGGAAAATTGCAAAGGATCAGAACTCAAGAATAAATTCACATGGCATTTGAAGCTTTTTACAACATTCAAGTGTTTATCCATCTGAAACTGATAATCTGATCAACATCCATAATTACAGTGGTATTTTAAACTATTAGAGGACTATAGCTGTACAAAAGTACCTATAATTTTTGCAATCTTGGGTTGTTGAGCAAAGTATACCTTGTGTACACTTCCATTAGCAAATGACACATCTTCTACCGGATTCTTTCAGTGACAGCTCAAATCTAGCTGCAATCAGAGAGAATGGGGAATATTAGCATTTCTAGCTGTAAAGTTTAAACTTATAAAGGTATGTCTACAGTCACTTCTCGCTAAAGCTAGGATTTTCTAATGTACCTTTATGATGCTTGTAAAATATTAATCAGCTCCAACTTCTCAACCTGCCTTTTTTTCCTGCACATTTCTTTGAGATTCGAATGGCAGGAGAGATAAGGCCTTCATCCTGCAAAAGAAAGTGGCAGTTAATGATGGAAATTGCACTTTAATCATGTCTGGATCTACCACTCCCCTTAAACAAAGGACTTTTGGGTGTGTACAGTTGGTATAGGTCGAAGGAAAATGGAGAGGAAAGAATAGTGGGCAAGGAAGAACGTGAATATTTCTGTCTTGTTTGATGTTAATTTTGTTTCGTTAGAAGAAAGAAAGTAAAAAATGAGAGACAAAAAGAGGGTGGGGGAACGCTAAACTTTCCAATTTGGAAGGGAAAGGAAAAGGTAGGAAGGAAAGAAATTGGCATTTCCCACCACCCTCTTGCTGCTGCTCCTACACTTCTCACCAAATAAGGAAAGGAGGATTCCTTCTTTATCTCGCTCCCCATTTCCCTTCCCTCCAAAACAAATAGAGCCTTTATATCAGCAGACTTTAAAAAGTCTGAACACAGTTCTTATGACCATAATTATGATCGTCTGGAACAAAACTTTGGAATAGAAGGAAAGCTGATGTTCCATCAGTATCAGGTCACCAAAAGAAGTTTGATGTCCTGTACACCAGGTGGTACATATTCTAAGTCTTGCAAGTCCATTTACTTAGATAGGTAATCATAACAGGATCAACTACTAATATTTTCTTTTTCCATATCAAAAAAGGAGAAGAGTTCAAACCAAAAGGAAACTATTTATCAGGTTTTTATGTCATCTATCACAATAGGATCATATTTTCAGGAAAAGCCTCTTCCATGCTACATTTGGCTGCAAAGACATCACTCCAGTTCCCACCGTAGTAATAAGGATGGTGTGACAATAGGTTTCATTGTTTTGGATGAGGGAAGTAATGGTAAGTTAATGGGTAAGAATGAAGATGCATGGAATATTTAAGGCAAAGAGATGGTGAAGTGATGAAGAGAGCATACGACAATGTATCAGCTGCATAGAATATCGGAAGCCTTCCCAAACCTGCACCCTTCCATTTACTTCGTAGAGAACCAATGATAAGATCAGCATCCGAACCTGTTGCTGTCAGCACAAACTAGACAACACCTATGCCAATTAACATGAGTGAAAAAACAGGAAAGTGTATGTGATGAGCAGGAAAATGTGCACGGATTAAACAAAAAACTGCTGCAAAGACAGTCTCTCTCAAATGAACAATATCTAATATGCATGGTAAGACCTCGTGATATTGCCATCAGATAAATAACATCTAATTTCAGTATCCATTTTCATAAATCTTGGAGAAGATACTACAAAAATTCTAGATAAATATCATGCAGGTAGGAAACATGCAATAGGATCTCTTAGTGGTGCACATCAACCGAATGAATATATAAGGTAAATAGAAAGGTACTGTTGATATCCAACTTGTAGTCCTTAGCTAGTAAAAGATTGTTGCTAGAACAAATGTTACATAAGACTCTCTGCCATTCCCAGTCCTAGCCTTACTGGTTCCAAGAGGGAAAATGCATGTGTTGAGCTAATGACAAAACCTTATACATCTCTCTACAGGTCTCCTTTTTCCTACACCTTGACTATTCACCATCAGATGCCAGTGCATAAATTTCAAACCCTTATTCTCAACACCATTTCTTGTAGGATGACTAAAGAAAAGGCAAAAATGAGAGTAGCACATGCATAAAAGCATACATGCTTCACATGTATGTATCTTGACAAGAGAATACACACATTAGAAAGAACAAAAACGAGACTAGGATACAATGAAGCTACTGGTTAACATCATTCCCACGGAGTCAAAACAAAATATCAAAAATTGTTTAAGATACGTACCAGTGGAAAGAGTATAGCCATGACCCCATAACCCACTAGAGGAGAGAAGAAGAAACTGGCCAATACGCATGGATTTCCTGAAAGCGCCTCACAACCATAACGTCATCTAACGTATATTACCAAAGGCAGTATAAAAACAATTAGAGAAACTGTTATATACACACACAAACACCAGAAGTTCATATATATAGACTGTAGAATGCTTGAGAGTTAACATCTCTCCAAATTTTTGCATTGTTGCCAATTTCATAGATTTAATTGAATGCACATGGAACTATGGCTTCCGGTCCACTAAAATGGAACACTATGGGACACTTTTATCAGTTGAAACAAGTAACATCTGCAGATGTGCCAGTCAGCAAAAGCTATTATGAATCCATCGAGAGAAGCATGGAATAATCCATACAGGAAAAAGCAAATCCTTTATTCCTGTTTCACTGTTTTGTCTCAATAACATATATTATAATATATATATGGTTTTAAACTATGAGAACCACAACATATATTTTTGAAAAGAAAAGGGCCCTCTGTCTTCCTGAAGCAACAAGTGAAGGATTTTCTAACAGGCTGAATGGAGGTGAGTCAAGCATTTTAACAGGCTTCTGCTTTTCTGCTTCAAGTCTGAGAAGCTCCACTGCTTGGCCCCATCCAGAATCAATCAGAACTATACAGAATTATATTCTCCAACTCAATCTTAAATTTTAGGTTACATCACCACATGGTTCATGGAGTTGCAGATCATGATGCTGATGTTAATATCAGGTGACTATTTCTTGGTTGTTAACTGCCATAGACTTGAAGTCAAACCCAAGACTTGCCATGTGTCTTAAACCACAGAAAGATGATGGATACAGTTTTTAATATAAAATGGCAAGCTTGTCTACCCAAGACTTTGAAATTTTTAAGACAGCCAAAGAAATGTGGAAAGCAAAGAATGGACTCAGAAGTTAAAATTCAAAAAACCCTCAGAAAGTATGAAAGATCTAAACACAATAAATGAAGTAAATAAGTATAATAAAAATTTGTTACCAAAGCCAGCGAAAAATGCCCAGTTAGATTCAAAAAAGTCCAGCCTTTTGTCCAAACTCACTCCAGAGAGATTCCATTTGTATCTGGAGAAAATAAGCAACAGACCAAATGATTGTCTACCACAAGCACAAACTGCATATTGCAAACAAGCAGGTCAAGTTCCACCACCTACTCGAAACAATAATATGCATACATCCAAGAAAGAAGCAGGAAATTGAGTCCTTTCCCAAGAAAAGGAATTACTCCTGTAGCATACACCTGAAAGAACCATAAAAACCATTCATGGCATCGGATGTTGTAACACGGTAACTGAGTCCATGAGAGAGAAATTAATCCTGCATATATTTGTCTTTGTAGAGAAAATAGAATAAGAAAAAGAGCACAAGATTGAACTGATGAACAAAAGCAAGACAGAAAACAAATCTGCACCTCTAAGAAGAAGAACGTCAAAAGAAGAACTGAGTAGGTCTGCTCTCCTACTCCTATCATGACTCTGTAGAAATTTTACAAAAGAAAAAATTTGCACACCAAGCATACAACAGTGTAGCAATCAATATATTTCCAGATAACATTAATAATGGTAGTATTAGTTCTACAATGGAAACTAAAAACCTATACACCAATGCGAGAATTTACCCCCCAAGGCCATCCATTTTATCCTTCTGTGTCATACTTTTTGAGGTCAATAGCGCCTTTTCTTTTGATGTTGCATCAGCATGCTTCTCACTCCCCATCGCAATATAGCCATGCTTAGCAATGTCAAGGTACCTAAATAATAATATGCTCGCAATTAAGATAGGGTGAAATTTTAGAACACTCCGAAGGAAGGATTAAAGGAATACATAAACAATCTCAAGAAAAATTCTCATCCTATTTGAGATAGAAATACATTATCCGTTTCTGCGAATAATTCAGTGAAGGTCATCCAGCAGGACCAGGACTGATTAGAAAAATTAGTCTTTCAGAACCATTAAAGTCTCTATGATAAATGTAGAACATGAAAAATTGCCAAGGACAAAGAATGCATGACCAATATGGACACCAAGACAGAAGAAAACAGTAAATGCCATCTGCCCTCCCTGATTCCACATTTCAGTCCCCACAACCCACCCACCAAAATGCAAACACAATCTAAGCATTTGGTGGACTGATAAATTATGTGCCTGAGGATGTTTACATCTTTAAACAAATTTGGAAGAAGTATGTCCTCAATCACGAGTGAAAGAGCTTTTAAACCAGACCATATGCATAATATTAATGGCTGTTGACACAGGCCTTTTGGCCAGTGCAAAATTACTCTAAGGTTTGCACAATAATGTCAAAGAAGTTTCACAAGCAGTGGATTCTCCCAGGCCAAAGCAGCAGCAGATTTCTTTTTATAATATCCAAAAGGGTTGAGAGGTTTTAGCAAGTAACTGGACACAAAACTGCATGTAAAAGAAAAATAGGTACTTTAACTGGTCTGCTGATGCTGACTCTAACAAGACAAAGTGGCTGAACTTAATGCCTCCAATCCAAGTTATGCATAGCAATCAACAAGAAACTATTCAGCAAATAAGTACAAATATGACAAGAAGTGGGATGAAGAAGAGTGTCGTGTGAATTAATAATAATTAAAAAAAAAAAAAAAAAAAAAAAAGAAGCTGATTTTGAGCTATGATTAATCAAAGTAGGGTTAGTTTAACCAGTTCTGTGCAGAAAATTTCAAGGGCTTTATCATCTCTTCTTGGACATTTTAAAGTGAACACAGAAATCTTCATTTAGGTTTTCAGCAGGGGCATAAATTGAGGCAAAAGTGAGTAGTTAACAAAATCTGTGGAAACTCAAAAGCAAAAGAGAATGATAAAAAATAATAATAATAAGAGTTCAAGTAAAAATGTAGAATAATACCAGATACTACTCAAAATGAAACTGAATACGTACAGAGGGTAGAACCATAATACCTACAAGGAACACCAAAAGAAAGGATAAGAGTTAAAATCAGTCCAAGCAGTTAGAGAAATTCATGCATACCGCACAAAGATGTGGGAACCAATATGTAGTATGTAGGCATGCATGAATTGGGGAACTCTTTCAAATTCACCCATTAAAATACTTGAACAATAGTGCAAATTAACCATTTTGAAAGCCAATTTCCCAAGCACAGAAAATGGATTTATAAACGTTCATAGCAAAACAGTGGGATATAGATAGGATCCATTAAATATTCATGTGAAATTGTCCAAAGTTATAAATGCTACTACACATGTATACTTACATAAAAAAGCTGAATGAGTCCAACACGTAAGAAGGAATAGAATTTTAGTATACCACCAAGTGAGCACAGCTCTTGAGAACAAAGATTCAAGCACTGATCAGGTAGTATCCATTGCAAGATTGGCATCACAACAGACTTTAGAATAAAGATGCTGCAAAGGCACAAAAATAGAATTATTTGCAATAACATGTAATCATGCATGCCGTTTAAAAAGAAAAATTCTATAAAAGATGTTTGTCCAAATACTTGAATGAAAGAAGAGGATAGATACTAGGATATACATAGTAAATGTACTCCAGTAGTGAGTGTTGGTTAGGAGGAACCAATTTTGCATATTGTTACTATTTTGCTTTGCTATAACAACAACAACTATGATACGTGTAATTCTTGGCCACCATTGGAAGGGAAGTCCTAGAAATGACGAGATCAAAAATGTTGGCTCATGTAAGATTCCCAATCCAATAGTGTCCACATGGCTGTAAAACTTTGATTGGGTAAAGTTTGCAAATGGATAGCAACAGAGACTTAATTCCTAGGATATCTACCAATAGATGTCACTAACAACAAATCAACTTCGAGGACAACTTAATGTCCTAAGTTCAACGAATCTCCACACTTGGTGAAGAGACTTGTGCTTGGAAAAATAATATCTACATTAGTCTGCTCCTGATCATATTATACAGTACTCCTAATTGAATGTTTTAGAAAAGGAAAAGGACAACTTTTCCCTTCTCATAGTATTTTTGATTCTATAGAACGCAGAAAAGGGGGAGAGGGAGAGAGAGAAATGTTCCCTAGTATAGACCCATTGCTATTGCAGCTCAAAACAAATATGTTTGGCAAACAAGCAATAAAATTTTGTATTTAAAATGAAAAATTGACCAAGGATGTATGACACCGCATTAAAAACTTTTGAACCTCGCCATTGGAAGTAACAAATGGAATGGAAGTAGCATCACAGCATTCAGAAAATGATCAAAGAAAGATTAGTGAGAAAACTTCCCGTGGTCACATGCTCTAAATCATTCCAGGTAAAGTAAAAGATGAAACTCTTCAATCTTGATAGGGGAAAGGTATCAGTATCGCTAAGGTCTATGAAAGAATAAATAAATAAATAATTTTAGGGTACTGACTTAGCTTCACAAGAACAGAGATTGGAAAATCTACATATAGTTTCATAGGAAGATATATAAGCAGTATTGTAGGAGGATATAGGTTACGAATGATAAAAAAAAAAAAAAAAACAAAAACAAAAACAACACAAAGAGAGGAACATCTCCACGCCAATTATCATTGCAGAAGCAAATGAGAACATAATTACCATTTGTAAAAGAAAAGAAAGGGGTAATTGTATGATGATGTTGATGATGGCCATGCTTGATTCAGATCAGCTTGTAAAAGGGTGAGTTTGGTTCACGATGTCTTTAGAGATCAAGTTCTACAAAATCTAATCCCTCACTGCTCTCAGCCAAGAGACTCTTTCCACTCACGATGTGGTCCTTATGCATCCCACAACTAGAACAAAGAAAATCTACTATCACCCATCCAAAAAAAACAGTTCCTATGTAGTGTATTTGGGTTGGAGCAAATCTAACAAAAGTCCTAGATAAGAGAGGTATGACCGTCTAGAGTAAAGAAAGGGCCCTTCCAAGCATCTAATTTGTTCTAATCTTTGCAGTGCAACCACTAGATTGCTGGTGGGAACTCACTACAGATTACCATGAAAAAGGACTCTTAAACTGCGCTCAAAAAGTGTTTTGTTGACCTGTTTCCAGCATCATGTAAAATTATAAGCACTCAAAGAGGAGTTGAAGCATTACACAAATCATTTACGACCTATGCAAGAAAAGGTGCATGATTCTTATCTCGTAAGATAAGTCATCTTAAATTCAAAAACACTCGGAAATCTATTTGCCTAGTGAATCATGTCTCGATTAGTGGACAAAAAACTAGCAACAACAGAAATAACTTACAAGGTAATCAAGAAAATGTTTAGGGATGATATGTTTGCAAGCATGCAGAGAAGAACATTTATCAAAATTATTTAGGTATGTAGAAGAAGAGGGTTGTGCTAATATCTTGTAAATTATAAGAAGACCAAATGTGTCTGATCAATGCATAGTTGAGTTAAATAACCATAATATTCGCCCAGTCAAAGGCACCAATTGTAGAATAGCTAAGTATTCTGCATTACCCATATCCATCAAAAGTGCTCTTGATAACTCCATACATTTTTTTTTCTCTCCTTTTAAAGCACAATAAATATATAAATATAAATAAATCACCATTTTTTTTCTCCAATTCCAAGTCTCATACTGTGAAGCAGAAGCAATGTTGGCAAACTACCCCACGCAATAAATTTTTCAAATTGAAGAATTCGGGGGGGGGGGGAGGGAGGGAGGGAGGGAGGGAGAACCTGCCAAGAAAGATGAAGCCGTTTAAGAGAAAACATTGTCCAGTACGAATTAGGAGCATTCTCGACCTGCAATTAGCGAATTTTAAGTACAGATAAGAACAATTATGAGAGAATTAGAGAAGAGAGACAGAGAGAGAACCGGAAACAATAGATGATGACACGGTGAAGACAACAAGCCTCCCTGAAACCCTCGAACCACAGCAATAATGCTTGCTTCGATTTTGCTCTCATAACTTCCATTGACGACATTACTTCTTTACTTTCATGGAAGGAAGAGAGAGAGAGAGAGAGAGAGAGAGAGAGAGAGAGGGAGAGAGGACCAATCTCCTTGTACAAAAACAATCAACTCTCTGCTCCTTTGCGTCAAGTAAACGCGACTTTCACACTGCTTTCCCGTATCTTTCAAAACACCCCGTTTCACCTCGAAACGCTGCGGCTGTCATCAAGATTTATTTTTTTCTTTTTAATGAAAGGATAAAGATGTGCACTCGCATGTATGTGATATTTTCCTTAAAAGGTTTTACATATTTGAAATATCTAATTTCAATTATAATTATTATTTATAAAACAATTCCATCATAATCATCTGATCAAAGCATCATGTGAATTAAAAACATTTTAAATTATAAAAATTTTAAAATTATTTTTGTAAATATTTTTTATTTAATAAAATGTAAAATTTATAATATATTCATTTAATCATTTAGGTAAGTCAATATTCAAAGATTTTTAATCATTTAAGAACACTAAAAATGGATAAAGGGTAAAAAAATTATAATAAAAAATAAAAAGATTGAATTGAAAATTAGAATTAGTATTAAGACAATGATAATCTTAATTTTTTTAGATGATTCATGTTTCATTTGAAAAATTGAGACAACAATAACAATAACTAAATTTTTATTCCACCAAGTAGAGATAGTTATATAAATTCTTTTATATCATTGTATTCTATTTCATATCACATGTTTATTTATATGATTTTTTTTTTATACGATAATAATAATCATGTTTTTATTTCATTAAGTGAAATCAATAGTATGAAATGGTATTTGATTAAATGATATGAAAATTAGAAATGAGATTGAAACTCATAAGAATTATTTAAGTTAATAGAATAGAAATGAAAATCTATGTATGAAACCTTCAAAATATGGGTTTTGTGAAATTAAAATAAAATAATAGGTTTTGATCGGGTGAAGCCCAAGAAAAATATTTTGTCATTTTTTGCCCTTCCATTTGGTCGAAGACAGTTTTAATTCACCATCCGATCATTCATCTCCAATCTTCAATTGTTTCACCGACGACAACTTCCATTCATCGTCTGAAACCCATGTCTCAAATGCCATTACTTTCATTTACCGACGAAGTGCTAGACTTTCAAAAGACTTTTGAATTAAATACCTTTTGATATTGTGTAACAAAGACGGAGACTAACACTTAGACTCTTCAATTTTAGACTAGAATTTTCCTCCTTTCTCAAAATAGTTAGGGATTTGGTCTTTCAAATTATTGAGAGAAACAGACTAAATCAAATTAGTTGAAGAGAGAGAGAGAATTAGTTGCAGAAATGGGGAATCTATTCGTGAAGAAACCAAAGGTCACAGATTCTTTTTTTTTTTTGGTTTTTCACCAGATATTTAAAATTTTGTCCCGATTAATCTAGATTGATTTATTGTCAAACCCTTTTTGAAAGAAATCTTCCAATATGATATTTTTTATTCTCATAAAAAATTAAACTCATAACTATAATTAAAGAAATTCAACTCTCAAGTGAGCGAATCAACATTTGTAAGGTCACTGATGTTGAGATTCAAAAGTTGCAAGCTGAACAACAGGCCTTTTATTCTTTTCCCATCAATTCTCAATGTTCTCGTACAAGTATTAATCAATTCATAGGTAATTTGTTAAAACATTTTAAAAAATAAAATAAAATATTAATTTTAGAAATATTTTAATTTTAGAAAATAAAATAAAATTTAAATATTAATTTTAAAACAAGTTTTTATATAAAATTGATAATTATATATTTTATATTCTGAAAAATATACAAACCAAATATCAACAATGATATATCCATTTTAGAATTTGAACTAAATAGTTAATATTAAAATCTATTCTGATTCTTAATATCTTTGATTTTGATTTCAATTCTCGAATACGAATCAAACACCACCTGATACTTTTATATTATTATTTTTAATATCTAATTTTTTGTTATTATTTCACAATATCTTATCGGAGTCTTTATCTAAAAAATAGATATAAAAAATATATCTAATATAAATGTATGGAATTAATGGAATGAAGGGCAAATCTTCTTTAGATAAATATCAACCATGTAATTAAAATTTTAACTGCTCGAAATCTCAAGCGGATGATTAATTTTTTTAGGAATAAATTTTCTAAATTTTCTTGTGTATAAAAGGCATTGACAAGGGCGGCAGGGGGAGCCATAGCCTCCATCTGTTTGCTGGAGAGAGAGAGAGATGGGGCAGACGATCAAGGAGCCGTGTAAGAAGGAAGCATGTGATATCCAAGCCTGTCTCACCAAGAACAATTTCAATTCTCAGAGGTATTTACTTCCCCCTTCTTCACTACCACTTTCACATTCACCATCAATCATCCGACTAATTGTAGGGTTTCCGTAATTTTATGTTCGTCATGGATGACCATTCTCCAAATCTCCCACAACCCCTAATTACTTTCTGCCTTTATGTTCGTGCTCTCGTCATTGCAGTCTAGGATCTCTCTCTCTCTCTCTCTGTTTTTTGAGAAAAAAGGTTCAGACCTTGTATTATGATTTTAATTTGGTCTTTCTTGGGCATGAAGTCTTTTATTAATAATCTGGCTCTTCCATTTTTTTTCCCTTTTCAGTTTGCTTTACATTTTCTTCGCTCGTTGAAATCAAAATCCTTTTTTTTTGGGTTTTAATTCTTGCTGTCTGATTTTGCATGGCAATTGTTGTATTTGGCATATCCTCAATATCAGGCACGTGATAATTACTTCTGCTGCTCTTTCCCATTTGGGGTTAGCTTTAGGACTGAAGCACAAGGATAAAGGTATTTGGGGTAGCATTATGAGAAATTTGAGGAAAGGCTAGCGGGGTTGAGAAAGGTTTATCTGTCTATGAGAGATATGTGGTCCCGCAATAAGAGTGCCCTTTTCTAGCCATCTAGTTTCTTCATGTTTTTATATAAATTTCAGTGCCTGTTACTGGATGAGTTGAATCTATTTAGAGGATGCTTTTTTACATTGGGCAGAAAGTTTAGTTAAGTGAGTGTTGGTAAAATCCCTATTTCCTGTGGGGGTTTTGGCATTAGGATCTTGACAATAGGGGTTTGCTAAGGCCAGTGTTTATGGTAAATTTTGATGGAACATGAGAATTTCTTGAGGATGGTGATTGCAGCACCTATGGACTAGCCCAGAGTCGATGAATAACCGATGATGTTGGAAGTCCTTATAAGATTGCTCTGCTGAAGGAGATTTTGAAAGGATGGGTCTGTTTTCTACTAGGATTTTCCTATAAGGTGGGAGATGGCTCAAGGAACTTTTCCACGATTCCTCGGCCACTAAAGAGCTGCTTCCCTCATCTCTCCACAACTGCATCAGATAAGGTTTGCCTGGTTGGTGATATGATGTCCCCGCAAGGTGACATCTAGCATTGAGATGTTTGCTAAATGTCCTCTCAAGGAGACATCTAGCATTGAGATGTTTGCTTTATTAGTCAAGGAGATGAATATGATTTGGAGAGTTTTTAATTTCTTTGACTGTTTGGAGGGTGTGAAGTGAACTGGCAGATGGAAGACAGGTGTTTTGGAAGGAATCATCCTCTCTAGGTTGTTTGAAGTGAAAAGGATTCTATAATTTGATCCTCTTTCCCATCGAAGATCATTCAGAAATCAGCTTTTTCTCCAAGAGTTGCTTTTTTCACTTGAGAGGCTATGTGGAGGAGGATTCTAAATCTGAACAATCTTCAGACATAGATGGATTTTTAAGGGACAAGGGCAGGGTCCATGATTCCCCAAAAAATTAATTTTTCTTTTTTATGAAGGAAAATTCCAATTAATGCTAGATTGCCCCCTCCAATTTATATGACATTGACCTCCTGTTTTGTTTCTTCCTTATATAAATAGACACACACGCACCCCCCTCTCTTTCCTCACTCTTTCTTACTTCCGCCACAGGATTTTATATTGGCCCACTTTTCTCTCTTTGTATCCTCCATCTTTCTTGTAATCCGTGAGTAGGATATTTTCATCACAATTGAACACCTCTCTCTCTCTCTCTCTCTCTCGGGGTTCAAAAGGGAATCTTCCTCGATGAAACTTTTTTTTTTAAACAATTCCTGAACTTTTGCAAATTCAACTTTATTTAGTTAATGATTATTAGGTTTTTTGGCATCTGTTAATGCAATTCTATGATTTTCTCGATTTTGCAATCATAATTTTTCCTTTTCCCCAATATGTGTATGCATATGTATGTGTGTGTGTGTGTGTGTGTGTGTGTGTGTGTTTTGATGATTAGATACTTGTGCAAGTATATATTGTAATTAGTTTGACTGATTTTAGGCTATTTATTTTGCTAGATTAGTTTTTTTTTTTTTCCTTTTTTTCCCCTATAGTGTGGAATACAATTCTTTTTTGCTGAATTTTTTTGCTCTCCTTTGTTCATTAATTTAGCTCTTTTTATTTAATAATGATATAAATAATATATATATTTTAGTTTTTTTTATTATCTCTTTAATAATTCATTATAAACTTTTTATAATTTATTTTTGTTTTGGCCGTGCCAAAGCAAAAAACCGAGCTCCGTCCATGTCTTCAGAGGGCAGGGTAGTGGTAGTCAGCAAATGTTTTCAATGTAGAAGAGATCTCAAGTCTTCTGATCTCTTTTTAATTCATTGTCCTAGGACTGAGTTCCTTGGGAGCAATTTTTCTCCATTACCCAAATGTATTGGATGTAAAGAGTGAACTTTGGGAGTGGAGTAAGGTGTTGTACAATAAAGAAAAAAACTTTTTCACTGGTTCCCATAGCAGTTTTTTGGTCGGCGTGGAGGGAGCACAATAGGGAAGTTTTGATGGGGTATAGCTTAGCTTTGTTTGTTGCTGATTGAATTTTCCTCCAAGTTCTATTCCCTTTTGAAGAGTTTGCTTGCAGATGCTCTTGCTCTCTAATTCTGTATAGCTGCATCACTTTGGTGGTCTTTTCTTTAATGACATTTTTCTTATCATCCAGAGAGAGAGCACTTTCTGCTGTTCCCATATAACTAATGCTACACATACAGAATTAGTCTTAACTACAGAATGTGCCAAATCCAAGTTAATTGTTTGTGCGATATTATGTATTGTCAAGTGCTTTTCAGAGACCAACGAAACTGAGCCACATATTTGGTATTTTAGGGAGTTGAATTTTTGGTACATATGGTATTTGTCTATTCTCATTAAATATATCATTTGCACGAGGAACTGGTGTCACTTTGCCGCAAAAAAGCTTGTCTGTGCTGATTAACAGCCAAGGATAAAAGATGGCTAGTTAAAAGCACAAAATGTTTCATCATCACAATAGCATATTTTGCTATTCTATAAATGCCAGCATTGCTGCTCATATTTCTTGATGGTTGTCCTCGTGGTTCTTTTATCCAAGAATGGGCAGTTGACCTTTCTGCTTTGAACATATCATACCATTAAGGAATGCTATTTTCTAACTTTTACTCCGTAACTGAAGGATTGACACTTGAAAATGGAAAAAGCTGCATGCCCTATCATTGGACACATGTTGCAAGTGTCATGTGCCTCGTTTATTTCATCTTCAATTTGAATAGGCAATGCTAGGGTACTCTCCAAACACTGAGGATACTTCTTCGACACTTCAGAGATATTTTATATGATTTGGATGGTTATATTGTTTTAGATGCTAATAAGTCTCTTGTTCAAGAGAAAATTGTAACAACAGTGAAATTTGACAATCTCTAGGTTGTTTATTTTTAAATTTTGAAATATTTGTTGGCAAAAACTATTTAACATAATGAAAGTTATATAATCATTTACATGAAAATCACCTTGTTTCAATGTTGTGTCTATACTGAGAGGTCAATAATCTAGACAAGTTTCTCTAAATTTTGGAAGGGCATTTGAAACCTTTGCTATGCACAACATTGCTGTGTTATTAAGTAGTATTTCTAAATTGTTGTTTAGGAGATTATTATGATTTTTATTATATTTCATTTGATTAAGACTTTTGCTAGTTATTTAGTTTCTTTATTCTCGTTAGAGTTATATATATATATGTATTCTTCCTAAGGAGCTGTGTCCTAGAATGATTGAAAATTGAGGCCACTGTTAGTTGATGGGAGGGAGGTTATTAATCTTCTGTTCTTGGTTTCTTCTCCGATGTTCTGGTTTTCTTACCTGACAATGTAAAATTATTTTAATATTTCCCCTAATTCTCTCTTCTCCTTATCGTCTCCTCTTCTTACTCTATTTGTTCATCATTTTTTCCTCCACTTCTTCCCTTATGAGCCCTTTTGTCTTATGTAGTCGATGTATTTCATGTACTCACATATGTTTGGATGTGAGCATCTGATATGTTATTGGGTACGAGTATTGGTGTATTGCATGTTCTCTCTTGGAGCATTACGTTTGTAAGATCTACTTTGCAATATTTATCTATCTCCACCAGCCATAAAGATTTTAATATTAAAGACTCGTGTTCTTCTTTTTACATAATTACTCTATGTTGATATCCTAGACCATTAGTACCGAGGGCGATGGGGCTGGTTTGTTATGATTGGATGCCTAAGAAAGGAAGTTTTTATTGTTATTTTTTTCTTTTTTCAATGGAGACTTGCATTAGCAGGTTGAATTTTGATTATCATTCCACTGGATACCTAAGGAGGTACTACTCATTAGTTGGAGGGTTAGTTCTAAGACTGCAACTTGTTTATTCCTGGTTTTCACCAAGAAATAAAGAACTCTGAAATTTTAAGGGTTTCTCAGTCATGGAAACATAGAAAATTGCTGTTCAAGGACACACATTCCTTCAGTGACACGAAAGGAGAATAATGTATCCATTGATTGCAAGCTTTAATATCTATGGTTAGATATGCTGACCTGTATAGGGGGCGGCTCTAAAACATTATATATCAACAAAGAGGATATTCTCAGAATCAACAAAAACCTCATAATGGTTAGCCTTGTCATTATAGTAGATCAGGCTGGATAAGATTCATACAATCATAGTATGACTAGACCATCACCATCCCACTGCACTTCAAGAAAACTGTGCTGTCCTCTTGGTAAAGGGCAAAAGAAAAACAAAGGGCCAATGGAATTGTTTAAAATGCATTTTTCATATATGGCATTCGTCAATATCTCTCTCATGGACCCTGTATTTTCTTCATTCATCATCACTTGTATTATATGATAAGTATGTATCTTGGTGATCTTAGGTGCCGTAAAGTCATTGAGCTGCTGCAATCCTGCTGTGAAAGTCGTGAATACAAGTCAACACATTGTGGTTCTGTCTCAAGTCTTCTTCGGCAAATTACTAAGCAGGGAGCCTAACTTCATCAGCTCTAGACAGCAATAGGGGGCACTTTTGCATCTGGGGCATCTGGGATCCTGTCAAGAAGGTTAGAGAGTAATCACGAGAACAGTCCCACATGGGAGATGTGGATTTTCTTCTTGGGCAGATTACCAAGCAAGGTTGATCCTTTATCGTGATGTAATTGTAGCAGAGTAGAAAGAGGAAGAAAAATTCTTTTTTGATCCTTTTTTTTTCTAATATCAATTACCCAGAAAATGGTAGATACGAATCCCAAACAATAAAAATGTTTACATTGAAGATTACAGTGTTGTGTTAGTTCACATTGGTTCCTACAGATGTTCTTAGGTGCATAAAGATCAAACATTCTCTTTGCCTTGTATATTGTCTGAATCTCAATGCAATTATCTTTTTTTTTCCTTCTTTTGGTTCCTCTACTGGTATTTGGAGTTATATTTTAACTAATTCAATTCAAGTGTATGCGACGGAGGATCTTATTTAGGGGGTGGTTCTCTCAATGTAGTGATTTTCATTCTCAAGTTTCAAACCTCACACTTGATTAAGGGGTTTAACATCTCATCATTAGGCAGACCGTTTGTTGGTGTTTAACTTTCCACATCTACCTACTTTGCTGTGCTATATTCATGCTGCCCGGACCTACAGTTGTAAGATCATACCCTGGACTGAATTATATAATGAATGAACATTCCATGAGGTTTGCTTTTGAAAATACTTTTCCAAGTTGGGTTCCTTTTTCAGAGATGCTATAGTTTTTTTTTTTTTTTTTTTTTTCGGTGAACATAATATTTGATTCCGTTCAAAGGTCATTAGAAGAGCTGGCACCTATCATGACTTTAATTAGGCCATGGCTCATTTTAGTCGTTAGCTAAGGCAAGCTTGCTCTTTCAAACCTCAAAGCTCTTTGTTGTTGCACTAATTACTAGCTGGATGCCATTCGCTCCGAGCAACATGGTCCAGATCAACTTTGCATTTATGTACTTAAATTGCCAACAAGATGCACAAAACCTAGAATTTCAAATTGCGATTCACAGATCAAGCCTTTTCATGATATTAACTTTTGCCTTTGCGAGCAATGCCCGCATAAATACAAAGGAATGAGCATGTTAGAACTGTCACATATGCTTGGCACCTTGCACAAAGCAAGCGAGAGGGAGAAAGAGGGAGATGTGGTGAAAGTAAAGAATTCCTTGTCCCCAAGGGGACAATCCAGTAACAGCAGCCCCCTCCCTCTATCTCATGATCAGGTTCGATTCTTGTCATAACCAAATAAAAAAAAAAGAAAGAAAGTAAAGAATTCCTTTGAGAATAACGCCAAAATACACTAACCATGTATAACTTGTTAATGTCTCTTCTGTGAAGGGTATACAAAGCTACAGCAAAAACTGGTCTCCTGAGCCAAAAATATAAAACAAAAGAAAGGGGTAGAAAAAACAAAGAACCAGCCTCCCCAAAACAAGAGAAAATTAAAAAAGAAAAAATTGTGTAACTTTCTCCCTTGATTTTTTAAATTGTATCTAGAAAGAATACAATGGAGTAGAATTCGGTACAAAATAGATACATGTTTCATTTCAATGCTCCCTCCACCAGACTTCGTACATTTGCGGGAACAGCCAAACAAAAGAATGGAACAACTAGATCATGGAGATCTCATAGAGGTCTCCTGCCGCCTAAGAGGGATGCCTTCGGGAACAAGACCATCCTCTTCTGAGTGCTTAGATAGTCTAATTGACATAGATGTGGACATACCTGCACATAATTTGGTCATGAATAATTAACCACCAAAGCAAGTGAACAATGAAGTAATGAATTTGAGGAGTTGCTATGTGGTCATGATCTGTAACTACAAGATAAAATGTCTGGTCAAAGAGAAATCGTACCATCTGCCATGTCTTTTGTTTTGTGAAGAAGAAAAGTTCCAGAAAGAATTGTTACAAATCCACACATTTCTGTCACAATCTGGGTTGGATTCTGCCTATCCCAGTCCTGATCAAAAGAATAGATTTCTCAACTGAATTAGAAAAAAAATTCTGGAAAGCAAGTTTGTTAACTAGAGTATTGAACACTTCTATAAAAAAGAGTGAAGCATGCACATAACAAGATGTAAAATGGGTTTGAGCCATGTTGATTACTATATGAGCTAGTAGATGCAAGGCTCTTTTGTGGAGTGGAAAAAGAAAAATGACTCCATGGCCAAAGCAGATAAAGTGAAAATGCCACAATTTAATCCGCTGCAACTCCCACTTCTATAGTTAATCACATTATTCACTGTCACATTCCTTAGATGCCTTTACAGAAAGTGTCCAATTATCTTTTCCCAAATAAGTGGAAAACTCCCACAAAAAACAAGGCCAAAATGGGGCATACACAAACAAAGGAACAAGTAAACCACAGCAAAGATGGTTAGAATGACAGATGTGCTTCGGGAAGAACAGAGTTTCCATTTTAACTAAGTATTTAGACCAATATTATCTATCAGAAATGGGAAAGAATACTAAAACGGTGCTGTTGTGCACAAGGAGATTCAAAAGGAATAAAAATTGTGAATGGCCTTTGGCTGAACCATACCTCACCATGTACAGAACTACAGACCGCTGCATAAACGAGTCATAGTCTTTTTTATTACAAAAAATTTGATATTGAGGATGGTACTGCTGCTAACCATCTTATTTGTGAGGATCATGATTTTACAATATAATCCTATGTATCAGAATTTGTTGACAGTTCATGCCAGAAATTCCTTCATGTCAGAGTTTACCTGCGCTCATCCTCATAAAGCAAAGAGAAGCTCAGAAACGTGGAATCCAAGAAAACAAAGAAAAAAAAAGACAAACAAGCTCTTAAGAGAATGACTATTAACACATCCTAGATCATTGTTTTCATCTACCTCACTACTATAATCACCCCCTTCTGTCGAGAGGCATGATAGTACAGTTTGAGAAGAACTAGCAAAAGGTTTTATCTTATATTTTTCTAATTTTTTATTGAAAAAGAAAGCAACTTCATTAAAACCACCAAAATAGTGCAAGGAAACAAATTAAAAAGAGGAGATAAGAATTTACAAAGTTAGCAACATAAAAATTGTTAACAAGAGCATAATAAAACCAAAAATGAAGCATCATCCCAAAGATCTGCAAAGGACCAAACAAAGATCTTTCTATCCTCCTAAAAATTCTTGGGCTCTTCTCCACTTTAAAACAACCAAAAACTAGCTAGAAGAAGCAAACCAACTAACCTCCGCTTTGCTATACAATGCTTTATACACCTCCAATCCCGCAACTCAATGTAAACATCTTTAACAGGCACTATTTGTTAGGGATCATTTGAAGGCCGAGGAGGATCTTATATTCAATAACCAGTCTGCTGGAAGCCAGTTGGACAATGAGGTGGCTAGGGAAGAACAAGTGGCTGCTGAGCTGGAACCCAAGAAGTTGAAAGTCTATCAACGCAAGAAAGGGTTGCATCAACCAACTGCCTAAAAGAATCTAGATTTGTTAGAGGAACCGTTGGGCTGCTGAGAGGATAAAAGTGAGGAATAGTGGGGTGAGCAAGGGAGGGAATTTTCTTGTTATTGGGCAGCTCTAAGCTGAGGGTGGAGCCTTAGGCTCTGCATCTGAAAATTGAGTTTGTAATTGATCTTGCTTCAATGAAATTCTGAGATTGCTTTCAATCTATTATTTTCTGCACCTGAGTTCTGAAAAGAACCTAACACTATTCGATGAAGAATAGTCCCAGAAGCGTCTAATCCAATACAAATGAAGCATGAGGTGATCCACCAACTCCAAGACAACACCTTTATCTAGAAGTTTATCTTGACCAAGACAATGCCTTTTATCTTACGTAAGGGACACCTATTAACCAGCAACTTACGAAACAGACTAAAGTAACTAAATGGCCTTCAAGGGATCCTCCTCCACTGAATCTAATAGGCCCTTTGAGCATAGCCTTATAGAAGCCTTTAACCTCATAATGCCTTCTTCCTTGCAAGCCCTTCCAAAACCACGTCCTCTTCGCTTCGCAAAAGAGCCACCTCCTCAAGCAACTCAATTGAAGAGAATAAAACTTTCTAGCTCCATTTATTCGCAAACCTGACAAAGGAGCCACCCAGATTGCCTATTGCTCCCATTGAAAGAATGAATCAACACTACAAAGGCCTCATTTGTCCATATTTAACATTAATAAGTTCATGAGTCTTTCCTTTAAAGCACACACAGCAAAGCATACTTCATGTCAGAAGGAGATCTGCTCTCTAGTCCCCACTTTGCTTAGCAGAGGAGTCTTATCCATCCTCTAAATCTCCTTCAATACTCCCACACCGTCAGAGTCAGGTTTTCTAGGACATCCACCAAATGGTCTTCTTCTTCACCTCTCTGCCTATCAAGTCATCCTCATTCATAAACCTCAATACCCATTTCCTTACCAAAGATTTGTTGAACTCTACAAGAGATCTAATATCCAAGCCACCTTGCTTAATCTCGTTCCCAACCACTGCCTAACTAACTGGATCGAATTTCTTCTTCCCATCCACTACTTTACCCCATAAAGAGTTTCTTTGCAAAGCGTCTAGTCTATTGGCCATCGAGACCAGAACTGGTGACAATTGCATTAAATACTAGGGAGATCTGAAAAGCACTCTTGATAAGGGTTATCCTACACCCTTTAGACAAAAAGGCTTCTTCCACCGGCTAACTTGCATTTGGATCTTTCCACCACAATGTTTGAAATAATGCTATCTTTGTATTTTACCACCAAAGGAAAACCCAAATAAGAGAGGCAAATTCCCAAATGGCAATCCACAATGATTGCTAGCACCATCTCATCCACATTCAATTTCGTGCGGATAAATTTACCTTTAACCCCATTTTAAAAACAGGACCTCATTAAGGCCTTGCAAAAGATAATTGTACTATCCACAAATAAGATATAAGATATCTTCACGGATGATTCACCCTACCACCACAAGATGAACCTCCTCAGCCCATACCAACAGCTTTAGAATCTCATTATACTCAAAATCTCCATCGCTGATGAATAAGAAAGGTGGTATATAATCCTGTTGAGTCAAACCTCTAGAAAAAAAAAAAAAAAAAAAAAAAGCCCGTTAGAAAGCCATTTAACACCATGGAGAAGGCTGAGGAAGAAATAAACTACCTAATCCAACCTCCTCATATCTTGAAACACACACCTTATCCAAGATGTCAAGTAAGAAGTTCAACAAACATGACCGCAGACCTTCTTGACATCTAGTTTACATATGATTCCCCCTTCTCTCTAAGTCCTGAGTTAACCACCTGATCCCCTATCATAAAGCTTAAAGGATTTAAGACCCTTACATAAAAACGCGTTCAAACTTTCCAGTTAGCTTTCTAATCACACTTTTTTAGACTCGATGCCAACACCTTAGACAAGAGCTTAGGCACACTACCTACAAAAGGACAGAAATTCTTTTTACTTAACAACCCTACCTTTTTAGGGATAAGAACCAAGAAAATAAGATTCACCATCTAAAAAAATCACTGTTTCAGTGGAAGTCTTCAAAGGACTTTAATATATAGTCTCTCCCCACAGCCTAATTCTCCTTGAAGAAAGCCAATAAGAAGCCATCTGGCCCTAGGGCCACATCTCTCTTACCAACTCTTTAAAGGATTTCCTCTTCTGCGAAAGACCTTTCAAGCCAAGTCCCATCCTCATAAATCCTATCAAAGACCTCCTCATCCACCTTAGGTCTCGATGACTCTTATAATTCCTTATACAGTTTTCCCAAAAAGGCTTCTTAATTTCATATGTCGAAACAGCTAACAGGCTAAAGCCAAAGTGGCAATTGGAATATGAGGATCTATCCTGTCTTTAGTTTTGAATAACTCGTAAAACCCTCACCAAGGTCTATATTTTGTGTAAAACTTGTTTCAAATCAAGAATCGATCTTTAACCTGTTTAATATGGCTTTTAGGAAAAATCATGCAGGTTTTTTGGGCTACTAGCAGCAAACGGAAGCACTAGAACTCGGGAAATTTCTTCAAGAACTATCATACATGAGGAAAAGACAAGTTACAACTCAAAGATTGTAAACCCGACAGGAGGTTGGTGAGACTCCACAATTGTGATATGATCACTATTTATCAAACTTGTCATAAAGGAAATGAATATCCTGTAATTTATGCTTAAAGAAACTACAATTTGACCAAGATATTCCAGTGTTCTTGGTCAAAGTTCAGAGTAATACTTTAACACCAATAACCATCCTTTCAAAAGTGCCAACAATCTCATTAGATCTAGAATCATCGTACCTTCTGGGAGAGATGTTATAAGTGCTAGATGCTCAAAAGGATTCACTAGAGCTTAAGGTATAACAACAATTTTTGCATATAAGTAGTAATCTTTCATCATTGTGGTCAAATCAACTCTAAACCTGAAGACTATTTCTCAAGGATATCATGTTATATCTGCTAAATGAGAGCTATACATAAATGCTTTCCTTGAAGAACATAATTGCCAATAATCATCTGCAAGATGGGGGACTACATGAAGTAGTACAACTTAATCACATGCCCCCAATTATGTTGATCCTGTTCATTTAAACAGAGTTTACAAATGCCTCGCAACACAGTTTCCTCAAGTTTCTCACATGCAAATGACACATACCTTTCTACTATACCCCAGCAGGAATCATTGCCTACCAATACCATAAAACAAATGACTTGCAGGTTTTCACACTGCTGGGTACCAGACCACCAAGAAGCGTGCTCAAACCAAAAGCATGACACATTAAGGGATGCACATATGTTCTAACATCTACCATAAGCTGAATGTTCATGATTCTATCTTCGTGTGAATACTGTTCATCAATTCTGTCCTCTTCCTCATTACCAAGAAATGGGAAATAAAAGAAATTTATACCAGAATGATGGCCCAAAGAAATCAAGCACCCATATTAGAGGGTAATACTTGGGACCGAGTGGGTGGATCTTTACATTGGTCAGCGAGTGGTGGAACTTTACATTGGTCAGCTACAAGCATATCATATCATCACAAGTCAAAATAGGTATAGTCATGTACTCTAGACATCGATTAGATCTCTTGGAATGAAGAGAAACTGACACATTAGCATTTCCATGTACTCAAATCCAACATGGGCTCTGCAAATCAAATTCCCATATGATACTTGTGTCAATGGATATAAAACCCTAGCATAACAACCATTATATTACACTACTCCATTGCCCCTTGAAGAGACTTTTACACTACAACCTAATTAAGTGTCCAAGAGACTTAGTAAAACATTAATCACACCCAATGCCATTACGACCATAGCCACTATTTGATTCATGCTTCAATCACCACAGTAATCCACGACAAAGATGACATCAAGAACAAATAATACAGAAGCAACATGGGCAAATGTACAATCAGCTAAATAGATGCATCAAATCAATGAATGCACAGTGCCTGGCTTTTCCTGTTTAAATGATCTAAGCATGTTCCTGTTTCACAAATGGGCACTCAAAGAACACACAACCACTATTTGAATCATGCTTCAAACACCACAACAATCCACAACAAAGCTGACATCAAGAACAAATAACATAGCAGCAACATAGGCATCGTACAATCAGCTAAATAGATGCATTATTTCAAGGAAAGTGCCTTGCTTTTCCTGTTTAAATGATCTAAACAAGTTAAATATGTCCAAGCATGTTCCTGTTTCATAAAGGGCACTCAAGGAACAGGCAGTGCCTTGCTTTACCTGTTTAAATGATATAAACAAGTTTAAGATATCCAAGCATATTCCTGTTTCATAGGTGGGGGCATAGTTTTTCTTGTTGGCCATTCGGGTCATTGTGCAAATGTCTTAGGAAGACTATAGAGAAACCATATGTATTAGATAAAAGAGAAAATACCTTAAACATTATCACACTTGCGAGAATGGTGAAAGATGTGAACATGACATAATAAATGGGAGATACAACAGCTGTGTTAAACGTATCAAGAGCCTGCAAAGAAAATTATGCAAACTCAGAACAAAATCAATAGCAAGATATTCCAAAAATCAGCATCATAAATAACAGTTGGTTACAAAGATTTCGTCGGTGAAGATATACAACAGTGTGTCCACTTCTTGTGTAGCAAATAATGAGATCAGCAGTTGAACAGTTTCACAAAAAGAGAAGTAGAGGAAAAAATTTGCACAACACCGAAAAGGGTGAAGTCAAAGGAAAATTATCATGGACATCATAAAAGAATATGTTTCCTATTCTATTTTAACTCATCGGACCATTAGAAAATCATAAGAGTTGACAATTGAATGAATGAGCTGGCTGCATAGGCTTCAAAGGGCTTTTTAGAAAAGTTGAGGTTCAATTAAACTGAGATTAGGGGGAGGATTTCAATGCAAAAAAAAAAAAAAAATCATATGATGATAATTTGAGTCCCATTTATAGATATTTGACCGCTACTTACAAAATTCAATTTTCCAACAAAAGTTTTTCACTTTAGTTGAAAAATGTTACAAATGGAATGAGACAAAATTTAGGCAAGGTTAGCAAGTTGAGATGAGTTCAGGTTTCCCATACAGGCTGCTAGCCTCCAAATATCTTCAACTAAGACAAGAATAAAGTTACATGTGTTACAACACAGATGCAGAAAAATAGGATGTTATTACCCACTTTGACAACAAAAAAATCTAGAGGAAGAAAAATAATATAACTAAACCACAATAATGAACCAAGAACTGAAATAACAGCTGACAGCAAAAGTTCAGTAATTAAAAAAAAAGATTCAAAACTCCAATTTTTAGCTTTTTGCATGTCATCCATGTGAAGGTATGATGTAAATTTAGAAGAAAACAAAAATATTAAATGACACCATGCCAGTTCAATAAATTGAATGAACAGAAAAAATATTGTTACCTTGTTCAAATAGTTCATTTGGGTAATTACACAAGTTGCAACAACTAAAGCAAAGAACCATGTCTGGGGATATATGAACTGATTCATTCCGGATAATGTCAACTTCAAAGCAATTCCAAGTGCTTTCACACTCATGACCTATCATATAATGATTTGTTTGAAGGACCGGACTAGAAAAAGAAAGTATACTGAAGATATAAGAAATTACGTGGCATAGCACCACTTACCGATAAAGAACCTACTAGAGAACATACTCCAATATAAACCATTATATGGGTCTGGCCGTAGTCTGGGATATAGTGAAATATGAGAACAAATACTGCTGCTATTACCACAGCCGCATAAAAGAGGAAAGCTGCAGTAAGAAAAATCAAATCACATTATCATTAGATCCTACTGTTGTTTAGTGCAACAAGTTGAAGCATACTGTTTAGATCATTTTTAAATGCACAAGGCATTTCTAAAAAATAAACAAAACAAAAGAGCGCAGGCAGGAAAGAATTGGCAAATTAGTCACAAAGGCATAGGTTTACCAGGCTCGGTAGCAAGATCCCACACTTCAATCACCGACACAATCTCACGTTCTTGAGGAGCATGCAGAACAATAGTGGTAGAGCCCACAACGCAAAGAGCACAACCAAGTACCCCAAAGATGTGAAGCCTTTCCCGCAGAATTATGTGTGCAAGAACAGCACTGTAGAAATACATGGGCATTAGCTCTAAAAAAGATAGAATTGTACATTCTGAATTGGACTTTGTATCTTGCCTGATTATAATACTGAGTGCACCAAGAGGAGTGACTAGAATTGCTGGTGCAAAAGCATATGCTGCAAAGTTAGCAATTTCCCCTACAATCACTGTTGCAACAGTTTGCATCAATTACGAATCACATCTAGATTATCTTTAAGTAATTGGTAAAAGGCAACTCATGTAGAAGGAACATATAATACTCAGCCAAGCAATACCAAACAAACAGACTCGCTATGTAGATCCAAAAAATTAAGCAACTACACATGCAAACATGGGATCAAGGATTTCAAGCATTCCAGAAATAAAATATGCGATTCTAAAGTATTTAAAAAAAGGATATAGTTGTAAAGGAAACGCAAGCAAATCCACCACACATAAAGCATAATCTACATAGGTCAAATATCATTCACTGAGAATTTCCTGGGCAAGAGAGTAGGAAGAAGATACTTCTACCAACTTGCAAATGCACAAACATATAATAGCGTCAATAAAGATAAATTAGGCTTCTTTCTAATGAAAATAGGGTAAATTACTTTCCAACATCATTCAAAAGAAAACTTTTGGGAACACCAGAAAACACCAACAAAGAAGCCAGAAAAACTTTATTCAGAAGCAACTTCATAAGTAAGAAACAGTTCCAAAGACTCCCCACACCCCCCAATTACATAATATAGAATGATCTTCTTCCTTTTCCCACAAAACCCCTAAACTTAAAGGTAGAAAACCTCCTTCTGTATAAACCCAACATCCCAAAGAATTCACAAAGCAAAACTCCCATACAAATATGCTCCAACCAAAAGATAAAGGGAAGAGAGAGAGAGATGAAGAACAAAGGTTGCTATGAGAATAACTACAACTAATTGTTATTCTTCATTGAGGAAAATTTTATTGGAGAGGGAAAAAACATCTTAATCCCCATATTTGTCTCTCAAATAGCTGACCCCAAATAGTTAGGATTAATGTTCAGATTGTTGTTATTGTAGGTGAAAAAATATCTTAAAAGGAAAAAGGAAAAAAAAAAATACAGAAGTAATGAGTGCAAATCTCTATAGTGGTCCATCAAAGAAATAATCCAAAAGGCACAAGATGAATAGTGCCGAAAAAAAGAAGTCCAAACCCATTAAAAAGAAGTTGACGAGAACAGGTTTTTGAAGATTCTATCGTCACTTACAATCAAAAGGTATATGATTACTGCAAGCATAACACAATTCCACAAGCCTTTCGCCTGCTTTTAACACCAAATCTTTGAAAGCAATGACCAGGAAGTCAGAAACTGTTTGTTAGCAGAACTAGTCCAAGCTCCCAAAAAAAAAAAATGTTCCACATTCCCATGCAACAGGAAAGTGTGAGAGAAGACAACTATGAGTCTCATTACCACCACCAAACTTGATACAATCAGTTCTCTTCTCGCCTCGTTGAGCTTCCTAAGCTGTAAAAGGGTCACCATATTGATCTTATAATGAATCAGTCAAAAAAGGGTTATTTTTGGAAGGAACTTCGTCCTGGCTTGCAGAAAAATTCTTTCCTTACATCACATAGGTCGAGAATCTAATTCAATTAATGATCAAATCTCAAACCAAAACCTTGACATTTAGGGATCCTGGATCCTGGGATATCTAGAAAATATGGAATGCACCATGAACCAAGACACTGACATTGGAAACAAACAGGCCGTGACATTACATGGCAACAAATTTTAAAACATTTGACACGACACAGCCAGGACAACCTTAAAACCATGTATCAACATACATTGCAATAATGTCCATATTCATATTAAATATTTTTCCCCTGTAAGTATTTCAAACATAAAAAAAAAGAGCCATATATAAGTGGAACGTAATAACCACTTTAATTTGCTCTCAAGCAAAAGCACACCATAAGTTTTGTTCAAGGTCCCTATTTTCACAACTACCACTGCTTAGCATATTAAAGTTTTGGCAGTTTCTAATCCACTATCCAAACAAGCATATTCTGAATATTTAAATTTTAGATAAATCACTATTTAAATCAGAATTCGTAAGTCGTACTAGGTTAAGTGACTTGGACAACGAAACCATTACATTTTTAATATTACTCTTCAGAGTTTCACGAGAATATTTTACTTCAAATTTATATAATACTCGGCCAAGCAGCATTCTTTTCCAAATTATGAAACCAATTAAGGTATGTTACAAATTGAATCTCTAATATCAGTGTATTTTGGATCCCTTTCTCTTTATCAGATATTTTCCCTCTTGAGATGCCCCATAGCAAGCTTTACTTTCAGAATTTTTACCAAGAATTTTACGGAACTCAACTAAATTCGGCGAAATTTAATTCTTCTCCAAGGTTTCAGTAAATGTCAAAACACTTTGGACTGACAAGGTTTTGAGTATCTTGAAGTTTCTTTACAGATAATATTATTTTCATTAAATGCATGCCTATTTGCAGAATCTCGAAGGTTTCTTCCAATCATTTTTTCTAAGCAAACCTAAAGGTGTCTACATAGAATAATGAACCCCTAAGAGCATGACAAATTAGGTATTACATTTCATTTGATGACATTGCTATGGCATCCATGAAATTTATTACTGGGCTGTTGTGGTGTACAGGATCTACATGTGGCTGAAACAGAATGGACTAAATAAATCATGTGATCAATCATTCAGAAAAAAAGTAGGAACTGAAAATGGTGCTCCATCCCACGTATTGTTATCAAACTACATCCCCGAGCCAGGAAATGTATTCAAGAGAAGAAATTATGCAAATGAACTCCACTTTTTAAACAATTTTACAAGCTATTAATCTAGTAATTTCACATTAAACACAGAAACATATTATATAGAACTCACTTGTTATCATGCCTGCCCACCAAAGTGGCTCATATAAGTACGAATACCCTCCAACACCTGTGAAAGTTGAGTAAGACAAAAAGAGATTAATGTGCAAGAACTTAGACAAAAAGAGATCAATGTGCAAGAACTTAAACAGATTATAAAACTTAAAAGATTCTAAATGCGATAAACGGACATGGTAGCAGAAAACTCGGGAAAAAAAATGCATACCAGCCCCTTTATTTATTGGCAATATAATTCAATTTATTATGTAAAAAGCATGTTGATGCAGTTAATCACGACAGTAATTGATATTTGGCTCCAATGAACCAAGTGAATGGTGCCAATACAAGTAAGGGAAATAGCATACTGAGACATGGGAATACATAAAAGTGTCCATAAATGCCAAAATAAGTAGTAAAGGAGCCTGTTTTGATTTGTATATTCCTGTTGAAATTGATATTTACTCTCCAAAAATCAAGTTTCTTACAAGTCGTGGTGGTTCATTTTGTTATTATGCTTCCCTAAATTTTTTTTTTTAATGGATGAAGAACATATTATTGATGAAAAGAGAATAATGTATGCAAGAGAATAAGGGAAAAAATAAACAAATAAAACCTCAAGCCCCTATCCCTACCATGCAGGACCATAAAGAAGCATCAAACAGAACCTTCGCCCATACAAAGCTTTTAGTAAATCAGTTTCTGAATATGCTACTATTCCTTTCCATCCAGATGCACCATGGATTGGTAATTTTTGCAATATTCACAATAGTTTAGCTTCTTTATTACATTTACACCCAAATCCAGTGAACTCCATGAAAGGTATATTAATCACACTTGTTGAACAAATCCAATGTTTATAAAAATTACAAATCACACATTCTGTTACATATGCCCCCAATTTATAGAAACAACAGCAAAAGACATTGGAGGATCTCGTTTTGCACCTTGCCACCCAAAAAGCTTTCCCTCCATAAGTTCTTTTTTCTCTTCTAATGCAGTTGCACTGCTTCAAAAAATTGACATACATTTGGGAAGCCTCTTAGTGGCTCTCACCCCACTTTTGGCTTATTCCATTGTTCTAGTTGTGAATTAAAGTAAAAAATTTCGATAGAAAAATATAGGATCTGCAAATAAAAAACAAAAGTTTTCCATATGGAGGACTAAAATTTTCATTATATCAATGACTTTTTGCATTGAAAACCCCACTTAAACTCTTCTCTACTCAAAGTCTACTTTCCCATGCACCACCTCTTCTTTACAGTTGTAATACCATCTAGTCCAACTTCTTTTCAAACTAATCAACTAAAGAATCTAAAACAAGCCACTCTACCCTCATCTTAAAAGACAGACTTTGCAGCCAAAATAGGTAGAAAGCATCTCCATTCAACCTTGGTGGGAATTACAACTTCTTTTTTATTTTTTCTTATACCCTTCCCCCCCCCCAAAGAAAAAAAAAAAATCTTCCAACGCTACAAAGTTACAGACCATGCATCCTAGAAGTATCTCATAATTTGCCTCATCTCCACAAAGAAAATGTCATGTTTGAATTTTAGGCACGAAACAAAAGTTCCTGTCTCACTACAACCTCCCACATAAAAACTTTTCATATTCCCCACCAAGCTCTCAAACTTCAGCCTTCAAGTAAGCCCCTCCATAGCTAGACTAGGAAGAACCTATAGAGAAATGGATGAATCATATATGAGATCTGTTAATAAAAATGGAAAAGGGTTATACCAGTAACCTCTTCATCCATTCCCCTCATTTAACAACAAAACCCATATTCTACGAAGTGTACCACAAAAACTTAAATGCAATCCCCTCAAACGGAACCAGAATAAAACTTAGGACCTAGTCTTCAATAAACTCCTCACATTCCACAAAAAACTTCTATCCCTCAGTCAAAAACAAGTCTTTAAAAATATAATTTCTTATCATAAAGCATTTTATAAGATATTCCACGAAACCCGAGATGCTTTATAGTTAATACCAAACAAACCACTACAACCATATTTACGCGTGCCTCAATAGACCACCCAGTAGAGCTTCCTTAAATAAGGTGCTAAATTGCACAGAAGCCAATAATGTCAAACATTTCAAGCCGAAAAGCCTTATCTTACAAATTGGTTAGTGCATTGAAACAACAAGTAGTCAAGAAAAGAAATATTGTTCCATTAGAAAGGTGTCAGCAAAATCAGCAAAAGAATAAAAAGGAAGTCCACTAATGATGAAGCCCGACTGAGACAAATTCCATATCTAGATATACATATTGATATGCATCTGTGATTCATTCAGGGAAATGAAGCTAGCACTGATGTACCGAAATAAAACTATCTCTATGTCTCTCTCTCTCTCTCTCTCTCTCTCTCTCTCTCTCACATGCATGCATCAGACCCAAACCAAATAAAATGGTCCTGAATTTGTAGCAGCACAATTTTCATTTTATTCTATTCTATTTGATTAGCAACACAATATTTATAGTCACTGAGAGTGTATGATGTCAAGAATAAATCCTATGACAGTAGAATATAAATATAAAATTTAAAACAATTCCAAAGTAAAAAAGCACGCTAATAGGTACTGAGATTCTTTACTGATGGTGCAATTTATGTCAGTGTCCACTTGATTGCGTATCCTTTCATTTACAGATACAGAAACCCAATGTCATGTATTGAAAGCCAAATCTTATGGGTGAAGAAACTCCACATCTACTACTAAATGCGGAAACAAAAACCGCCATTTTGTAAGTAGGTAATAAATTTTAAAATTTTATAATCTTTTCAACAACCGTTGCAACTGCATTCAACATAAAATTCAACCTAACAGAAGACCCAAATCAAATTAAAATGATGCTGCCAAAGCAACAACTCATCAAATTCCAGGATGAGTTAACCACAGATGAACCCACCAATAATTACACTAAAAAACTAAATAAATAGACAGCTATGATTCATGCAGGGCAACACTCAATACAACTAATACTAGATGCCTCCATTATACAAGAAATAATCGATGTACCGAAAAAGTCAACGACCAGAAATATTCTGAAGTCCAATGTGGCATGACATCATAAATAGTAGTGACCCATGAATTTCAGTATCCAGTACAAACGACAATATTCCCAATATAAAATGCATAACCATAAAGCAATAGACCCCAGTTTAGACCATGTTCCTTCAATGTTAAGACAAAAGACAATCAAGACAGAATGAAGATCATTCACCACATCAAGTACCTAAAATTGTATTTCGGAAAGAAAATTCGGAATGAACTGAAAGTGGAAAGAGAGAATTTGAGTGAATGTACCTGCTCTGACACCAGAAGCACCAGCCTTTTTCAAACCCTTTTTCTTCACAATGAAGCTAGCGCCGATGAAGAAGCTGGAAGACAAAGCGAGAACCAAACCTTTGACGTTGTCCGAGGACATGCCTCTATAAGAGTCTCTCCAGCTATGAGCAACATCCTGTGTCGCCATTGCTGAAAAAACCAAACTCTAAAACCCCTCTAATCCCAATCCTAACCCTAATCTTAACCCTAACCCTGAACCCACTCCAACGAAATACACTTCGTCAAAGCCCTAATTTTCTGAAGAATTTTAACATTCGCATATCAATTAGAAAACAAATAGCATCAACGCTCAGTAATCATTGAAGCAATATCAGAATCTAAAATCAGAGAGAGGGAGAATTGGATCTTGCAAAGCCACAAAGCAACCAAGTGCAAGTGATTCGAAGATCTGTCGGCGCTTGGGGGGAGAGAGAGAGATGCAGAGGTGGTGATACAGCTGGGAAGTTGGTACCTCAGTTAGATCGGAAGAGAGAGAGAGAGAGAGAGAGGAGAGAGACAGAGGAGAAGAGAGAGAAAAGCAATGGTGAGGTTTTTTAGGCTTTAAATAATTTTTTACGGAAAAAGAAATGAAGGACTCGTCTCCGACTGGTATTTGCATTTGCCGTTTGGATGATTTCTTCGCTTATACACAACACATTTGCAGACGTGTAACATGCCCTCATGCATCCACTCCAAATAAATGTTCCATTATAATATTAAAAAAAAAAAAAAAAAATTAAAACAACGTCTTAAAAAAAATTCTATTTTTAACAATCGACGTATTTTAAAAACGCGATATATATTATTTACGTGAATAATATATATCGTGTATTCAAAATACGACATGAAAACACTATTCACATAAATAGTGCATACAAACCATATCATGTCGTATATTTTATCTCTTTCTAATATCGTGTTTTGAATACACGACATGTATTGTTTATGTAATCAGTGCATGTTACGTGTTTAAAACACGACATACGGATGTTAAAAATAAAATTTTTTATACAGTATTGTTTTAAATTTTTTTAATTTTTTAAGTTATAATGGTACATTTCTCTCCACTTCTATCCCTCAAAATCGTACCCCATTTTTTTTCTTAATAAGATTAATCATTATATGATACCAAATAAAGAAATTTGGCCATTGTTTGTGTCGTTGAAATTCTAGCCGTTCAAAATTTTATCTTACAAATATTTTATAACTTATTTATGTATCATACGATAACTGATATTTTTATTTTATATCTATACTTATAAAATAATAAATTGATTTTATCAATAAATTTCAATTCAAGTGGCATCTCCACCTCTCTCTTTATAATAGAATCGGATTCAAATTTTAATATATATAACAAAAAAGAAAATAATAGATTGATTTTAAATAAATTTTTTCTATTTCAAATTTTACTCGTTATAAATGATAAGATTATGATGTTTCAAAAATCTCAATTCTCACCTTAACCAAATCCCATTTGCTCAGAATTTACACACAATCAAAATATGTACGTATAAATATATATAATATATAGATTATATGTTAGATTTAAAATTTATCATTGTATTTATACCTACTGAATATTGAAAATTTTATGAAAATATTTTGTTGATAACAACGAGAGGTAAGATTCTTTTCATGATTAATAGTGTTATGAAATAGTAAATTTGAATTAGTAAATACAATATTATCCTAAAAAAAATTATATGAGAGCCCTCTTTGGAATAGTTGACATTAGATTTAGATAAAATAATCGATGCAAGAAATTATTAATATTAAGTTAATTTTAATCTTTCTTTCTGTAAAATTTAACTCACAAAATTTAGTATTTTTGTAAAAAAAAAAAAATAATTTTAATTTAAAAAATATTACACGTGAAATATGATAAGACCTGATATTCTTCAAAGACAATCACCATGCAAGTGATCTCTTAGAAAGTTTATTGTGTCAATTCCTCTTCCTATTGATATGATAATTAATTTCAAGATCCATAAGTCTATAAATGATTCTAAAATAAAAATGTTTTAAAATGATTATATTAAATACTAGCTTGTATATTTTGGCTTTACGGTGCATGTAAGATATTTATCTAATCCAAAAATAAAAAATAAAAGAGGAATTAATTTTTTTTTATGTAACTAGGTTATTTGCCACCGGTGCATATCTGAATTTTACCCAACTAATCCGGTCGACGAGGCCCTCCATGGAGAGACTGATTTTTTTGACTGAATTATTAATTAAACTTTTCACTATTTCATTGATTTTTTTTAACGAACAATTTTGTATCAAACTGATTTTTCTCGTAAAAGTTTTTTTTCCTTTTTTTTAAGAAAAAATCTCACATAACTCTTTTTCCAATTTCTTGATGAGCATCTATTACCTACTAGAAATGAAATAAACAACACAATACTCGAATTTGAATAATTATAGACCGTTATTAAACATTTTAGATTATCCTCCGATATTTCTACTTAATTTGAATAAATATGGACAAGTTTAATTATTTTTGTTTACCTACTCATCAAACCAACTAAAGAACTTTGAATTTAAAATCCAATAATGGAGATGAATTGATTGCTTACCCTAACATTGTGCCTGCCCATGCATATGTTAGATCTCAATTTTCTCACATAGAGAAAAAGGAAAAAGAAGGGAAAGAGAGGGTCCATGTCAATGAAGTCAGTCTTAAACATATATATTTTGTAGAGAAAGAGGAAACCTGTAAGTCTTTGATCAGGGTTGTTTTTAAAGTCCCTCGTTAACAGCTCAAGTAGTAAAGTATCTTTACTTTCGTCATTTCTTTTTTGATTCGATTTCGCTTGATTTCGTCTCTTCGAAAAAAAAGGGGTTATTTCTTAATTATGAAACAAAAGAAAAAACAAACAAAAAGAAAGAACAATGAGAGTTTAGTGAATACTAATAAACAAAAGGTTATACTTATTAGAGAAAGTTTGATACTAGAAGCTCAAATCCTAATTCATAGTCAATTAATCCTCATTTTAGGATCAAAATCAAATTATCTTTTTTATCAAAGATTCGACGAAACACATCTGTATCACATTAGAAAATTTTTCTTTTTTTCGCAATGGCACTTATGTTTTTCTCACAATTGACACTTAAGTAATATAATTGTTTTTAAAACTCTATCTAGTGAAGTGTAGAGTAATATATAAAAGGAAAAAATATATATATATCATGTTTAGTGTGGCATTGATGCTGTCGATAAAAGAAAATATTGTCGATTAAACTTAGGAAGCGAAAATAATGCGGTGCCCTAAAGTAAGAATTAATTACTTTTTCACTGTTTTGCCAGAAAAGGGATTTAAACAGAGGATTAGAAGTTGTATAATCAAGAGAGAGTGGTTGAGAGGTGGGTTTTGATTGAACATTTACTTCTTGTATTTTGAATAGTTTGTTTTTAAGTAAAGAGATAGAATAGGAAAAAGATTGAAAAAAAAGTGAGAAGTTAAAAAACAATACAATTTCTCTAATAAAAAACTATTTTTTTTATTTTATATTTCATAATGGTAAAAGGAGTAAGGAAGATGAGAAGACAATTTCTTTTTTAGCAATACCATCTTAGTTGATGTTTCAATACCTTGTGTTATTGTTGATGTGTTTGTTTTGATATAGAAACCTGCTTCTCGCAAGTATACTAGACCGGTTATAGATGAGTAAATATTCATACCAATGTTTCGCTGGTCAAGTGGAAAGCACATTAGAACTCCATACCAAGTGCTCGGATTCTAGTTTTAATAGTGATAAAAACGACGTTGGGAGAATTATCTTCTGAATGAAGACAGACAGTAACTCCGGATACTAGGTAATGAACTAAGTCCAGTACACAAAAAAAAAAAAAAGTAACTATTCATGTGTGGTCTTGGCAGAAAAGGGTGTAGCTAATTTAGGTTTCTAATGCTTTTGTAATGAGAAATGGATTAAAAAGAGGGATTTAGAGTACAACCTCCAAATTCACGTCTCATGTGTCATGATGAAAGATGACACATAAACCAACTAATCTAGCAACAATAACAAGTTATGTGCTAAAATGTGATGAATGACATGATATATCAATAAGTTTTAGCTTGAATCATATATCAGCTAGTATGTCATAAATCCTAACATAAAATATTTCAACCACACACTTAGCAACTCAATAATGCCATTGTGTAACAGTCAATAATACCAATACTACCATTTTTATTTAAAATTACAAGAATCAAGTATGGAAATCTACCTCAAATTATCCAAATAATCATTTACCCAAGTGCTTACATTCCAAGCCAATTTATTCAATGAATTATCTCGTCTTTATTATAATTAACCATGAAATATTATTTCTTTTTGACGACATTCAAGGAATATGTTTTGGAATGAATAAGAAATGATTTGTTTTGTCTGGAACAGTTCAACCGATAGAATCTCCTCACTTTAATTATCTCTTTCGCGACTTGCTTTCTTGTTACATCCTCTTGTACTTAAAAAAAAATTATTTGCTTACACTCTCACGCTTGTCCTCAGCGTTTGGTATAGATCTTGACGGTGCTTTTGGTTATTTGAATTTTTCAATAGTTGGATAAGGGTATTAAGTTAACTCATAGCTGACGAACCAAAAGTTAACAGAAGGTTTTAAGTTATTCAAAGTAGTTTTTGACTTTTAATTTTTTTTACCATATTACCTTTTTTATATTAATAAGAGTTAAATAGTTAAAAGTTATTTTATTGTTCTTACTTTTTTCTTTAACCTTTTACTATTTGTGCTTTCTAATTTTTTATAACATTAAATTTAAGTTATTATTATGGTATACATTTAGATCAATGGATTGTTTTTTAAATAGTTGAAAATTTATTTTCTTGTAAAGTTATAAATATTTATAAAATACATTTGAATTAATTATTTTTAAAAAATTATTGATATTATATTTATAAATTTTATATTTCAATATACAGTAATAATATAAATATATTTTAAAATATAAAACAAATTTAATTAATATAAACTTATCATTTTTAGTCATTTTATATTTAAACAACTATTAATACATTATCAGAAAACGGACTTTCAGTAAAGGAAATTAGGGACGGATAACTATCCGTCGCTAATTAGTAATAGAATTACGACGGAATAGCGACGGAAAAATTAGTAATGGAAAAATTCATCGCGAAAAATTCTGTCGCTAAAATTAACGACGGAATTATTTCTATCGATAATCCATTGCTAAAACTTGAAAAGAAAATTTCGGACAATCCGTTGCTAAAAATTTAGTCACTAAAATTAGCAACGGAATTAATTCCGTCGGTAATCTGTCGCTAAAATTTGAATGAAATTTTTTTAACAAATTAGCGAGGGAATTATGAACGAAAAATCCATCAGAAAAAATTCCGTCGGTAATTCGTCGCTAAAACTTTAAAAAAAAATTGTATTTTTTATTAATTATAATTTTGTATTTTTATTAAATATTAAATTATGGTATTGTTTTTTATTAAATATATTTTTGTAACTTGTATCTTTATTAAATTAGGGTATTATTTTTTTATTAAATATAATTTCGTATTTTTATTAAATATAATTTTGTGTTTTTATTAAATATAATTTTATATTTTTATTAAATATAATTTTGTATTTTTATTAAATGTAAATTTTTTTGGTATTTTTATTAAATTAGGGTATATTTTTTATTAAATGTAATTTTGAATTTTTATTAAAAATAATTTTGTATTTTTATTAAATATAATTTTATGTTTTTATTAAATATAATTTTTTTTATTAAATATAATTTTGTGTTTTTATAAAATATAATTTTGTATTTTGTATTTTTTTTTAAATTAGGGTATTGTTTTTTCTATTAAATTTAATTTCATATTTTTATTAAATATAATTTTGTGCTTCTATTAAATATAATTTTGTATTTTTTAAATATAATTTATGTTTTTATTAAATATAATTTTTTATTTTTATTAAATTAGGGTATTATTTTTTTATTAAATATAATTTTAATTTTTATTAAAAATAATTTTGTATTTTTATTAAATATAATTTTGTGTTTTTATTAAATATAATTTTTTTCTATTAAATATGATTTTATTTTTTTATTAAATTAGGGTATTGTATTTTTATTAAATATAATTTTGTGTTTTTATTAAATATAATTTTTTATTTTTTATTTTTATTAAATTAAGGTATTTTTTTATTAAATATAATATTGTATTTTTATTAAATTATTTTATTGCGTTTTAAATAGTGAAAGTGAGATAGAAAGTAAAAAAGTAAAAAAAAAAGGAAATAACACATAAATCATTGTGGCATAGTTGTTAAGATAACTCAAAATATGTTTGAAAACCTAGATTCAAATGTAAGTGAGAGCATTTTTTCAACAAATTAAAGCAGGGGTGCGGCGTGAGCAGGGCATGGGCGGTTGTCCATGCGTGTGCACGGGCGGGCATAGGCATGGGCGTGTGCGGTTATTGCGCACGACTTTCAGCGACGGATTAGTGATGGAAAAAATTCCGTCGCTAAAAAATCCGTCGCTAATCCATCGGTAATTGCGCATGACTTTCAGTGAAAAAAAAAATCCGTCGCTAAAAATTCCGTCAGTAATCCGTCGATAATTTGGAATAATTTGAAAAATATTAAAATAAAATTACCGACGGACTAGTGATGAATTTTTTAGCGACGGAATTTTTTCCATCGCTGATGCATTTTCGCACTTTTTAAATTATCGATAGATTAGCGATGGATTTTTTAGTGATAGAATTTTTTTCGTCACTAATCTGTCACTAAATTTTCCAACGGAAATATTTCTGTCGCTAAATTTTCTAACGGAAATAATTCCGTCGCTAAATTTAACGAGATGACTTTCAACGACAAAAATTCCGTCACTAAAAATCTTTAACAACGGAATATGGGGTATCAATGATGGATATTTCTGTCGTTGATACCCTTTTTTCTAATAGTGATATTAATTAATAATCAAATAGTAATATCAATAAATAACTATAACTTATTTCTCATCGGTAGTCATCCATAGCTATTGGCCGTCAACCATCAGCAGCCATCAATTATAAATGATCAGACGAAATTTATCGGTTAAAACAAACATTCTCTAAAATTAAAAATTAATTTTGAAAATTGATATCACAAAGTGAATTTATCCATTTCACAATTATATATAAATTCACTCTTACCACAAAATTCCACTTTTGTCATCATCACTCCCCTCATCGAAATTCTCTGTTTTTGTCTCCTGAACGTTCTTCCTTGTGAGGCCGTTTCCCAATAGCTTTGATTTAAGTATGGAACCTTAATCAAAATAAATATTTCATATGGAACCTTATCGACTATATTAATGTTAAACCTAGGAGAAATCATGAATGACAAAGCCCTTGAGCTGACCTCTCCTTTTTCCTACAAGCAACATGATTGTTTAAGTATGTAATACAGCAGCAATACCTTTTGAGTAGAGATCAGATTTTCAGACTTTGGCCTTGTCAGTTGCTAAACACTTGTCAGCTTCCACTTTCAACCTTTGTTGTCCGAACTACTGATGGAGGATTGCAAACAAGAAAAGCTCGGAAGAAAAAAATGTCTACAACAAAAGACTAGATGCTGAAGTATATGTTGAAATGATGGACATTTGCAAGCCAGGCGCATTTGACCTTCTCCTTCCCCTACCCACCACCATACCCAAATCCTAGAGCCCCTACAAATCTCCAATATTACGCCACATATGCTTCAAAAATCCTTTACTCAGCCTAGACACTATAATAATGCCCATGGCTCAAGACAGGATTTTTGAAGTATATTGCGGAATGGTGGAGATTTGCTGGGACTCTTTGGAGATTTTTTGAAGTATACGTTGAGGAAGAGGTTGATAATAATGAGAGAGAGGTTGATGATAATGAAAGAATTGAGAAGGTAATTTTTTAAGCTTATTTATTTCGCGGAGAGCCAACTAATATTTGTTCACCAAGTTCCTTAGATTTCTTCCCAAAGTTTCTTACCTTTTTCTGCATCGCCGACTAATCCTTTTCCATTGCATGAAACCACTAAAAAATGAACAATGCATCACTTTTTCGGTGACATTTTCAACTCCATGAAAACGGGTCTCAAATGAGTCTGTTGTTACCAAAAGGCCGCCGATGGCATTGCAAATCTTTGAGATGCGGTAAAGTCATCGCTAAAGGTGTTGCACTATGTATCGAGACTTCGGACGTTGCAAAAAATAGTGTCGCCATATGTCATCGCCAACTACGTGTTGCCACACATGAACTTCGTTGCAAATGCCATAGTGCATTCTATGATGGACTGAGTGATGGAAAACCTGCATCGCAAAATAGATATACTCCTGCTCGTTGCAAAGTTTGTCACTGAGTTTAAATGGTCTTGTGACGAATCAACTGCACTGCAAATTTGGCTCTGTGAGTTTGCGATGAACCTACAACATGAGAAGGAGAGATGATGTTGTGCAAATGACAGTCACAAGATTTGCGACGCCATACGCATGGATAGCTGCTTTGCAAAAAGAAATATATATATTTTTTTAGTTTTTATCCCGTGCCGTTACTAATGACGTCGAAAAATATTATATCTTAATTGAAAAATTAGTTATGTTAATTTTATAAGATTTTATATTGAAGATATTAATTTTATAATATTTCTTTAATTAATTATGAAAATTTATAATTTATCATTTATTATTTTTTTTTTGGTGAAGAAATTTTACCATTTATGTTCATATCAAGAACTATATTGAAATACCAAAATACTATTTAATTGATGGAATTATATAAATTATCTATATAAAAGAAATATACAGGGAATGGCGGTAAGAGGAGAGTCAGCCTCATGCTCGGAAGCATGTTGCGTCTGGACTAGGAAAACCTAGCAGAGCTTCAAAGATGGAGAACCCCATGAAAAGCAACCAAAAAAAAAAATGTTGCGTCTGGACCCAGGCCATGGCTTCGGGCGGGGCTAAGGATGGAACACAACGGTCTGGTTGAAGAAAAACCAATAGGCTTTGCCAACATCTTGGGCAGGCATGGCTCAAGTTTGTAAACGGGCCTAATCTAACTCAACTAAAAATTGTTATAGAAATCAGGCTCGGCCAGGCCTACACTTACCCTAAGATGGAACCTATGCCTTTGGGCTAGGTTCGGCCGGACATTGGCATTTCAGGTGGCATGAACCAGTAAGGAAAGATTGGCTTCCTTTCTCTTCCCTTGAGCCCATTTATTTTTGGCTACAATCTTTTTTTTTTTCCTGACTTAGCCACCACCAGGTATCCGTAACTGTGTAAAGATGGAACCTATGCCTTTGGGCTAGGTTGGGCCGGACATTGGCATTTCAGGTGGCATGAACCAGTGAGGAAAGATTGGCTTCCTTTCTCTTCCCTTGAGCCTTTTTTTTTTTTTTGGTTACATAACGAATTAAACTCTTGGTCTCAAAATTGAGAGAGAAAAATTATGATCACTAAATTATCTCCTTAAGAACTCATTGAGCCATATGCACTGAATTATCTTCGTCCTTGTTAAAATTGAAAATTAATATCAAATATCAATACTAGCGCATTCTTTACGTGGTATGAACCCATAACTTATATTCAAATTTTTTGTTTTTTGTTCCCAAATAGATTCAATGAAGGTCGAGAAAAAAAATTTAAGCAAAAAGATATTAAAAAAAAAAAAGATTCAAATCATCTACCAATTATTATGTCTTTGTTCTCGACCTTCAAGGAATCTGCTTCGTAATGAATAAAAAAAGATTTGCTTACATTTTCCTGCTTGTCCTCGTTGAAATTGAAAATTAGTTTTGAAAATTCATATCACGAAAAGTGACTCTATCTATTTCACAATTATATATAAACCTAATACAATTACATATAAATTGACTCTTATCACAAAATTCCACTTTTGTCATCATCACTTCCCTCATCAGAACTCTCTCTTGTTGTCTGTTGAACTTCCCTCCTTCTGAGGTTATTTCCCAATAGCTTTGGTTTTTGCAAGTCCATCCGCTAGCTCCCTCAATTTTTCTTTCTTGGGATTCAATAGCTTCACAAATTGTAAGCAACAATCCAGAATTATTTCTCCTTCTACATTTAAGAAAACAAAGATGGAGAAGAGAAGTGTTATAATCAAATAAATCTTTCATATGGAACCTTATTGACAGTATAAATCTTATGAAGCCAGGAGAAATCAAGAATGACATAGCCCATTGAGCTGACCTCTCCTTTTTCTTTTTCTTATATATTAATCTCCACAATTTCAAACTATATGCTTCAAAAATTCGATCTTTTGCCCCAAACATTATATTAATGTCTCAGGCCCAATACTGCATTCTGAAGTAGATGTGTGGAATGGCGGAGATTTGCAAGGGTCTAGGAGATTTTTTGAAGTACGTAGAGGAAGAGGTTGATGACAATGAAAGAATTGAGAAGGTAATTTATAGAACAATAATAGCTGCATACAACCTGGAACAGAACACTTACCTATATTCTGAAACTTGATTGCTGTATCTGATCTTTTCTGAATTCATCTTTTAAAAAAAGGGGGAAAAAAAATCAAAGTCAAGCATTATGGGTGAAACTCTGCATTGTAAATAGCTAGCATTATGTAATAGAGCAGCTGTACCTTTGCATAGTGCTCAGATTTTCGAACTCTGCCTTGTCAATTGGTAAACACTTTGTCAGTTTCCCCTTCGAACTCTGCCCAACAAGGGCATGGTGAGAGTTGACAACGTGAAGCAGCATTAGTCTTAGGAGTAAGCTCTTGGGAGAAAAAATGGCATAGGACAAGATGGAATATTGAATCATATGTGGAAAATCATGGAGGCTTGCAAAGCTCAAGGATTTGTATAAGGCATTATTCCTGAATAGGGCAAGCCCCAGGAATAACCCATTACACAAATCCCTGAACCCTTGCAAGTCTCAAATCATTTTGCAGCATATAATCAACATTTCTGATCTTGTGCCTCAGACATTCTCTTCCTTTGAGCTTGCTGACCCTGCTGCTTCCCATTCTCAACTCCAACCTTGCTCTTTTTCAGAATTCAACTTTAAAACCCAAAAAAAACAAAAAAAAACAAAAAAAACAAAAAAAACAATCAAACAAACAGAAAAGAAAGAGAGTGACAGACTAAAGGAAAGTAAGAGATCTTTAGATCAGAGTACTCAAAGCACCAAACCTGCAGAGCCTCCCCCTTCCCACCCAACAGATGTATTATAAGAAAGGCCTGAAAGAAAAAGAGTACTCTAAGATGTATAGGGAGGTAACATAGAGAGACAGGGAGGAGGTTCAGGAATTCATGAGATAATTTATACAACAAAAATGTCACTGACAAAATGAAAAAAAAATAAAAAAAAAGAAAATTACTCTTTTTTATAATCTACAGCTTTGTTTTTTAGGTTGGCATGAATCAATGAGTTGGATCAACCTTGATTGAATCTATTTCTGAATGAACAGAAAAGATTTGCTTACTTTCTCTTCCTTGAGCCGTTTTATTCAATAAATTATTTTTCTTTTAAATTGTAAAATGCAATGTTTGTACTTTTTATATAGAAAAGACGATGCACAATTCATTGGTGCTAGCATATAGCATACATCGCACCTAATGTCATTCCATTAGATGAATTATTAACTCATTTATGTATATCCATAAAGTTTAACAAGATAACAATTTATTTATACATATCAATAAGATTTGACACGATAATAGTTCGTATATATCTCTAAGATATGACATGACAACAATTCATTTATATATATCAATAAGATCTGACGCAGCAATAGTTTATTTATGTATATTAATAAGATCAGACGCGATAACAATTTATTTATATACGTCAATAATATTTGTCATGATGATAATTCATTGGTGCTAAGTGAGATTCAAATAATGATGACATTTTTTCTCCCTTCATTGAATCTATTTCAGAATAAACGGAAAAGATTTGATTACTTTCTCTTTCCTAAGCTGTTGAATTTAATGAATTTTTTTTTTCTTTTAAATGTAAAATACAATGTTAATACTTATTTATAAATAATACTGAGATTTGACGTGTTGATAATTTATTGGGTGAGGATGTAACTTCAATGGGAGCCTGACAGAAATCCAATCATCCAGAGGAGCAAGGACCATATCCATGTCCATCAGCATTGAATCCTTGAGGACTGGACCATGTGCTGCAGCCATATTAGCTTGATAAAGCTCCATTCGCCTGTAGTGAACATACATCTCAAGGTCTTGCAGAGAAGCTTTGTTTATGTTTTGAATCAATTAGCAGAAGAGAAAAAGCGTGGAGAAGCTCTTGACGAGGCGTGGAGAACCAGGGAACTGAAATATTGGTGGGAGTATCCCATTGAAGAGCTGAACGCCCAGCAGCTTCAAGCACTTGAAGCTTCTCTGCAAGACCTTGAAACGTATGTTGACTACAAGCGAATGGAGCTTTGTCAAGCTAAAATTGCTGCAGCTCAATTGTCCAGTCCTCAAGGATTCAATGCTGATGGACATGGATATGTCCCTTGCTTCTCTGGATGGTTGGATTTCTGTCAAGCTTCCATTGAATTTACATCCTCATCCGTTGTTCCAGACCTCTGTCTCGAACAAGTAAATAAATAAAAAAGAGGATGGTTCTTTTTTTTTTTTTTCTTTGTCTTGATGTTTGATGTTTTTGTTCGTGGAAATAGTCTCTTTATAAAAATACAATAAGAAAACTGTGTAAATATACATTTATCCTTCTTTTATTCAAAAAATATTTTGTGTATCGGATGGACCCTTTAATGTTTATATGGCTGTTGAAGTATCAAATGAAGGGTATTTTATTGTCTTTATTTAAGTTTTCGTTACAAAAGTAAAAAGGTCAAAGGAAAGGAAAAAAAAAAGATGGTTTCCTGATTCATCCTCTATTTTGCTGATCCAGCTATTCCCAAAATAATGTATATGAACAATATATAAGGAAAATCACACCCTCCTAAGAAAAATGTTTCTCGGTAAATCAGAACAAAAAGATTTAATCTTTGTACATTATTTTTTTATAAAGCTTTTTTCATATGAAGTTCGGATATATAACAAGCATAAATTAAAAAATGAATTAAAATTGCTTTGATTCTCCTTTTAAGAAAAAACAATTACTCTAACTCTCTCTTGCTTAACTTGTATCTGTATCGATGTCTATTTGGTGTACTTCTCAAACACTGACACTATTTAAATAAAATTTTGAATTTAAATTTTATGTAAGGAGAAAATAAACACCTGGTGAGTTTTACCCCTTAAAAATCTAAATCAGTTCGAACCGATTTTAGTTGAGACTAATATTGTTACCGGATACTTCTAACTTATATATATATATATATATATATATATATATATATAAAACCTTATATTTACATTAAATATATGATTTTGGATTATGAAAAGTTCAAAAGTGGATATATCCTTTTTTGATATACACACTCGTCAACTTTCACCAAATTTTGTTGAAAAATAGTATGGAATTTTGTTTTTGTTTTTGTTTTTTTTTTGTGAAGGCACAAACTTCTTGCTATTTCTCATGTACCAAATAAATAAATCTCACAAAATTTTATTAAATCTTATATACTAAACATAATATATTATCAAAAATTTAAATTAACTTGGCATAATTTTCAATTTTCCCAATGGGGATATTTTGTTTGATAAACATTATCATCAATCTTCACCAATTTTCATTAAATTTTACTGAAAAATAGTGTCAAATAAAAGATTTGATAAAAACCCTTCAATAATCTCTTCTCACTATTTCTCACATATACCAAAGAAATAAATCTGACCAAATTTTACTAAATCTCATCAAATCTCATGTACTAAAACATAATTTGTAACAAGCGTACCTCTTAAGAAGAGGTATGTAAATCCATTCCACCCTTTCCACACATAAAGAAATATTTTTCCAAAAATTTTGGAATTTTTCCTCAACTTTGAAAGCTATTTCTGGATTTTAAAAATTTATTTTAAGAGATTTACGAATTATTTCACTTAAAAATTTTTGTTTCTTAATCCTCTTTCCTCTGTGCATATCATTTTAAAATTAAAAAAAAAAATCATAATTTTTGGAAATATATTTCTCAATAATTCATTCACTTGATTTCCCTATATAATTAAAAAATACAATACTACTAAAATTAGTAATAAATAGTAAGAGTAATAGTAATAGTAATTAAATAATAATTTAAATTACAAAAGTTTACTAGGTTGAAAAATGAATTTTAGGAAATTATTAAAATTAAAATGAGTTTCTGAAATTATTTATAAGATTTTGAAATAAAATTTGGATATTATTAATTTTAAGAAAGGATTTTAGAAATATTTATGCCTAAGAATAAATCACAAACATTGTTTTTTTTGGGATACCTATGATTGGTATTCAAAATCATATTCTGATAAATTCTATTCGAGCATTTGAAGGGCTCTATTTAGAGAACGACTTTTTCAATGTAGTTTTTTTTTTTTATTTTTATTTCTAAGTTTTCAATTCAAAACACCAATTTGCTCATCATAAATTCATTGCAGTTACAGAAAGTCACTTAAGTCCCAAAAAATCCAAAAAAAAAAAAAAAATCCTATCTTTCATTGACATTTGAAACCCTATGAACCTGTTTATTACCTTTAAAAACCCCCGAGGAAGAAGTTCTTGGTAGACTTGGGACCAGTCCACTTCTGGGCTAGTTCGGGATGGGCCCAAGAACCACGTGCCGGTTTGGCCGCAGTTCTGAGACCTTCTCGGCCGTGTCGAGCTGGTTCCAAAAAAATTTGCTTGAAATCGGTCTTACCGGTGAACCAGACCCGCTGAGCTAGCCCGTGCTAGGTTGGTTCAATGGTTTTTTCTTTCTTTTTTTTTTTATGGAGGTTTAAATTAATTCTCTTGGTTTTTTTTCCTGAAATCAATAAATAAATAGAAAAGAAAAAAAAAATGAGAGATACAAAAAATTTTTAAAGTGATTCCACCAAATTCGGTATATGTTCACCATCAAACTTTTCACTTAAATTTTAAAATCCACTTATTTAATATGTTTACACTTTTTGAGTTTTACAAGGATAATTTTTTTTATTACATATTTATATAATTTTGTATGCACTATAAATTTATTATTCTTCTTCATCTACCATCTCTAAACTATTTTTCATGTCTTGTTTTCTTTTTTTCTTTTTTGCATCATTCCAATCTTTAAGGCAAATTAGCACTTTCAAAGTGTTGTCTATCAATCTTGTATGCTTCTTCCATAAAATTCGATCACCTGTACTAAAAACATTTTTTAATAATATTGTGAACATTAAAGGGGTAAGTATATTTTTGAACATTTTTGCCAAAGTTGAAAAATAAGTTGAATTATTTTTTCACCAACTTAAAATATGGAAATGATCGTCATCATCACAATCCTCTCATCTCTATGTTTGTTGGTATAAAATCAATTCATTTAGTGATGAAAACGAGAATATTGTTTTTATTTTTTTCCTAACATATGTAAAGTATAAAATGAAATTAAAAATAAACGAAAAGATAAACTATTACTATTACCTTCATCTTTACGACTTATATTATGATGTTCCTTTTACTATAAAGCAAGCATTTTTTTGTTTTAAATGTACGACACTAACATATATTTTTTAAAGAAAACTATTAATAAAATAATTAATTAAAGTTTCAACCCCATCAATTTTTATACGTGGATCTAAAGCACTATCTACCAATCATAAAATAAGATTTTTTTCATAATATTTTAAAATTTTTATTTTTATTAATTAAACAATTTCACTAAATCTATTTTCATTTTCAAATTGACTAAATATGTAACAGATTTTACAAAGATTAGGAAATATCAAATGAATTATTGAATAGTAAATCTCAAAAATAATTTTGTATATGTATAAAAAATTTCCAATAATTCAATTAGTGTGTTTGCAAAATCAAATGAGATATCATCAACAAAACCATATTCATAATTAGAACTATCAAATTCAATTAAAATATTTTTAAAAGGAATTACACATTATAATATATCATAAGTGGGGTTTCAACAATTATCATATTTTTATTTAAATCGTTTATATTTTATATTATGTAAATTACATAAATATTTTATTTCTTGTACTTTTATCAAAAAATTTCTAATTTGAAAAAGTAAATTACGAATAAGTTGTAAAATTAGTTCCCTAGTTTACAAAAGATTTGTAACACGTAAATTTAAAATATAACATACACACTTATTATGAAAAATATTTCATTTAATATTGATTTTAAAATATTAACAACACTAACATTAGATGATATATTATCCAAAGACACAAAAAAATTTATCACTAATATCATATTCATGACAAATATTGATAGTTATACCAATTATATTAAAACTGAAATGTAAGTGTTTCAAATGTTGAAAAAGTAAAATTCTTTTTTCAAGATTCATGAATCATTAATCCAATGATACATTACAATAATATAATGTTCATTTTTATTTCTCTTCCAACTATTCGAAATTATTTAAAAACTTACAAAAAGTGGTCATAAAATTTATAATTAAAGTATCTTTTATTATTTGAAATTGTTTTAATATCCTCCTCCTACCCGTTTTTTCTATTATTTTTTTATAACTCGATTTTAAATATTTTTGGATATACTCCTCAATATTTTATATTCTACTATACTAAGTGATAACTCCCGACATATTATCCATTCTATTTGTTCTATTTTTTCTATCTCCAGTATATATCTAAATGTACATGTGATATTTTTCCAATGGCGATTTGTGTTTGTTTAGTTTGAAATAATCTATCTAGGTGATCTTTTACTATGTATCTTTTAAGTGTCTCCACTCCTAACCTTTCATAAATTTGTATTTTTGTTGATAAATTTTACATATTGTTTTTTGCTCTCAATAATTTTTAATAAAATTAATCTCATGCATTGCAATAATCTTTTTTAGTACGTATGGTGGTAGATTGTGTATTATTAGATTCATTTTCTTCTAAATCAATATCAATATTTATGTATTCAAGAGTGTCATCTTAGAAAAATATAAATAAGGAGAGAGGATATTGTTAGGAAGATTGTGAGAAATGTGTTCTGATAATTTTTTTTTTAAATTAAGTTTAAAATTTAATGAGAATGAATTAAATATGTAAAAAAGTAAAGATGTAAAAATAAGTTGTTACCAATTTAACGAAAATTGTGATTGTTTATCATCAAATTTTGAATAATTTGAGATTCCAACCTTAAAATGCCAAATCTTGAAAAATGTTGTAAGTCGTAGGTGGAAAGAGTAGTAGGAGATTATGAGATGCAAGTTTTTTTTTTTTTTTTAATGTAAAATGCAATGATCTGACATGACAATAATTCATTTATGTATATCAATAAGGCGTGACGACATAACAATTTATTTATATATATGGATAAGATTTGAGATGATAACAATTCTTTTATATATATCAACAAGATCTGATGCGACAACTGTTCATTCATGTGTATTAATAAGATCCGATATAATAACGATTTATTTATGTAGATCTATAAGATCTGACATGATAATAGTTCATGTTCATTCATAAGATCTAACGTGATAACAATTTATTTATATACATCGATAAGATTTGTTGTGATAATAATTCATCGTGCTAACATATATATATATATATATATATTTAATGTGGCATGAATGAATAAGTGAGATTCAAATCAATTATGACATTTTTTCTACCTTCATTGAATCTATTTAGGAATGAACCGAAAAGATTTGATTACTCTCTCTTTCTTAAGCCATTTTATTTAATGAATTATTTTTCTTATAAAATGTAAAATACAATATTTATACTTATTTATAAACAATTTTGAGATTTGACTTGATAATAATTCATTGGTGTTAGTATTTTTTTTTTTTTTAAGGTGGCATGAATCATTCCAAAATGTTCAAATCAACCACAAAAAATTATTATTATTTTTTTAACCTTGGTTAAATCTATCAGGAGCAAACAAGGAAAGATTTGGTTTTCTCTTATTTTAAGTTGCCCCATTCAATATATTATTTTTTCTTTTTTAAATATAAAATATGATACTTGTGCTTTTTTTAAAAAAACTATTTCCAAACAAAACCAAAGATTTGTTTACTTCTCTTCCTTAACCCTTTTCATTTGATGAATTATTTTTTTCTTTAGAATGTAGAATACAAAGTTTGTATTTATTTATATACAATATTGAAAATTGACATAATAACAACTCATTTGAACTCGCATATTTTTTTTTTACAAGGCATGAACCATTCAACAAGAATCAAATCGATCACAAAAATTCTTTTTTTCTCTCAACCTTGATTGAATCTACTCATCATGAACAACAAAAGATTTGATTAACGATTAATCGAATGACCCAACTGTTGAAGTCTATAGCAAAACATTGCATCTTTCATTAACGATTGGGAAGCTTGCCCTTCGGTGTTTGTCCAATGTCAGGGCTGCTGCTTCATTTCTCTCAAGCCGCAACTCGACTTAGAACAGCACATGAAAATATTTTTTATTGAAAACATTAATTTTATAATTTTTCTTTAATTAATTATCACAAAATTCCACTTTTGTCATCATCACTTCCCCCATCAAATCAAAACTCTCTGTTGTTGTCTGTTGAACTTTCCTCCTGAGGTTATTTCCCAATAGCTTTGTTTTTTGCAAGTCCATCTGTTAGCTCCCTCAGTTTTTCTTTCTTTGAATTCAACAGCTTCACAAACTGTAAGCAGCAATCCAGAATTATTTCTCCTTCTACATTTAAGAAACCAAAGATACAGAAGAGAAGTGTTACAATCAAATAAATCTTTCATATGGAACCTGAATGACTATATAAATCATGTGAAGCTAGGAGAAACCAAGAATGGCATAGCCCTTGAGCTAACCTCTCCTTTTCTTTTTCTTATATATTAATCTCCACAATTTCAAACTATATGCTTCAAAAATTCGATCTTTGGCCCCAAACATTATATTAAGACCGCATTCTTGAAGTATATGTGCGGAATGGTGGATATTTGCAAGGGTCTAGGAGATTTTTTGAAGTACGTGCAGGAAGAGGTTGATGACAATGAGAGAATTGAGAAGGTAATTTATAGAACAATAATAACTGCATACAACCTGGAACAGGACACTTACCTATATTCTGAAACTTGATTGCTGTATCTGATATTTTCTGAATTCATCTTTCAAAAAAAGGGGAAAAAAAAATCGAAGTCAAGCATTATGAGTGAAACTCTACATTGTAAATTGCAAGCATTATGTAATAGAGCAGCAGTACCTTTGCATAGTGCTCAGATTTTCGAACTCTGCCTTGTCAATTGGTAAACAATTTGTCAGTTTCCCGTTCGAACTCTGCCCAACAAGAGCATGGTGGGAATTTGTACCCAACCCGGTGGGTGGAATATTGAATCATATGTGAAAAATCATGGAGGCTTGCAAAGCTCAAGGATTTGTAGAAGGCATTATTCCTGAATAGGGCAAGCCCCTGGAATAACCCATTACACAAATCCCTGAGCCCTTGCAAGTCTCAATCATTTTGCAACATATAATTAACATATCTGATCTTGTGCCTCAGACATTTTCTTCCTTTGAGCTTGCTGACCCTGCCGCTTCCCAATCTCAACTCCAACCTTGCTCTTTTTCAGAATTCAAAAAGAAAAAAAAAAAAAAAGAAAGAAAGAGAGTGACAGAGTAAAAGAAAGCAAGAGATCTTTAGTTCAGAGTACTCAAAGCCCAAAGCCTGCGGAGCCTTCTCCTTCCCACCCAACAGATGTATTATTAGAATGACCTGAAAGAAAAAGATTACTCTAAGATGTATAGGGAGGTAAGGTAGAGGTTCAGGAATTCAGAAGGTAATTTAAGCAACAAAAAGGTCACTGACAAAATGAAAAAAAAAATTACTCTTTTTTTATAATCTACGGCTTAGTTTTTTAGGTGGCATGAAACAATGAGATGGATCAACCATGATTGAATCCATTTCTGAATGAACAGAAAAGATTTGCTTACTCTCTCTTCCTTGAGCCGTTTTTTCAATAAATTATTTTTCTTTTAAAATGTAAGATCGGGTTTTTATCTCTTTAATATTTTTACTCTCCGTGGATGTACGATAACGGTACGCTCTTGTCGCTAATGTTATGAGATCTGCAGCTCTGTTGCAGATATACCGGACCGGTCTACAATTTCGTGAGAGGTGAAACATTCTTGGACAATGATTTACCCAAAATTGTTGCATGAACTGTGGTTTCCCATTTGTCAAAATTGCAAGAACCAGTCCGATCAAGCTCTAAAAACCGATGAATTCAAAAACTATACTAAAAGCTCACAAACCCGCTTTGAATAGGAATAGGGATGATAATTTGTACCCAACCGATGGAAGGAATGTCGAGATGGATATAGAGTTTTAAAGTAAAGGAGCGGGTAGGGTTTGATAGAAATCCGTTTCTACCCACTCCATTGTCATCCCTAATTTTGAACTAATAAAAAATGTTCAACTGAATGATTTTTAATATGATTAAACATTTACTTGATATTGCATCAGAGGAGGCTCAAAAAAATTCTTAAATATTTTACTAAAGAGGAAGAATTTTGTTAAATTACATTAACATACTTCCCTCTACTCCCTTTTTCCTTCGTCTTTTAGATTTGAGATTTTATAATTTTATAATTTTTATAATTTTTAATTTTTGGGCATTCTAACATTCAAAATTCTCACATGTATATCTCTCATTTCTTTCTTTGTAATATTCATTTGGATTGTTTGTGTCATTAACAATTTCACGCAAAACCAAATCCCTCTTTCTTGAAACTCCCTATGTGGAATTACGGGGAAAACACTTGGCCTCAAGATTTTCGTATAAACCAATAAACAAATTTTTATGTGAAAATTTTTGGATCGAATTTAGATTAAAATCACTTACCTCTCTCTGACGATTGGTATTCAAAATCGAGAAAATATCATAAATTCATATCACTCCCTATTATTTACAATTCAAATGCTACAACGGTGTAGAATGATCAAAAGAGATTAGATCCTCTCTATGCTTTTTAACAAATATGTGAGAAAGATGCTCTCTCCTTTGGGTTTGTTTGTTCATTTTCACAAAAAAGGGCAATGTGCCATTTTTTGATGTTCTTCCCGTCATTGTTCAGGAGAGGAAAACTAACCCATTTTTTTTTCTTGCATTGTCTTCACAATATTGAGAGAGAGAGAGAGAGGAGTTGTCTATGGAGTTGAGGTTGGGGGGTGATTACCAAAAACCACCCCAACCCCCTTTTCAAATTCAAAATAAATGAGGGGCGGGTCTACTCTCATAGGCGAACCCACCCTATACTCCAACATCTCCTACTCGCACATGAGGGTTAGACTCGCACATAGCGTGATTATTATTATCAAACACCAATTTCATACAGATAAGAGAATCGTGTGACCTATGAAAATTCCAAGAACTCTATAACTATATATTGGATAAGGATATATAGCAGCTTATCATTAACGTGGTGATGAGGACATCGTATCTCATTATACTCCCGACCTCTTCTTATTCGATACAGTCAATGTTTTTCTCATCCCTCAAAATAATGTAAGAGTATACTTAACTCAAATCTAATCATGTATTCACAATTACGTCTCTAAATACTAAGTTACAGACATAATTGGTTGACCTATGAATACAGACTAACATGTCGGTCAAAGACAGTTGTTCTTTCATTGTACTAACTTTCAACTTTATCTTAATAGTTTTCCTAGACATGCATCGCCAAACCAAGTCATCCATGGCTTCTTGGTAACACGCTAAAGTAGCAACATTGAAATAAAATTTCAAAAGACAGACGAAAGTCCTAAAGGTATAAATTAAGGTTAAATATAAATTTCGAGTCTCACACAATGAGATAGACATAATGAGATGAAGAGAGATGTACCATCTCATTACTCAATAGTCACATAAGCACACGTGGTATGAAACATGTGCTACGATATTTTTTTTTCTATTTGGAAGCGTATGTTTTTTTTTTTTTTTTTAAATAACGCATTGTATAGATTTTCATCTAAACATACACAACACTTGACTTGAGTTTCCCTTTTTACAAGTCCTCAAAAATCTCATAATGTCAAGGAAAATCCACACCTGGCTATTCGACAAATTTAATGGATTGTGTGGAATTCATTTCGATTACCATATATGTAGTATATTTAACTGATAATCACATCTTAGTACTTAACTAAGACGGCTTATATGTGTGTTAATCCACCACAAATTAATACCTTTCATCTCTCAATGTCACACAGACATTAGAGGTGATTGTTCATGTGAGAGAGACAATCTCAAAACTTACCTGACATACTTTCAATTCCAGATACAAGAGTTTTAAATATAAAAACAAAATTCAAATATCAACGAATATGAGTATTACAACATATATACTTTCTGTATATAATCACAATCACTACCATAATAAGAAATACTACCACAATCTATGCAATCCATATCATTTAACATGTCTCACAAACATATCTTAAGGTATTGGCCTCTGAAAAAGGATAAACCACCACCAAATGTATAGATACATATCTCAATGTCATTTTCCTCTTTTCAATCATGTCTATAACAAGATTGATTTTTGTGTTTATATTTGATTTTGTCATCATATTTGGAAAATCTTGTGTAAACAATAGCTGACCGATTGTCATAATAAATCTTCAATCTTCCACTTAATTACTTACTATTCTCAAATGTTGCAACATCCACTTAACTAAATTCATTTTCTGAATTGCGGAAGTATTGACCACAAATTCAGCTTTCATCATACAAAGTGATACGCAGATTTGTTTCTTATTTCTTTATGAGATAGTGCTATCATTAAATAAGCAAACATAACTAGAGAAATATTTTCTCTCATTTAAATCCCCCATCAATCAATATTCGTGTATCTTTTCAATACTAAATTCTTTCCTTAATAATGAAGAAAATAATATGCAGTTCCGCTCAGATATCCCAATATCTCTGTTATAGCAATCCAATCACTCTTCCTAGATTGGACAGATACTTGCCGACCAAACCCCATAGCATAATAAATATTGGAATGAGTACATATTATAGTCTCAACTGTACTAGAATATAATGTTCCGGATATTTCATCTATTTATTAGGAGTTCTAAAGTATATGCCATCTCTTGAACTATCACATATAGTTACAGAAATATCAGCAGGTTTGCAGTCTTTTAAGTTGAATCATTCTAGAACCTTTATATCATAAGACTTTTGAGATAACTCCAGTAATCTCTTGGAGCGATTTCTCTGGGGTTCAATTCTCAATCTACCTTATCCATATCCTTCATAACCATTTCAAGTTCTGAAATACATACTCCTTTCCATTCATTGATAACAATATATCATTGACATATAAGGATAGAATTACAAACTTATAATTAGACTTTTCAAATAGAAACAATGGTTTTCGTTTATCATGGCAAAATCATAAGAGATCATATCTCTATGAAATCTTAAATACCATTATCTCGAAAATTGTTTAATACCATAAATTGATCTACTCAATTTACTAACACTGTCTTCCTGGCCTTTAATGGCAAAAACCCTCTAGTTGTGCCATACAAATATCTTCCTCGAGTTCACCACTGAGGAAAACAATTTTCACTTCCATTTGACGTAATTGTAAATCAAAATTGGCCACTATTGCCAACTACACGCGAATGGAGATAAATCTCACTACTGAAAAAATGTTTTCTCATAATCAACACTCTTTTACTGAATATAACTTTTTGCTACCAGTTGAGTCTTTTACCTCTTAATAGTTCTATCTACCCCATGTTTGGTTTTGAGAACCCAATTATTCTCAATAATTTTGCGTCCTGATAAAAGTTCAACCAATTCCCAAATATGGTTGGACTTCATTGACTCATATTCTTTCTTCCATTGCCTTTTCCATTCACCATTGATGGGACAAAATAGAGTCTTATATATATTCTGAGACTCTTTTTTATCTTTTGAAGAAATATCAAATACGTACCCTTCAATCTCCAAGTAACACTTGGACATAGTTTTCCTAGCTCTTTCCCGAGTTTTTAACTTAGAATGATCGCTAAAATTTAAATCCTTCCCACTAGGATCAACAACATTCCAATGATCCGCAATGGACAGATCCACCTTCTGAATTAACTAATTTAGATAAAAGGCTCTATGTTCTTCAACTCACCTCCACTAAGAAAATCATTTTTCAGAAATATGACATATATGTTTTAGTCCCTATTGCAATACCATTATCTTATTCATCAAATGAACACTTAATTTTCAAACTGATCGGAATATCTTATAAAGATACTCTTACTTCTATAGGGACCAAAATTTTCAAATTTATTGGAAAAATCTCAAAATACAAACTACCAATTTCCAAGATCTGAAATCATTGAAACACGACCCTCTACCAGTCCAAAGTCTATATCATGTCATTTGTATTTTCTGTGAAGACACTTTGTTTAAAATATATATAGGACACAGTTAACAAGGCATCTCCAAAAAAATCGACAAGTTAACATGCGCCATTATGGATCTTGTCATATCCAACAATATCTTATTCCTTCTCATTATAACACCACTTTGCTGAGGTGTATTAGGAATGGTCAAATGTTGGTTTATGCATCTTTCATTACTCAAATTTTAAAATTAATCAGATAGATATTCACGTTATCTATCCATGTGATTCTCTATTTCATTTATATAATGTCTGAAGCATTTAAGTACCTCAAATTTATGAGAAATCAAATAGATATGGTCAAACGCGTAAAATCATCAATGAACATAATGAAATATGAAGTTCCATGTATAGTCTTCATATTTATTGGATCACGAATATCTCAATAGATTAAACGCAATGGAAATTTAGTCCGTATAGCTTTTTCAAATGGTTTTCTCATCATTTTGCTAACAAGACAACATTCACACGTTGGTAAATCAATTTTTGTGAGTGAACCCAATAGTTCTACTTTCACTAGTTGATTCATTCTGTCTTACCCTAATGTGATTAAATCTATCATGTCACATTATTAACATTTATAAAATAATGAAACAATTTGCAAGCTGTTAGAATCAATACACATGTTATTCAAATACAAATCAATCCTATATCTCTGAAAATTTAAAAAATAGCCAAAATTCTAAAAGAACAAGAACAAATAAAATTTCGTCTAATTCCTGGTACGTAGAGAACAACATACAGAATGAGAATTCGGTTACTTCATAACTCTAATTTATAAATACCAACTCTTCTAATGTTTACTTTTGTATGGTTCTCCACATATTATCTACTACCAAAAAGCAATCGATGAAAAATTTAGAAATATCTCTCTGTCTGTTCATATGTCATGGTTATTCTTTTGTGATCCATCTACAATCTTCTTTCCTTTTTTTTTGCTTTTGTTCCGGTTCCTCTAATGCTTAGAGTCTGAAACTCTCTTAGGACTAGACTCTATAACAAAAGTGTCAGCTACAGATTTTGCAGCACCAGACCACTCATCCTAAACATGACGTGGCGAATATTGTTTGAAAAAGTCTTCACACTGTTATTGTGAATCAAACTGACTTTTATGTGCTCCAACTTGACATGAAGGAATCGGATCAAGGTTTGAACTTTTTGTTCATTGGAGAGAACATAACCAACTGATTCCTATTCTCTAATCATGTTAGACACGACCCTAAAATAAACCGTTTGATACTGTGATCACTTCGCCTTTTTATAGGTATCAAACTTCACGGTCAACTGTTTAAAATGAGTCACTGGGACCTCTATATTTCTCTTTGAAGTATGCCCTAATGTCATGAGCAGTCAAACTATTGCTCATACTTAGGTATCATGTCTTCAATGACAAAGGTAACAAGGATCTCTCGAGTAGTAGAATTTATCATTTTCTACACTTGGTTAGCATCTTATTCTCTCTTATACAGGGTAATATTACCCACACTAGGGTCCTGCATGACATGTTTGATACCTTCCAAGGCATCTTATTCTTTCAGCACATTTTACATTTTATGGCGACACATTTCATGATCTTCACCATTCAATTTGTCATTTTCATTCAAATCCCTAATAATAGATTTTGATGCTATGGTTTGGGTTTTATAAGAGGGTGGACATATGTATTAATGCTCATACAATACATGTAATTTTGTACTTCAAGATTAATATCCATGACAGGTTAACATCAGGTATAGAATTGAAAATTCACTAAGTTCTCAATTATCATCTATGGTTCTAATGTATCACTATTACAAATTTAATTTAAAATTACAAAATTTTATAAATTTTAAGTGAGAATTATTCAAATTCTTCTAACCTAAAACTTTCCACATAAATACACAAAATATTTAAATAATTTTAATTTTAGATAAGAATTACTTAAATTCTACCAATTTAAAATTTTTTTCAAGGTACACCAGTTTTCTTTTGCATGCATAATTATATTAAAAAAATATCAACTATTGCCAGTCATATTCTCAATAGAAACTTTATATAAAAAAAAAAATTAAAAGTTTCTAGTATATGATCATGTTTCGAACAATCAACCATAGCCATAATATGTCCATTCGAGTAATCACATTCTTCATCCCATTGGATTGTCTATCCCTAAGAGAAAAATCTCTTTATAGCACATAGGTTAATGCTATCTATACCTTAGGATGGTTTTATTTCATTTGGATATCCAGATTCTTGACCCTCTATATTTCTATTAATATGGATCTCACATTGTCAAGTTTCATATTTTCTCTCTCGACAATCATTTCATCAACCACGCTGTTCCAATAAAGAGTCAGAGTATTTCTTAAAATATATTTGTCGTTCTCCTAAAAGGAATGACTTAATCCAAGGAGTTTTAGATGTTGTGCCTTCATGATCTCCAAAGGATCCGATAAAGCATGAGTTGGGTCTATCAAAATTTGACCCAACTTCATCATATACTCCGAACTTCTTAATACTTTAATGTTCCTCCCAAGAACTCCAACATTCTGTCCAAATATCACCATTATTCTTGATAATGGGTACAATATTAGATCAGATACTAAGCTAACTATAATATTATAATAAAATTCAAAATTATTTGATTCAAATAATATGCTCAATTCCAAACAATTTTATGATGAAAAAACAAAATTTTCACACATAAAAGAGAGTATAAAATCAAAATGAGTGTAAACAATTTACACTCACGTAGAAAAAATTAAGAAAAATAATTTTCTAATCCAATAAATTTTTTTTTAGAATTTTCTGGACCAAAAGACGATTTTTCTATAATTTTTTAACATTTTATTGATTATAAATCAATAAATAATAATTTTTTCAATTATGGAAAATAAATTATAATTTACAGAAAAATCAAAATATTTTTTCAGACTTATAGAAAATTCTCTAAAATTTTTTGGACTAAAAAAAATTTGTAATTTTATAACTGTTTATTGATTTAATAATCAATAAAAAATACTTTTCATCTTCGAAAAATAATTCATAAATCACAGAAAAATCAGAATAAATAAAATTTTATTTTGATAAAAATTAGGACCAGAAATAGCTTTTCATGCACCCTCATGCGCCACTAAACCTAGCTGTAACAAAAAAAAAGTCTAAAAATGGCTTTCACTCCTCTACAGTGGCACATAAATCATACGCGCCGCCTTCTCAGCAGATTCCGTTCATCAAATTTTGGCTACCCTCATTTTTTATATCTTTGAATTTAATGCTGGTCTCGAATTTTAAATCAAACATTCCTATCTTGGAAGGTAGAGTTCACTTGCCACTGCCGAAAGTAGGAATGACCTTTTTACTGTTCATTTTCTTCTTCAATTTTCGGGTTTTTGACATAAATTTTGAATGGACATATCTCTCTCAATTCTTAACCATTTTTTACAATCTTTATATGGCTGAAAAATATTTTTCGAGAGAAATCTAATCATATAAATTTCATGTCATGAAACATATTATCTTAAAAGTTACAAGTATATTAAATTTCAGTTAGTGTTTGTAATATCTCTTAATGTACTCAACTGTTGCATGCGAAATTTTGCAAATCAAATCTACACATCATAAGCATGCTATGGTATAAAATTGAGAGCATTTTGATAAGTCAATTTCAAGTTGCCATTAATGAATTTTGAAAATTATTCTAGATATTTTTCATTTTCAATACCCAACAAAGAGGCAAGAAACACCATAAATTGCTCTGATACCAACAAAAATTTTCGTACAAACCAATAAATAAATTTTCATATAGAAATTCCCGAATCAAAGTTAGATTAGAATCACTTACCTCTTTCTGACGATGGGTAATCAAGATCGAGGAAGTGTCATAAATTCGGATCACTCTCTATTGTTCACAATCTAAATGCCACAACGGTGTAGAATGATCAAAAGAGATTTCCTTTGGGTTTGTTTGTTCATTCTCAAAAAAAATGGCAATGTGCCATTTTTTGATGTTCTTTCTGTCACTGTTCAGGAGATGAAAACTAACCTATTTTTTTCTTACATTGTCTTCACAATATTGAGAGAGAGAAAGGGGAGTTGTCTAAGGAGTTGAGGTTGGGGGGTTAGTTACCAAAAACCACCCCAACCCCCTTTTCAAACTCAAAATAAATGAGGTGGCGGGTCTAACTTCATGGGCGGACCGCCCCATACTCCAACATGAATATTCTAGAAACCTTGGCAATGACTATTTGGAGCAAACAACAAAAATGGAATCAAAGTAGGAGTTGATGCCATGACTTTCTAATCATAAGTATAACATGCTAATTTACTATTGTGCTAAATTTTCTCTTTGAAATGTTAATTTACTAATTTACTGTTCATTTTCAGGTTTATTTTCACAACTTATATAATTATTTTTTTTATAGTTTTGTTGAGATATATCTGAACAAATCTTATATGATGTATGGATTAAGAAAATTGATATTGTAGAAGTCAAGAAGATGATAAAAGGAGGCAATAGGAAAAGAAATGAATAGGCTAAACCTCTATGGATGAATGGTAAAGGCAATCCATATGGGACAATCCCGTAAGGAGAACAACCAAGGAAGATCTTCACAGATAGTAATGGATTCAGAACCCAGGGTGATAGGGCTAAAATATTTTTATAGAACAAAATAACGATCTTAGTGAGTCAATTGATGATTTTAGTAGGGATAATATTTTAAATTAAATGAGATTTAATATATAAAAATTAATAGAATTATTTTGATTTAGTAGAGGTAGTTGTCCATCATCCTTTCTATATAACCCTGCCATTGTCTACAGAGAAAAGTTATCCTTAAAAATACAAAATTCAAAAATTAGTCTTTTAATGGTCGGCAATGATGGTGTTCATATAAGAATTTTTTGCTTTTGTTTTTCACTCTTCAAATTTGGAGTTACAGAAAAAATTTCATACTTTGCATCTCCCTTTTTTTAATGATATTTAAAGCTCCATAAAATTAGTGTTTTTTTCGATAGGTTGTCCAAGTGTTCAAAAGTATAAGTCTACTAAAAGATTGTTAGTTTCTTAAAATATTTTATAGACAATTTTCTTTTGTTCTAATATAATTTTTTTTTTTTTAACTTTTCAATTGATAAACCATTCTTTATGACAATTTTAATTTTTTTTTTGTCTATACAATTTAAACTCAATTGATACCATTTTATTTCGTCTTAGCGATATCGAGTTTGAATCTCTCATATATGTCAAAATATATCTCAAAAGATTAAAATAAAAAAAGAATGGTTAGATTTTGAATAAAAATCTATTTGCTAATATGTTATTAAAAGCTTGGGGTTTAAAAATCAAGTTTTATTACTAAATTAATTATAATTATTCAAATAATTTAAGATGTTAGATATTTTTATGTTGGTATTTTTTATTTTAATTCATTTTACATAATCTCTTATCATCATATAAGTAGCCATTATATAATTATATGTTATAATATTTTAATATTTAAACAATTTGATTATGGTTCAACCATGATTGAACCATTAAATGGTAAATCTAAAACACCCGAACCCCAGAGTGCAACCGGCATGAAGGCATCGGTGGGTTACTGAATCAACCAACACCATCATCAATTTAACTAGACAACTTAAAATATATATATAAAAAATGATATAACAACAACGAAAAGAAAAGAACACTTTATAAAATATAAGTTTAACCAAATTAAACGAATAGATTAAGTCGAGTTTTCTCAATTTCCAAATCAATATAATTAAATTAATAAAATAAAAGGTCGAATTGAATAAATTGGTTCAAATTATAAATTTTTTCAAAATGAACAAAATACGAGAAAAGATATCCTAAAACCAAATACTTGCATTCAAATATCCTAACCTCCATGGAGATCCGAACTCCATCACTCCTAAGCTCAATGAAGACCGGATGAACATTCGGAAAAAAAAAAAAAGAATGTAAAATGTGAACTAATCCTTACATGAGAAATGCGAGAAAATAATATGAGACAAAAAAGTCTTTGTGAGTGTTACGAGGTTCCCAATGGGATTTATTTTCAAATATACCAAAATCCATATAAAATCAGTAATAAAAAATCCATGCATGATAGTTCATATAAAAAGTATGGTCTGAGATTCAAAAAAAAAATAATCACTTCAAAATTCATGCTAGTTCACATTTAAATACAAAACACAGCACATTATGTATAGGCTCGAAATTGGTCCAACGCATACCAAAGGCCATTGGCCAACAATGATATTAAAAAAGTAATGTTTTCTCTCTACCTTTAGGTGCCAAAACATTACATGACATATGCGCACAGGCAGACACGCATCTAGGTCCTCCACAATATCCAAATCTAAATCCACTCGTACAATCAAAAAATTCATAACTCATACTCCCAGATAATACAACACTCTCAAACAAGATCAGAACATATGCAATATGTCACTCACAAGCACAACATATGTCAAAATAGATAAATTTTAAGATTTCATATGAACATAAAAAGATCGGGTACTACAACTAGCAATTATCATCATAGTTTCCAAAACATGTTTATAAATAAACAAATCATGGATTAAAACTCGTTAAAACATGAATAGTAAATAAAACGATAATTTTAATCGATCATTTTTAAATATCTCAGATTTTGAAAACATTTTCACAAAAATAATTTATAAAAGCTGTGTTCAAAGTAAAACTCATAAATTACTGAAAATGTTTGTGTATTGCTAGGTCCTGTTGGTCATCCACACGATCAGACTCGAAACCCATAACAAAAAGATAGAAAATAACACAAGAAAATTTAAGTTTTTAGTATAAAGAGGTACATTTTGCCACGTGGCTGCCTTTGCCGCGTGTCAACATCTAATTAGTCCAAGTGTACCATCTCAGTCACATGTATTACACACAGCTACTCAACATAGTGCTATGTGGCACACTCTACCACGTGTCACCCTCTAAATGGCTAGCTTGGGTAGAGTGACCGTTCATGTAGTCAACTATCACCATGTGTCCCTCTGTGATTGGTCATTTTTTGGTCTCTGCCACGAGGATTACACGTGGCATCGGGTCTCGGGTTCAAGTCCACGTGTCACCAAGGCTACGACATGGGGTTGAGGAAGTTGGTATATATATATATATATATATATATATATATATATGCTATGGTGGAAACTCCTATCCAATGTGGGATTCAAGATTTTCGAGATGATTTTTTAATTAGTTTGACTACCATTTTTCATTATGGTTCAATATCAGAAAGAGGTAACAAACACCTAGGACTAAAAGTACGAAGTGTGCACATTATTTTAGGGTCAATTTGGGTCGCCGATAACAACTCCAGGTTATCGAAAAATCGCGTTGAAAGTGTATTTCGAGTCTTTTTTTTTTTGTTTTTCACAAGGGGGTATTCGACATGATTTTTAACCTAGATCTGATGAAATTCTGATTCTACTCAAAACAGAATTAAAAATCTAGATCATTTCAATTTATGACCGGGAGTTTTCAAGTACATTTTTCTTCATGATTTTGAGGGTTTCAGATCTAGCTTTTAGGTTAATTAATCTATCAAGTATCAACTTTGTAATAGTCTAAAATTCTCAGAAAAATGTTCACTATAGAGAAAGAAATCAAAACCCAAAAATGGTACCTTAAAACTGTCAAAAGACAATAAGAAATTGAATTTCCGGATTCTAGCGACTCTTTCCTCCAATTTCCGAAACTCCTTCAGTTGAATTTTATTCTCTCAAGTTTAAATCTTCCTAAAACTATTTGAGAAACAAGAATCACTCAATAATTTCTCCCAATTCTCAAATTTCTTGCTCTAAACTCTCAATCCTATCCTCTCTATTCTCCCTCAATTTAACTCCAATTGAAAATGAAAAAAAAAAAAAAAAAAAAACTTCAACAACTCTCTTTAACTCAAATCTAAGAGAAATTTTAGTGATTAGAATGATTTGAATGAGTTTTAAATTTATCTGTTTAACTCAAATCCAATTTATCTTTTTAACTTAACTCTCTTTTTCTCATGATTTTAGGGATAAAAATCTATCTTTTTTAATTTTATTTTTTTTAAATTCCCTTTTTGGTTGAGAAATAATTACATATAAAAATAAAAAGGAAAAAGGAACAAGGGCACTCCATCATAAGCCCCTTAAAAAGGATTTCGTTCCCAAAATCTAACTAAGAAGAGGCAGAAGGGAAAAGGTGTGGATATTGAGTGCACATCTCATTCTCATGCTCCCAAGTGGCTTCCTCAACTACATGATTTCTCCACAGAACTTTTACCAAGGGTATGACACAACTTCTTAATACTTTTTGACGACGGTCTAGAATCTCCACCTGTTGCTCCTCATAAGTGAAATCTTCTCACAAGTATATGGGCTGGTTCTCTAACATATGGGATGGGTGCGGAATATACTTGCGGAGTAAGGAAACATGGAAAACATCATGAATATGAGATAACTCTTGAGATAAATGCAGCCTATAAGCCACTAGTTTAGTCCTCTAAGATCGAATATGGCCCGATATAATAAGGACTAAGCTTACCTCGTTTCTTAAATCTCAAAACTCCCTTCCATGGGAATACCTTAAAAAACACCTAATCTCCAACCTCAAACTCCAAATCTCTACACCACTTATCTGTATAACTCTTCTACCTGTCCTGGGCGGCCTTGAGAGGGTCCTGGATAATTCGTACTTTATCTGTGTTGAGCTGAATATACTCGGGCATAGTTAACTATCTCTCGCTCTCTTCGTCCCAACAGATCGACATGTGGCGCTTCCGACCACACAGCCTTGTTGGCATTAAGAGTTTTGATGATAAACATTGATGTTAATAACAATTGGAAGAATTTGGAAGAGCTTAATATAGAAAAAACTGAACCCAAAAGCCATTAACTAATTTAGTTGACACATAGCTCAGATCAGTCAACTAAATCATAAATTTGGCCAACAGGATCAAAAATCTAGCCAACTAGATTATGCATAGTCGATTACTTTTCAAATCTAGCTAACTAGATCATAAATCTAACAAATATGATCTTAAATCTAGCCAACAAAATATATTAACCATTGTCGACTACTCTTTAAATCTAGTCAACTAAACCTTATATTGTTGATAGTAACATGGAATCCAACCAACTAAGGACCTCAGAACATAAGTTGTTAACCGTTCCATCAACTTAGTCAACAAAACTGAAACATACACTAAAACGGAGAGTTTGTCAACTAACAAAAAACTTGTCGACCAATGAGCAAGAAACAAAATCTGTTGACAAACCTATTAATTTAGTCAACAAAAATCTAAGGCACACTAGGAAATAGCCGACTAAAATTGTAAACCTGTCGACTGAAGATCTCTGGACTTAGAAAACTTTTATACTTTGATGAAACTATCAACTAACACACAATACCTATCAACTAAAATCTTATGATCTACACACAGTCTAGTTGACTAATCAAACAGGAACGTCAACTAATGTTCTCCATACTTAGAAAAATTTCTGGCCTCTAATGAATCTGTCGACTGATGCTTAAGGGATGTTAACTAAAAGTTTTAAGAACCAAAAGGAAACTTAGTCGACTAACTGAAGGAAGATGTCGATCGATGAAATCCAAGAACTAAATAGTCGACAAGTTTCCAATATTAGTTAACAAGAAAATCTCAATTCTTGCACCTATTCAACAAACACAGAACACTGGTAAACTAACGCTCAATTCTTGCACCTAGTTGTTAAACACAAAATACTAGTTGACTAACGCTTAATTCTTACAACTAGTCAACAAACACAGAATACTAGTCGACTAAATATGTTAGTCGACATTGATTTAAAGTTAGTTTATTCTTAAAAAGCAACATAATGCTAAAGTCGACTAAAACACTAAGGTGAAAACATTGTCGACTAATAAAAAATCTCTATCGATAGAAACATGCCAAAATTCAAATCTTAGTTCGCTAACCCATTACACTAGTCGACACAATCTATGAATATTCAAATAATAGTCAACTAAGAAATTATAATCGACTAAGGATATAAAACTGTTGACTTCCAAGGTACATCAAATATGACATAGCCAACTAAGTAGATAAGTTGTTGACATCATTGAAACAAAATTTGAATTTCAAATTGAATAGTCAACAAAATGCTCATTCTAGTCAACACTTTGTTTCTAACATTCATTTCTATAGAAAAGCTTATAGGTGATTGAAACATTTATTGTTTCATTAATAGCCAACATTCAAATGCTCATCAACCACAACAACTATTTGGATGAATGATGATACAAATTTAACCACAGATCTTTGAAAGAAGAACATAGAGTATCAAAAGAAAAATGAAGTGTTGAATACTCTGAAAATTACAACACTCTGAGCTTCAAGGCATATACTTTATTTTCCTTACATTTGTAAAATTCTTTCTGTGAGCTTCATATTTGTTATATCTGAAGTTGTATTTCACTTATTGTAACATCCTTTCTTCTCTTGTACAAAAAGTATAAAGACCAGAGTGTGTTCTCTGGGTTTAGGGTTTAAAGAGAGAAACAACCTGTGAGAGGTTGTCTTTGGTGTTTGGAAAGAAACACTATGATAGGTCTAACTTGAATTTAGAATCAAGTTTGTAAGATTTAACTTGAACCTGAAATCAAGTTTATAAGGTTTAACTTGAATCTGGAATCAAGTTTGTAAGGTCTAACTTGAAATGTGAATCAAGTTTGTACTATTGGGATAATAGTGGAAAATCCAGGTGGAGTTTGGGAGTGGATATACACTGAGTTTGGTGAAACCACTATAAAATTTGGGTGTGCTCTGTCTTCTTTCATTCTTCAACTCCTTGTAACTTACATTTATATTCAGCAAATCATAAAACCACCAAATTATCAAAAAGTGCCCAACTAACTATTTACCCTCCTCTAGGTGGTTCTTATAAGCCTCATACAGTGTCATCCCAATGCTAGTATGAAAATTATTATTATATGCAAACTCAACTAGGGATAAGTGGGATTCCCAATCACATGAAAACTCAACCGCACAATCCCTTAATAAACCCTCTAATGTCTGTATGGTTCTTTCCGACTGACTATCTATTGGAGAGTGGAAAGCTATACTAAACTTCAATTTTGAACCCATGGCTTCCTGAACTTGAGACCAAAGTTGGGAAGTGAATCTTAAATCACGATCAAAGATTATATACAAAAGAATTCTATGCAATTTCACTATATTCTCAATATACAACTCTGGCAAATGCTCAATGGAGTAACAGAGATTAACTAGTAAGAAATGATTTGACTTGGTCAACCGATCTATAATTACGCAAATAATATCACAACCCTTGCGAGTCTTACGCAACCCGATCACAAAATTCATAGTGATATGCTCCTATTTCCATACAGAAATTGGCAAAGGCTTTAATAAGCCAACAGAGTTCTGATGTTCAGCTATAATCCACTGACACACCAAGCTCCAAGAGACAAAAGTAACTATATCTTTCTTCAATCATTTCCACCAAAAGGTTCCTCTGAGTTCCCAATAAATCTTAGTGCTGCTCGAGTGGATCGAGTAAGCCGAATTATGAGCCTCATCGATGATCTCACCCTTGAGTTCAATATCCGTAAGTACACAAACCCTGAATTTAAAAACCAACACACTATCATCTCGAAAGGAGAAACCAACTTGAGCAGTATCTTTAACCTTCTCCCTAATCTCAACCAAATCTAGGTCATTCATCTGGCCCTTTCGGATCAGATTGACCAATATGTGTCTATTGGAGGTGGGTCTTGACTCCACAAATCTGACTCATTGTGACTCGAACTGGTGCTTGATGAAGGGACTTGGAACCTGCAAAATATTGTCGGACGATACTCTGGCGGAAAGACTCAGATACTCAAGTCAAAAAGAGCGATTTTTAAAAAAAAAAAATAGACTGAGAGAAAAAGGGAAGACAGATCTCCTTGTAATTTGTGTGACCTGTGTCCAGTCAAAAGGGGACTTATTTGGCTCGATATATTGAAGGCTTTTATATGGGATGCTGCAAGAGCCGTGTATATCCGGGATGTTACAACCCTGTTTCCTTACGAGAAGATCTAAAGATTTCAGATTCCAAACGTCAGAGATTCTAAATCTTTATTATTTAGAAAGTCTGATTATACAGGAAGACTCTTTTGTTTATCGATTAGATTTTTAAGGGTTTTCTTCCTTATCCAAAAGATACATTTCATATTAAAATAGAAAGACTAATCAAGGTGAGATTCAGTTGAGCATTACTATTCAGGAGTTGAAGTGCTCGATCCCTTAAGTATATGGTAGTCATCGAACAAATGAAGGGGATAGTCATTCGGTCTTATCGAATGCACTTGTAGATCGATCATGTTATTCAAATGGATATGTTCGTTGTTCGGAAGAGCTAGGCCTCTCGTAACAGTGGGTGTCGCATTAGGCTTTCGGGCACCCAAATACCGAATCGACTGTTGTTTGGATCATGTCTCATTATTTGCCCCCGACTCATGGTGTCGATTGTGGGAGAGGCACCATGAGTAAAGTTTGCTCCTCGAGAAGTTAGAAGGGCACGAAAGCTTGTGACACTTGTCTCTTGAGATCGTGTGAATCGGTTGTAATTGACATGAAATTATAGCAGATGGGATGTAAATCACCCTTTTGCCTCAACCGTTTTGTCTTTTACTGGTGTTAATGCATCTAACCTTCTACTTGATTTTCGAAATTAATGCGGTACAAAAAGGTGAGGTAGTGTGAACTTTTTCACTTAATTCACACATTTTTCAGAGCAGTGCTTCAACTGCTCAGAGATTTGAAGAGATTTCTTTGTGTCTATAAATAGGGACTGTGGGACCTTACGTTACTTTAGTGAATTTTCTCATGCCTGAGCATTTTCTTCTTATGAGAATCGTCTTTTATGAGGGGTCCTTAAAAGGATGCTCTAGCTTCGTAGAGCTCGGTAGCGTGAGTTGTTTCCATTGGTACGAGGTCTCGTCAAGAACGGGGACTATTGGCATAAGAGTTTGTCATGCCATTCGGTGTTTGAATGTCGTAATGGGCTCTGTCAATGTTCCCGTCGGGGTTCTTAACTCGGATTTAAAAAAATAGTCTCCTTCCGAGTTGAGTCCATCGTCCTGCTTGTGTTTTCTTCTAGTTGGGCGATGGGAGGAGTTGATAAAGTGTGAGGGCCCAGGAATGTATTCTAATGTGCCCTCTCGGTCTATTTTGTCCTTCTCGCACCCTCCTCGCCCCATCTTTTACTGTCTTTTTGTCTCAGTAGGGTTACAGATTGTTTTTTGTTATTTCTCTGCTTACCATTTTTGTAGTCTCCAGTATTGTCGCACAATCAAGGAGATGCGACCACTTAAGTATTTCTTTTGATGTAATTGGTCCGACTAAGGGATTTGTAGAATGTACTTACTCATGTAATCGAACATGTATTCATCGTATGAAAATAAAAGAGATTTGCTTTACTTACTTGTTATCTGTCGTATCTGTCGAAGTTTCTTTTGTATGTTCGCTTGCATGATACTATTATCAAACTGCTTATGTGATCGACCCACTTGTGTGAATGACATAGGGCGTTGTACTCATGCTTTCCTGATCGGTAGGAGCGAACTCAATGGGTGGAACAAATTCTTTCGATAGGATGGGATGATAAAAATCCGTTCGGGGAGATAGATTCCCTTAATAGGACATGACAACTAAGGTCCATTCAGAAAAATAGATCTATTCAATAGGACAGGGCAACTAAGGTCTATTCAAGGAGATAGATCACTTCGATAGGATAGGTTGACTAAGGCTCATTCGGGAAGATGGATCCATTCGATAGGACAGGGCGACAAAGGCCCATTTGGAAAGATAGATCCCTTCGATAGGACAGGACGACAAAGATCCGTTCGGAGAGATAGATCCATTCGATAGGATAAGGTGACTAAGGTCTGTTCGGGGAAATAGATCCCTTCGATAGAACATGGTGACTAAGCCCCATTCGGGGAGATATATCTCTTTGATAGGATAGGGTGACTAAGCCCCGTTCAAGGAGATAGATCCCTTCGACATGACAAGATGACTAAGCCCTGTTCGGGGAGATAGATCCTTTCGATAGGTGACAACTGATAGGAATGAAAGCGTTAGGAATTAGCAGATAGGATTATCAAAAGCACGAATAGCTTACCCGATAAGAAGTACCTCTATTGATGGAGAATGATATGACTTACTGATAATAGATCCATAGGTTCTCTACATTCTAGGTCCTAAGCACGCCCGATCTATCCAAGTTATTGAGGCGATAAGCCCTCGGACGAACTATAGAGCGTATCTGATAGGGTATTCCCAATTAAAGCATAGTTTGTCCCTAGGTTGGAGTTGGCCGATAGTTTTTACCTTTCTTAGCACCAGATCGCCCAGTTTGAACGTTTGACTTCTAACTCTCTGGTTGTAGTACTGCGTCATTTGTTGTTGATATGCAGCCATTCGAGCAGATATGGATTCTCGTAGCTTGGGAAGTAAGTCTAGACATTCACGCAAGGTGGATTCATTCTGTTCGGAACCATACTAGATTACTCGGAGTGAGTGGATCCCGATCTCCACTGGTATGACAGTTTCACTTCCGTATGTTAGGCCGAATGGTGTTTCTTCGGTTGCCTCTCGGGGCGTGGTGCGGTATGACCAGAGGATGCTATAAAACTCGTCTACCCATCGTCCTTTAGCTTTGTCTAACATAGTCTTTAGCCCTTAAAGGATTGTTATGTTGGTTATATGAGTGATTATATGAAGAATGTCGAACCGAGTGATTATATGAGTCCACACGAACGATTGAGCCTTGGTTGTTGTTATTTAGGCTAATGATTTGGTCTCCACCCATTTAGTAAAATAATTGATGGTCACTATTAGGAATTTCTGCTATCCGGTAGATGGTGGGAATGGTCTGAGGATATCTATCCCCCATTGGGCAAACGGCCATGGGACCGCTATAGGACTGAGCTTCGTGGAAGGTAATCATGGGACCGAAGAAAATTGTTAGCACTTGTTGCACTTCTTGACATAGTTGTTCAAGTTGATCTTCATAGTCAGTCAATAGTACCCTTGTCGTAGAGTTTTGTGGACTAAATTTTGAGCCCCTAAATGACTGCCACATATGCCTTCATGGATTTCTCGAACGACATAGTCTCCCACTTCTGGGATCAAACATCTCAAGTACGGATGAGTAAAGGACTTTTGATATAGTTTCCCATCAATGATTGCATAATAGGCGGCTCTTTGCTTTAGTTTGGCTGCCTCCAGCAGTGAGTCAGACAGTCAGTTTTCTCTCAGGTATGTTTCGATTGGGTCTTTCCAACTAGGAGACTGATCCATTGCTAGGAGACTCGTTGAAACTGGGGTATGGTAAGCTTTCGATGTAAACTGTTCGACTAGAAGCAACTAAATTTGAACTGGTCAATTTGGAGAGCGTATATACTCGTGTAATTTTTTAGCGAGGGATTTGCTGAATGTGAACTCTGTTTAGTTTAACCATCGTCTCATGTAACTTACTTAGATATTTGGCCATGGTCGGGTCTTTAGTCTCGTAGACCCCTTTAATCTGTTTGACTGCCAGTTGGCTATTGATAAATACCCGAGCACTTCGGGCTCCCATGTTGGCTGCATTTCAGAGCCCTATCAACAAGGTTTCGTACTCTGTTTGGTTCTTGGTAACTCTGAAATCGAAGTGGAGTGTATATTCCGTTTTGAAGTTATCCAGACCCATCAATATGAGCTCGACGTCACTACCTGAAGAGTTTGAAGATCCGTCGACATGTATGATCCAGTCTAGCAACGACTATTCATTAGGGTTGTCAGTGAACTCGAGTTCAACTTCAACCGGGAGGGTGCATTCAAGAATGAAGTCGACCAACTCTTGACCTTTGATTACAGGTTGAGGCTAATATTGGATGTCAAATTCACCCAATTCGATACTCCACTTGATTAAACAGCCAAAGGTATCTCTCTTCTAGAAGATTTATTTCAACAGTTGATCGGTAAGCACCACGATGATATGGGCCTGAAAGTATGGCCGAAGGCGTCTGGCAAAAACGACCAACACATATGTTATCTCCTCAATTGGTCGATTATTGACTTCGACTTCCTTAAGTATCCGACTAATGTAATAGATTGGCTTCTGAACAGTTGAATCCTATCTTACAAGGATAGAACAAAGTGTCCGATTAGAAATAGAATGGTAAAGGTAGAATTTCTCACTAAGAATCGGACGAGAGAGCAGTAGAGGAGTCATAAGGTACTCTTTGAGTCGTTCAAAGGTTGTTAGGTACTTGGGCATCCATGTGAACTGTTGAGATCTCTTCAGAGATTCAAAGGTAGGTTTGTACTTTTCTCTAACTTTCAATATGAATCGGCTTAAAGCCGCTGTTCGACCGGTGAGGCACTGCATCTCTTTCAATGTTTGAGGTGGCAACCAAAATGGCTTGTTTCTTCTTGGGATTTGCCCCAATCCCTCAATTGGTGATCATAAAACCCAAAAACTTACTCAACGCAATACCGAAGGTACACTTGGCGGGATTTAATCGCATGTAGCGTTTGAGCATCTGAAAGGTCTCCTCGAGGTTAGCAACATGAGTCTCAGCATCGGTGCTTTTTATGAGTATGTCATCTATATATGCTTTTACGTTTCAGCCGAGCTGACTTTTAAAGACTTCGTTGACCAACCGTTAGAAGGTTGCTCCCATATTTTTTAGACCGAAAGGCATGACTCGGTAACAATATATACTGAACTCAGTAATGAAACTTGTTTTCTCTTCGTCCTTAGGTGCCTTTCGTATCTGGTTGTACCCTGAGTAGGCATCAATGAAACTTAAGAGTTGGTAGCCTAAAGAATTGTCTACCAACTTGTCAATGCTCGGGAGAGGGTAAATATCTTTTGGACATACTTTGTTGAGATCTGTGAAGTCGACGCATATCCTATATTTACTGTTGGTTTCTTCACTATGACCACATTGACTAGCCATTTGGGATACTTAACTTCACGGATGAACCCGGTGGTTAGTAGCTTTTGGACCTCTTCTTGAATGGCTCATTGACGTTCGAGAGAGAACACCCTTTTCTTCTATTTGACCGACTTGTAGTTGGAGTTTATGGTTAACTTATGAACAATGATTGATGGGTTGATGCCAGGCATGTTTTTGGGGGACCAAGTGAAAACTCTGGAGTGTCGTCACAGACAATTGACAATTACCTCTTGCAAGGCTGTAGACAGGCTAGCTCCAATCTGAATAGTTTGAGTAGGGTCATCTGTCAGAGGAATTTCAATCACCTCCTCTCTTGGTTTTGGTCTGTTCGTTGGTTCGATGTTACCTCTGAGTTCTAGGGTATCAATTGAAAAGTTCTCCTGTCCATCTCTATCAGCAAAGAGGGCATAAGGGTCGAGATCACTACGGATAGTAACAACTCCTTCCGATATTCTAAAATTCATCTTCATATGTCTAGTGTCGGGTAGTGCTTCAACTCGTCTAGACTCGATCGGCTGAGGGTGGCATTGTACGGTGAGAATAGTTTCACCATATGGAAAGTAGCTATGACGGTTGCATGGTTGGGGGTCCCTAAAGTCACGGTGAGGGAGATGATTCCCACTGGATAGATGCGTTCGTTAGATAATCCTTTAAGGGATCCAGTTGGGGGCTAAAAATGTAAAGCATTGAGACCCATCCACTAAAAAGCATCCCAAGTGAGAATGTCGAAGTTCGCATCCTGGTCGACGAGGACACTTTTGACCGTATGAGACCCTATTTTGGTTGTAATGACTAGAAGATCATTGTAACTAGGGTCAACTCTGATTAGATCATCATCGTTGAATCCAATGATTAACCTTTTCTTCTTAACTGTAGTCATGCTTTGTTTTGTGACAGAAGGTTGGTGAGAAAGATTGATGATTACTCTGTTTCCCATAAACGGTGCCAATCTGTTGGAGGTATATCTTGCCTCCATAGATCCGACTTCTTATGACTCGAACGGGTGCTTGATAAAGGGGTTTAGAAATTATAAAAGACCATCGGAGGGTGTTCCGACGAGGGAGGTTTCTACGTTCAAATTAGAAAGAGATGTTTTTGAAAGAAATAAAAATAGATTAAGAGAAGAAAATAGGACGGATCTCCATATGATTCGTGTGGCCTGTGTCCAATCAAAAGGGGACTTACCTGGCTCGATGTATCAAAGGCTTTTATATCGGATACTGCAAGAGCCGTGCGCATCTGGGACGTTACAACCCTAGTTTCCTTATGAGGAGATCTGAAAATTTTGAATTCCAAATGCCAGAAATTTGAATTCTTTATCATTTAAGAAGTTTGATTATTCGAGGAGACTCTTTCTCTTATCGATTAGTTTTTTAGGGTTTCCTTCCTTATCCAAGAGATATGCTTCATATTAAAATAGGAAGCCTAATCAAGGTGAGTTTCGGTTAAGTATTACCGTTCAAGAGTTGAAGTACTTGATCCCTTAAGTATTTGATATTCATCGGTCAAATGAAAGAGATAGTCGTCCGGTCTTATCGAATGCACTTGTGGATCTATCGTGCTCTCCGAATCGATATTTTCGTTGTTCGGAAGAGTTGAGCCTCTCGTGACCACGGGTGTCACGTTGGGCTTTCGGCCATCTGCATACTGAACTGACTATTGCTTAGATCATGTCTCATCAGTGTCTAACCTTGAAATTAGCCAACAAGGTAACACTCCCATATGTACTCAACTCGGGGCTTAGTCTTCTTAACTCCAACAATAAAGGCATTTGGGAAAAACGGACATAAAACAAACCTCCCGAGACTTTCCGACTCAAAACATCTACAAGTACATTTGCCTTCCCCAAATGATAGTTTAGGATCATATCATAGTCCTTAAGAAGTTTTATCCATCGTCTTTGCCTTAAATTCAAATCCTTCTGAGTAAGAATATACTTCAAACTCTTGTGATCTGTAAATACCCTATACTGCTCACCATATAGATATTGTCTTCATGTCTCCAATGCGAAGACTATAGGCGCTAACTCCAAATCATGCGTTGGATAATTCATTTCACGAGGTTTAAACTATCGGGATGCATAAGCTACCACCTTCCTATTCATCATCAATACACAAACCAAGATCTCATAGGGATGCATCACTATAAACCTTATTCCCTGAGTTGGAAGACTAAGGATATGAGAAAAAGTTAATCTGGACTTGAGCTCCTCAAAACTCTATTGGCACTCCTCTAACTAGTTAAATCGGATATCTTTTTTTAATAACCTAGTCATGAGAGCTGCAATTTGAGAAAGCTCTTCTATGACCCTCTGATAATAACTAATAAGTCTTATAAAACTACGAATCTCAGATATATTCCTAGGTGACTCTCACTTTACAATGGCCTCAATCTTCTGTGGGTCCACAGACAAACCCTTGGCCGATATTATGTGCCTTAAAAAGACAACCTAGACCAGCTAGAATTCACACTTATTGAACTTAGCATAAAGCTGCTAATCTCAGAAGGTCTGTAATATAATTTGCAATTGTTCTTGGTGCTCCGTCTTACACTTGAAATAGATCAGAATATCGTCAATAAAAACTACCACAAATTTATCCAAAAAATGGCCTAAATACCTTGTTTATCAAATCTATAAATGTCGCTGGAGCATTTGACAACCCAAATGACATCACTAGGAATTCAAAGTGCCCATATTGGGTCCTGAAGGCTGTTTTTGGAACATCTTCAGCCTTGATCCGTAGCTAGTGATACCTTAACCTCAAATCTATCTTGGAGAAGACCTTAGTGCCTTGAAACTGCTCAAAGAGATCATCTATATGGGGCAATGGATACCGATTCTTCACTGTCACCTTATTCAACTACTGGTAGTCTATACACAATATCACAAAACCATCATTCTTCTTCACAAACAATAGCGGTACACCCCAAGGAGACTACTGGGTCAGATAAACCCTTTCTTTAGTAATTCTTTGTAACTAAATCTGAAACTTGTTTAACTCTGCTGGAGTCATAGGGTAAGGAGGAATATGAATAGGATTTGTCCCTGGGGCTAGAAATTTGGTGAAATCGATCTCATGTTTTGGAAGTAATCCTAGTAATTCTTCAAGAAAAACATTTGGAAATTTCTGGACAACTGGTACTCCTCCACCTTACCCGTCATAATCTACTTAGGAGCAAGGTAGACTAGAAAACTCTAACATTCCTTTCTAAGAAGTCGGGTAGCCGATAATACTAAGATCACATAAGTCAAAAGGATCCTCCTAACTCTTTGAAATAGTATTGTAGATTGACCTGTCCCTCTAAGTGCTACTTCCATCCTATGGCAATCAATATAAGCCCGGTACTCTGACAACCAATCCATTCCCAAAATAGTATCAAAATCAACTAAGGATAGGGGCATAAGATCGGTCCCAAAAGAAAATCCATATATCTCAACCATGCAATTATTATAAACCCAATCAATAATTATAAAAGGACTAAAAGGAATGATTACAGACATCTTAGGGATGAGAAATAACTAAGAATCCACTTGCCTACCGGGAGTGGACGAAGTGTCAACCAACTGATGTGGCCATCGGGTTGGTGGCCTATGGCATGCACCAATGCGATAATGAGGTATTTACACATGCATGCATAAGGGAAGAACTAGGGGAAGTGTAAACATAAGAAAAGAATGAAGGTGAAATGAGGAAGGACTCTCTACCCTGCTAAACTCGACTAAACCTGGCTCTGATACCAGCCCTTATAACACCCTGACCCCAAGGTGCTATCGGCATGAAGGTATTGGCAAGCTACTAAATCGGCCAACACCATCACCAGTCTAATTAGACACCTTAGTATATAAACAAATAATATAACAAATAGCGGAAAAAAAAGAACACTTTATAAAACAAAAGTCTGACTAAATTAAATGAATAGACTAAATCAAATTTTCTCAAATTCTAAATCAATGTAACTAAATCAATAAAACAAAATGTTGAACTAAATAAATTGGTTCAAATTAATAAACGAAATATGAGAAAAGACATCCTAAAAATCAAATACTCACACGTAAATATTCTAACCTCCATGGAGATCTGAATTCCATTCCACCTGAGCTCAACATCGACTGGATGAATGATAAAAAAAAAGTGTGCAAATAGTGAACTAATCCTCATTTGAGAAATACGAGAAAATAACGTGGACAAAAGAATATCAATGAGTATTACTAGGCTCACAATGAGATTTATTTTCAAATGCTTCAAAATCCTATAAAATCAGTAATCAAAAATCCATACATGACAGTTTATAAAAAAAACTATGGTCTATGATGTTCAATAAAAATAAATACTTCAAAATTCATGATAGTTCACATTCAAACACAAAAACACATGATATTACATGCAATGATCTCGAAAAAGTAATGTCTTCCCTCTACCTTTAAGTGTCAAGGCATTACATGCCATACGCGCGCAGGCTGACCTGCGTCCAGGTCATCCATAATATCCAAATCTAAATCATAAAGCTATCCGTACAATCAAAAGATTCCTAACTCATACTCCCAGATAATACAACATTTCTAAACAAGATCAGAGTATATGTAATATGTCATCCACAAGTTTAACATATATCAAAATAGATAGATTTCAAGATTTCATATGATCATAAAAAGATCGAGTACTATCCCATTTACAACTGACAATTATCATCATAGTTTTCAAAACATACGTATAAGTAAATAAATTATGGACCAAAACTCATTAAAATATGAACAGTAAATAAAACAACAATTTTAATCACTTATTTTCAAGTATCTTAGGTTTTGAAAACATTTTCACAAAAATAATTTATAAAAACTATGATCATGATAAAACTCACGGATGACCAAAAACGTCTACGTGTTGCTAGGCCCTGCCTGATTCTCCACACGATTAGGCTTGAAACCCCTAACAAAAAAATAAAAAAACAACACAAGAAAATATAAAGTTTTTATATAAAAAGGTACATCTTGCCACATGACTGCTTATACACATGTTAGCATCTAATTGGTCCAAGTGTACCCTTTCAGCTACATGTACTACACATGGTTGCTCAACATAGTGTCACGTGGCACACTTTGCCATGTGTCACCTTCTGAATGGCTAGTTTGGCTTCTCAACATATATCAAAATAGATAGATTTTAAGATTCCACATAATCATAAAAAGATCGGATATTGTCCGATATATAACTGACAATTATCATCATAGTTTCCAAAACATGCATATAAATAAATAATTATGGACCAAAACTCGTTAAAATATGAACAGTAAATAAAACAACATTTTTAATTCATCATTTTCAAGCATCCTAGGTTTTGAAAACATTTTCACAAAAATAATTTATAAAAGGTGTGATCAAGGTAAAACTCACGAATGATTGAAAATATTTTTGTGTTGTTAGGCTCTGTCTGGTCCTCCACACGGTCAGCCTCGAAACCCCTAATAAAAAAATAGAAATCAACACAAGAAAATATAAGATTTTTGTATAAAGAAGTATATCTTATCACGTGGCTGCCTATGGCATGTATCAGCATCTAATTGTTCCAAGTGTATTGTCTCAACTATATGTACTACATATGGTTGCTTAACATAGTGCCACGTGTCACTTTCTAAATGGCTGATTTGGGTAACATCACCACCCACATGATCAATTATCACCATGTGTCCCTCTATGATTAGTTAATCTTCGATTCTCTACCTTGTACGGGTCTCGAGTTCGAGTCAAAAAGTCAACTTATCCACATGTCACAAAGACTGTGACATAGGGTTGGGGAAGTTGATATATAAACATAATGGTGGAACTTCTTTCCAGTGTGGGATTCAAGATTTCTAGGATGGTTTTTTAGCTAACTTGACCATCGTTTTTCATGGTGGTCTGATGCCGAAAAGAGGTAATCAACACCTGAGGCTAAAAGTAGGAAGTGTGGGAATCATCCTATGGTCAATTGGAGTTGTCAACAACAACTCCAGATCATCAGAAAATCGAGTTGAAGATATATTCTGAGTTTGTTTTCTAGTTTTTATATAACTGATATGGGATATTCGATATGATTTTTGACCCAAATCTGATGGAATTCTGAGTCTACTTTCTAAAGATAAATTATTTTACAAAATATGATTTTTAAAATGATTTAAGAATCATAGGAAAATGAGTTCGGACAAGAAAGTTATGAGCGGTTAAAATTAACAACTCGAAACAGAATTACAAATCTAGATCATTCCGGTTTGTGACAGGAGATTTCAAGTACATTTTTCTCCATGGTTTCGAGGGTTTTAGGTCTAGCTTTTTGAATGTCAATTATCTATAAAATATCAACTTTACAATAGTTTAAAAATTTGAGAAAAATATTCACTATAAAGAGGAAAATCAAAATCCAAATAGATATCTTGAAACTGTCCAAAAATAATAAGAAATTGAATTTCTGAATTCTTGCGACTCTTTCTTCCAATTTCTTGCAACTCTTCCTAAAACTATTTTAGGAACAAGAATTACTCAAGAATTTTTCGTAGTTTCTCAAATTTTTTTCTTTAGACTCCCAATCTCTATTTCTCTTCTCCCTCAATTTAATTCCAATTGAAACGTAAAAAAAATTTCAACAATTCTCTTTATCTCAATTCTAAGAGAAATTTTAAGAATTAGGATAATTTGAAAGAGTTTTAAGTTTATATCTTTAACTCAATTCAATTTATCTCTTTTAACTCAAATATGATTTTAGGGATAAAAATTTAACTTTTTAAATTTTTATGTTTTTAAATTCCTCTTTTTTGTCAAAAAAATAATTATATATAAAAATAAAAAAGGAAAAATGAACAAGGGTACTCACAAAATCATAGCCCGATGGGTTCAAGAATTGGTCCAATTTATTAAGTTTCTTATTTTGCCAAATGGAAAGAGAAAAAATCCAAAGAAGCTCTTTCACGAGTATTAGTATCCTTTAATTATAATATTGAGTTTAAATTTTTTATACGAAAAAAATGCAATATGGGAGTTTTTTTGTTATATAAAAATTATAAAAATCGCAAAAATATATGCGTGCATATTTAAATACTAGATTTCAAGAATGATATTTGAATAAAAACTCTTTAAGATATTCCTAGGAAAATCTATTATGAGAGTTTTATTTGTTAAAAATTAAATCTGATTTTAATAGTATGTGATTGAGCCAGCTTCATTATCAGTAAGGGTGAACATTCAGTTAAACCGTAATCAAAATGATTAAAATTGAAATAACTGATTTAATTCAGTTGTACTATTTTTATAACCATAATCCGAATAAACTAAAAATGATCAGCTATTTATAGATGGTTAATTTGGTTCGATTATCCAAATTAATCATATTATTGACTTATTGCATTTTTTTTGTTTTCACAAATCGGTATTCAGGTTTCACTTAACTAATTTAGTTCGAGTACTGTGGGGTCAATTAAGGTGTTGGTTCTTCCAAATCATTTTTTTTCGTTTCTAGGGGTTGAACTCTAGATCTCTAGTTAAGGGGATAGAGTGTCCAATCACTCAATTCAAATGGGTTTGATGACTTGTTGTATTTTGGTTGACAACCTAAGCTTTCTAAAAGGATAAAGAACCTTTTATAACTTTAAATTGGACGTCATTTTTTGTCATCTTGATGTCATCTTAAGAGAGTTTCAAATTTATGGGTAAAAAAGTTATATTAAAAATAGAAAAATCAAATCAAAATATGGATATTAAAAACTTTTCATTAGAATAGTTATATTGGAAATAGAAAAATCAAATAAAAGGTGGAAATTGAATTTTTTTTAAAATTTTTATACTCTTCATTTTAGATTTTTTTTCTCTTTTAAAATGATCACATTAGAGACAAAAAGATCAAATCAAAGGGTAAAAATTAAAATTTTTTCACTAATTATATACTTTTTTTTATTTTTTTTCTGTTAGAATTTTTTATTAATTATGATATATTTTTTTTAATTTTAATTATAATATTATAATAATATTTATATAAATAAAAATAATTTAAAAAATATATAATATATTTAATTAATTTAATTTGATCAAAATAAAAATTATTAAAATTGATGTTTATCTAAATAAATTAAATTAAAATTTGATTTATTTAAAATTAAATTGAATACTTAATCAACTATCCAAAATATAAAAAATCATCGGGAGAAAATGGTTTTTTGGTTTTAATCGAAATGTGCTGACCCTAATCACTGATGCTTTAAATAGGGGGAAAAAAATAGCGCTTTCAAACTCAGGAATTGGATCCGACCGACTGATTCCGCATCTTTTCTCTTTACCCTGTTTTTCTCTGCGGCGGCGTTTTCATTCTTCCCTTCCGGAGCGCACCGAAGACCGAAGCCTCTCTCTCTCTTTCTAGCTTTAGTCGAGAGAAATGTCGATTCTTCAATCATACATTCAACAATGTCCGTCTTCGTCTTCTCTTCCGTCTCTCTGTACTTTCGCTTCGTCAATTTCATCTTCTCCTTCTCCTTCGCTGTCACGTAGGGTCTTATTAAAGCCGACGACAACAACGACAGTGTATTGTTGTTCGGTTGCGGCTTCTGCTGTGACAATTGTGAATGGAAATGCCGATAAAAGGAGTGTTGTCGAAAGAGATGAAATTCGTTTGGGTTTGCCGAGTAAAGGTCGAATGGCTTCTGATACTCTCGATCTTCTTAAGGTAATCTTTTTCTATCTCAATTTCAATTTCAATTTGTTTTCTGAATTTCTCTCTCTCCCTCTCTTATTGTTCTCTATTGGAAATTTGGGGCGAAAATAGGATTGTCAGCTCTCTGTTAGACAAGTCAATCCTCGACAATATGTTGCAGATATTCCTCTGGTAACTCTCTCTCTCTCTCTCTCTACCTACCCTCCTATTTTTGTGTTTTTATCAATCTGATTATCATATTATTATTTGTTTTAAATAATGTGTATATTTTGGTCGGGTGGACTTGATGTTTTCATGGTTTCAATAAATGACCCTAATGTAACTTATTTAGTTTCATATTGTGCCATTGGTCAATTTGGATGGTCTGGCTTTTTTGATTTCAATCTTCTTGAAGGAATCAGAGAAGAATTGGAATGTGAAGGGTTTTGCTTTGCTTTTTCTTTTATCTAAATCTGCGGTCAAATGGAAATGATCTTCAGTTGTAAACGTTAAGCAGAAAGCCAATTGGGTACTCATGTTGTGTCACATTTTTCCTTTCTCTCTCTCTCAAATTTCTCATTTCTGGAATAGGTTGCTTGGCTGTTTGATCAATATGGATGTTATGGCTGTTAGGTTCTGCAGTTCTTAACTTAGGTTAAAGATGTCAATTGATTACAGACGAAAAGATGGGAAAAAGAAGAGCTTTACTTTATTTATTTATTCTTATTTTTGAGCGGTTGGGCATGGAGAAGTAGAGGCTCTGTAAAGTTTTCCTACCTCATTCCAAAAACTAACTTGACAAGTCCTCGTAAACCACTTTCTCCTTCCCAGACTCCCAGTGCGAAGATTCTGCCTTGTCCTTCACTACTGCGTCTGTTGCTTGCCATGGTTTTACAGGATTATGGAAAGTAAGAAGCAGCTTCAGCAGCTGTAGAAAGATAAGCTTCATCTGCAATGGCTACAAAATCTGCACCAGCATCTTCAGCAAGATAAACATCAGTTCCAGTCGCACCATTGTATTCAAATATTCAGATATCAAATATTGTCCTAACTTCAGTCACATATCCCTCCACACATGTAACTGCTTATCTGCCTTGTAACTCCTTGAATGAAATGAAGTAAAATCAGTTCCTTCAACCTTATTATGGTATCAGAGCCTTAAGACTTCGTCAACTCATTGGAATATCCTGAACAACATCTCCCCATTCTTTTCCTCTACAAACATCAACCATCATATTAGTGCTAAATAGGACTACCATAACTACCTATTGTGGAAATACCGAGTCATTCTGGTGCAGGGGAAGGTTTAGGCAACTAGAACTCAAGAATTAGTTCTGGAATAGGATGATCATGGTTGGAACAATAACTCGGTTTGAAGAAAACCAGAATCACATTGCTATTCTTCATGGACGTAAGCATGAGGGATTTGTCCTTGGCACAAACACCTGTACAACCCAGTTTGTACCCTCCTCTGAACCAGACATTTCCGAGACAGTTGCTTCCTCTCCCACCATTCACCCGGCCACCAACTCTGGCAAAAGCAAGATAAATTGCTGTTAAGCTGTTGCTCTTCTCCCTCTATGAAAAAATACTCACCCAAGGTGTAACTTGCACCACCACTCATGCCTTATCATTCCTTGAATGCCTCCCAATCTTGAGCACACCTAATGCAACTAAAACTATGACCCCAAATTGTCACAAAGGGTTCCCTTTCTCATAATGAACTTTCGCCAAAAGGAACCAATTGCACCTAGTCCTGCTACAGCAGCACATCCTATCCCTGATGATGATTTAATTGTCCACATTCTTGGAGTTTACCCGGTTAGTATTATTCCTTTGTCATATCGATCAATACCATAGCTGAACTTGTCTCTCTTGAAGAGCTTCTCAGCCTCCTTTTGAGCCATGAATGCCGTCTTAACCATTCGGAGAATGTTGATGCTGACACTCTTACTCCAGCTCCAAACCTAACCACTAAACGTAACACTTCAACACAGCATCCTTCCCATTCTTCCCCTCCATCATGTCCCCTGCACCCATTATCCCACATTTATTGTGGCAGGGACAGTGGTCGTGGTTGTGGCTCCTCATTTTCCTAGCACAATAATAGCAGACCTTGCTGCTAAGTCTGTAACAGAGTAGGAGTGTCTTTTGGAGAGCATTCTTCTATGCTGGATTGTTGAAGATGGCCTCTGCAAGTTCCATGCTGTCCTAAAGCCTCCAAATCCCACAATATCACCTCATGCTTTCCTGACTGGACATACATCTCTCAATGTCTGGAACCAACATCTTGGTCACCCATCATTTTCACTGTGAATTTCCCAGCAGTCCAGCACATCATCTCCTCTCATCACCTCCTTGTTCGTGGCCTAGAGAAACTCCCACCATCCTCCAGCTGTCAACTTGGCAAGAGTCAAAGTTACCATTTCCATCTTTTTCCTCAATTAGCACCTTTATAATTAGTGTCTTCTGATATGTGGGACCTTAGCCCCTTCTGTCAATGAATCCAGATTTTATATTCTGTTTCTTGACAATTTCAGCAAGTTCCATTGAATCTAGCCAATGTCTAATAAATCTGAGGTGCTTCACATTTTTAAGTTCTTCAAAGCCAAAGTTGAAAATAATTTTAATATATTGATCACCCTCCAAATTCCTTCAGACACAGGGAATTGCATATCGAGTGTCCTGTCCACACACTTATGAACCGAACAGTGCCATTGAATGCCATCTTTGTCATATTGTTGACACTGCCTTAACCCTTATGGCAACTTCATTCATGCCCAAGGAATTCTGGGATGAAGCTTTCTTCACGGTCATATTTCTCATCAATCGGGTGCTTGCTTCTGTCCTCCAAAATAAGTCTCCTTGGGTGCTGCTATTTCTCAAACCACCGGAATATTCATCTTTGCGTGTGTTTGCTGCATTTGCGTCCCACACTTTTGACCATATAATTTTCACAAACTTGAGTGTCGTTTCAAAGAATGTGTACACCTAGGTTATAGTGCCAAACACAAGGGTGACAAATGTCTTCACCCACACTCAATTCAACTTTACATTGTTCATGATGCCATGTTTGATGAAACCAAATTTCCCTTTTCTGCCCTCAATGAATCTCCTTCATAGCCTTTTCCCCCTCCCTCTTCCTCTACTCTGCCGCTTATGATTTTTACTCCCTTCTCATCATCCCCATCATTCACAACAACCCGGTTCTTCTCCCTCAACTCTTCTATCACTCTCACTAGAACCTTCACTGTCCACTGCTGCCCCTGCTACTTCCGATCCTCAATCACCCGAAGTTAACATTCCTCAGAACACTAACAAACACCACATGCTTACCAGATCTAACAGCACTCACTGGCTCTGAAAAGATAAACAGAGGGTATGAGTATGTCCTCATGTACCTGTGTATAATCTCATGTGCGATATGCATATACATGAATGCATATGCTTGCTTTCAGCAATTATGAAGGATTTTCTCTTTGATGGAGAATGTTTAGCAACCTTCAAAGCTTGTAAGGAAACCTAATAAGAGTGGATCTTATGTTCAAGTTTTAGTTTTGGATGATAAAAAGTTTAGTTGGAAGCTTAACTAAATTATATTGAGTCTTTATTTTAGTTTAGAGAGTTACATAATTTTTTTATATATTATTTAAATTAGTTTGTATTTTCTTTTGAGTCTAGTTATTTAGCAAGTTATTGCTATTTAACTATTGTAGGGTTATTGTTAGAACTATTTAGAACGTTTTTAAATTTTTGTCTTGGTAATAATTTCTATTTTCTAGGGTAATTCTTTATTTAAAGGTTTGTAACCTTATCATGAGAAGGAAGAATAAGATTTTGAACTTATACTTCGAGTTCTCTCAAACCATAGAGGGTGTGATGCTTTCTTGCCCTAGGTGTGATGCCTAAGGATATACTAGTGTGATGCTAGTAAACCTATCCTCTTTCTTCTCATCTATTGTCTTTTTTTTTTATTTATTTTTATTTTTTTCGATTCAACTGCTGATTTTTGCGACAAGCCCTAATTCCCTACACCTAAGTTTAAACCCCAATTTTCAGCCCCAGCTCCACCACAAATCCTTTGTAGACAGCTTTCTTTGTAGGCTGTCCTGCGTCACTCTGTTCTGCATGTAGGTTTCTCATTTTCAGCAATTACTTCTTTATCTTAAATTTTTAGGCACTATAGGAACAAGTGCTTTAACCAAGTGAGGAGTTGACAAAATTAAGCTAGGACGATACTTTTCTAATAGTCCTTATTCGTAATTGAGCCATCTGTCAGTTGTCATCTATATAAATTTTTTTAACTCATGGATAGCCTTGCTTTCTGTGATTTAACATTACAAAATGAAGCGATGGTCTCCTATATTACAATTATTTTAGAATTTTGTAACATTTATTGACAATGTATTTGTTAATTTTTGCTGCAGCTCTCAAACCTTGAAGTTTGGTTTCAACGACCAAAAGATATTGTACGGAAATTGTTATCAGGTGACCTAGACCTTGGAATAGTGGGGCTTGACACAGTGTGTGAATATGGGCAGGTGAGTTTTCAAGTATAGGATTTTATATTACTTGTTTGTCTTAGAGTTTGTGTGCACGTTGGACTTTGATTCCCAATCAAATTTAATTCTGAGTCCTTGTTTTGAATCCTTAACACTTTTGCATAGACATTTCTTGAAGGAGTTACATGTATGTTGGACGTTCCAATTATCACTTAAAGATCACTTGATGCGTCCAATGATTCATATCCCAGAGAAGTTTATCCCGAGGGAAAAAAAAGGCAAGATCATAAACTAAAAAATCTACGTAGAGGGCAAGCTCAGGACAACGTATTGTGTGCATAATGAAGGCATCAGTAAGGTTTTCTAAAATGAGGGTATGCATGTGACTTCATGTTTAACACACTATATCTTTAAATTTAATTAGTGTTTAATGTGTGTGCTGTATTAATTTTTGACTTTAGTGTAGGCAGTTGTCCGTGTCATGCCGTGTCGTATCTTATGTTTATGTCCATCTTTCATGGTCAGCCATGTAGATTTTTGTAATGATAGTGGATCAAGTTACTGCATCTCTACTTGAAGAAAGACTATTGCATGAGATTATTGGCTGACCTTAGCTCTGGAAGAATGTCCTACAGAACATGGTATGGCTGCAATCTGAAGTGCAAATAAAGAACATGCAACAGTAGAAGTTAGATATGTTGGCTGAAAATTAGGAATTTGATCCTTTGAGGACCTATTAGTGGACAGCTATGACCATTTTACCTGTCCCTCCAACAATTGGGTGTATTTAGATGCTATCTTGACTGAAGGGGTGAATGATTTCCATGGTCAACAATGCCTGTGTGACCAGATATTTGAAATAGCTAATGCATACCGGATAAACTTTGAGCAAGCCAAGGGGCATGCTGATCTTCTATACACACACACACCCCCCCACGCACGCACGCACGCACATGCAAGTGCGGTGGAAGTTACATATTGATGGTGATGAATATTCTTTATGAAGGGAAACAAATGATTTGTTGAAAATCAAAAAGGAAAAATAATGAAATGTGCATAACAAGACTCATGTAAAGAATTCAAGAATTATTTGTTATTGAATCTAACATTGGCTTTTACTGTTTTTCAAAAATATTTTCTGGATAGTTGGATTTTGTGAGCTTTTCTTGGTGTTGAATATATTTCTGATTGCTTTAACCTAAACCCTGCAACTAAATCCAATTTGCAGGTAGAGGCAATAAAAAAAATCAACACTATGTGTTACTATTTTTTAAAAGTAGGATGTTGGAGTAGGAGAAGTTGCTGATCCTCTTTAAAAGCAGAAGGTTGCCTCATAATGCACCTTTTGTGGAGTAGAAACAGAGGAGAGCAGCCGAGATAAAAAAGTAATTTGGAAAAAGCTCAACAATCCAATTTGAGATGCCCTACTCTTTTTTGGATAGAAAAAGGAATTTTTATTGAGGAGAGAAGAAATAACATGACCTACCTCAATCCCTTCACTTCTTAAGTTCAAGCCAAAGATCAGGAAGGGAAGCAGTCAATGATGCTGGATATTTTGGGCTTGGCTTGGAATGTGGAATGGATAGTGTGTTTGACTAATATGAAAGTTCATCAGTGTGGTTTAAATACATGAAGACTGAAGGTGTGCGAAGGATGTCTCAAGGGTCAAAATTGAACGAGTAGAAATCATTTAGTGGAGTAGGATCTACACTGCATACAAAGAATAAGAGATCAAAAATGTAAAACTTGCCAAGCATGAAAGGTCAAGATAACATAAATTAGCCTAACATGCTTTACGCTCTTACTTAGAGGAACCTTGAGAGGAGTTGCAGAAATATGCCTTAATAACTAATTAAAATAATCTGAAGACAAAGCTGCCATTGAATTGACTCAAGGAGTGAGCTATAGAAATTCATTGTCTTCAAAGATGATTATGCTCCAAGTTGGGATAGAAATGAAGTTTAGTTAGTTTGTCCATTGGGGCCTTAGTGTTCCCGCAAGCTATGACTCCTATCAGTAGATTGGAATGGTTCGATAAGGTTGCAGCCTGTGAAAACTTGAAGTTGAATGCAAATCCTAATGATTTCATCTTGGACTTATATGAATTATGAATAATTGTGCTATGCTAATAGAAAGAAGTAGATCATTTATGAAATTAATAATTTGTTGGGAGGGACATTTGCTTTTCTATTATTCTATTTTTTAAAGGAATCGTAACAATAGAGAAACTATTGAGTTCTTTTCTTTGTATCTTCTCGGATGTATGTGTCATGTAGTACATCATTTATTGTTATCTTGCTCAGTTGCAAGAAAAATGTGAAGCAGCCTCTTTGCTATGTGTAAGAATGCTTGGGTCTGCCCTAAGAGAGTTTCTGATTTATTTCTGATGAAGTTTAGAGATGTTGGAGGGGAGACACATGCTTGGTTGTTGTGGAAATGCGCCTTTTTGGCTCATACTATGGTGTATTTGGAGAAAGATGAATGTTAGAATCTTCCGCAATTAAACCATTGAAGTTTCTCTTTTACAGGACAAAATTGTTTTCTATACTTTTCCAAAGGCTGATACCTCAGGGATTTATTATATTATAGTCTAGAAGATTTGAAGACAGTCTCGAGAATAATTATGTATTAGGCTCTTTGTATTGTGTTGGTTTGTAATTTTTTTTTTTCAGCCTATGATTTCCATCCTTAGGTGTCCTTTTACATTCTTTCATAAATCTAATATATTTTTCTTCTCTATATAAAAAAAATAATTGGTTGCTATATTATGACTTTAATTCCCCTAGAATGAAGATAACCGGAAAATGGCAATGCAGGATTTGACACTAAGTGTATGCTAAGGTCTGAACGTCCTGTGGTTACACTTCCTGCTTCAGAAAGCATTGCTGATTGCCTTCTGTGAATGAAGAATGAAGTCATCAGCTTGCTGAAGCTAATATTTTGCTCTATAATTATTCTGATTATATTTCCATAATGATGTAAAGTCATAATTTTATTATACCTTTGGCAGGGAAATGACGATCTCATCATTGTTCATGATGCACTTGAGTATGGAGAGTGTCGCCTGTCCCTTGCAGTAAGTCCCCCCACCCTTGGCCTTTTACCACTTGAGAATTTGGATTACTTTTGGACTTAATAGTCTTATTGAATTCATGGCTTCTGTTCTCAGATTCCAAAATATGGTATTTTTGAGAATATAAATTCTCTCAAGGAGCTGGCACAAATGCCTCAATGGACAGCTGGAAAACCTCTGCGTGTTGCTACTGGTTTCAATCATGTAGTTTATCTTCTGTTTCTGGTTTTCTAAGCTCTGTTTCTTTGTTAATTATGGCCTCAGTTCATAATGTCATGAAGTTTGATTTGAATTTACTTGTTCTTTAACAGCTTGGTCCTAAATTTATGAAAGAAAACGGATTGGAGCATGTTTCATTTTCTACAGCTGATGGAGCACTTGAGGCAGCTCCAGCTGTAAGTTAATCCTATTCCTTCAAATTGTTTACTCAAAATTTTTTGGTGCTCTCTAACTGAATACTGAATATGTGACAATTCAGCTTATAATCTTGAAATGTTATACCTGTGGTGATATAGCAGATGTTACATATAATTCCAATACTGACGCACCAAGTTGATGTGATGGGATGTGTAACACATACCTGGCATAGACATACTTCACATAGTATCATATTTGTAAGCTAATCAAGAGTGATAGAATTTAAACACAAGACAATCTTCATAGAAGGAACTTTGTTTTGGCCAAGGTTTGTCCTCTGTAAGAGACTTGAGTCCATTGATCAGTTGCTTTTGCTGCTCTTGGACTTGATTGCTGTGAGAACAGATCTTTCTATATTTTGCATATTCACCAGGTGACTTCAAACCTTTTGCAAAACATAAAAAGAGAAGAGAATTGGCAGGATTTTCTTGTTGTCCATTGTTTTATTAGTTTAAGAATGGATACTCTCAGATTAATTTTCAGGGACCGACTCCAGCTTTGTCAGTTTCTTATATTGGAAAGACAATTTCAATAAAAAGGCATCAAGAACATGGACCATACACAACCTCCAAAAATTAAGAATCTAGAAAAGACACGACGTCCTTAGATCTGAAGAACTGTGAAGGGAACCTAAAAAGGAAGGGATTTGAGCCAAATATTAGCCAAAAAAGAAAAAGGAAAAAAGGTCTCCTTACAACAACAGCAACAGCCTGAATCTTAATCCTAAATTTTGGAGTCGGCCATTTGAGAGACAAATATAAAATAGTTAAAAATTTAAAACACAGCAAAGAAGATTAAAAAAAAAAAAGGAAAGAAAGTAAGAAAGAAAGAAAGAGAGATAACAAAACAAAACTAACTATCCATATAAACTTACAATGACAAAAAGTTGATTTTACTTGTTTTAATTCTCTGACGCCACTCATTCCTATGTAAAGTCATCTCTTCAGTTAATCCGTTAACCATCATATCTTTATAGATATATTGCATCCAGATTTTCAATGATCTATCTCGATATTTCATTAAATCTCCTATATTTAAACTCTCTGTCCTCCCAACTGGTGCGTCTTTGGATTTTCGTTGCATATGTCTAAACCATCTCGGTCAATACTCTCACATCTTATCCACAATTAAGGTTACTCTTAACTTAGTACGTATCTCTTCATTTCTAATCTTATATTTCCTATTTTTATCATATATCCACCTAAATATTCTCATTACATGTACAACCATTTTATTTATTTATTTATTTGATTGTTTAATGGCCCAATACTTGATACCATATAATCGGTGTCATATAATAGTGCAGATCTTACTACAGTTCTATAAAATTTTCCTTTCAAATGCAGTGGTATTGTGCGATCACAAAAAATTTCAAATGACTTTCTCCATTTTATCTAACCTGCTTGAATCCTATGATTCATATCTCCATCTATGTTATCATCATTTTGAATGATGGATTCAAGATATCTAAACCATTCACTTTTTTGTATGTCCTGTTCTTCTAATTTAATCGTTTTTTCATCGTTCTGATAATTACCACTAAACGTATATTTCATATACTCAGTTTTTGATCGACTCAATATAAATCTCCTGGATTCTAGTGTATCTCACTCCAATTTAGTACTAATACCCTTATAGTTTAATCTGTCAACACTATATTATTTGCAAAGAATATACATCATAGTATTTTATCTTGAATGTTCTTTGTGATTTTATCTATCACTATTGCAAAAACGATGATACTTAATGCCGACCCTTGGTGAAATCCAATATTAATTGGGAAGCTATCACTTTTGCACCCACAAGTTTTTATATTGGTAACATCTCTCTCATACATATTTTTAATGAGATTAATGTATTTAACGGAAATCTCTTTGTTCATCGACGCCTATCACAATGTCTCTAGGAACCCTATCATATGTTTTTTGGAGGTCAATAAATACCATATATAAGTCTTCTTTCTGTGCTCTCTAAATCTCTCCACCAAAAAAGGTCTCTTTACACCTGAAAAAATTCTTTAATTTCTTTCCCTCTAGACAGACCATTATTAGCTTGGGGATTAAGTAAAAAAAAAAATCTTCCCGTTGGCTGTATAATGCCTCACTCCTCTCCAAGTCCATAAGTTGGAGTATATGCCCTTAGGAGGCATCCAAACGATGTGGAGCAAGGAAAGGATCATCTCATTCATATGCCTGTCCATGAGGAGTGAAGCAACCCATGATCAACACTTTCTAAATCCCTTTTCAAAGAATACATCACTAATCCTTCTTTTTTGGAGGTTGTGTTGAATTAAAAATTCTTCCCAAGCAGTTTCATGAGCAAACAAAGTCACCATTGGAGGAGAGATGACTTTTCAAATAGGTTTCCTAGGAAAATCTTCTTTTATATACTCTAAGACTTCACTCCCAAGAATCCGTAGTAGCTTTTGACTTCAGAGCTGCCATTTTTGCATCTAGTAGAAACTATGACATCAAGAAGTCATTCTCCAAATTTCTTTATAGTTAATTGAGAAACCTTTGTTAATGGTATTCCTTTAAACCATTCATTACTTATTGGTTGTTATTGGTATTTTGTCGATTCTTTGCGTTTTTAGTTTCTTGAAAGTGTACCTTCTTGGTGCTCCTGTGCCTTGTTATTGATGAAATCTACTCTTTTCCTCCAAGCCAAGCTGTTGCAGCTACTAGTACGGCTAGAAACTGTAAGGATTGGAGTGTTTGGTCAATCATAAGAAGCAGAGAAACAGCTATGGCAGTGTACTGACAGGGAAAGGTAGGGGCCTAGAGTTATATTATCTCCTTGAGGATAGTATTTTGAAACATTTGACATTATATTATGATTAAAATAAAGGCTGAGTAACAAAAAGTTTGCTGAACTTGTGGAAGTCGAATGGGGTTTTTCTTTGACGCACAATGTGTCTTCTCCCTAATTTTCCCTTGGAATATACAAGGGTGTTAGAGTTGGTCGGTGAATTTCACTACTTGTGCCTTGGTTGAGGTAGCAAACTGGGGAAAGAACCTTCTTTCTGTGGAAGGAGAGACTTGCAGATTCTGTGATTGTTATATTGATGCTTGCTTGGTCTCTTGCAAATTTAAGTCATCGAGAGATGTATTTTTGGATCTTCTGTCTGAAAGGGGTGGGGAGGGAGCCGCAGATCATTAGATGAACTTGCCAATGTCACAAGATTGTTGAATGACCTTGCTTAGTAGTGGGTTTCTATTTTATTTATTGGCAGCATGGCACACATGATGCATATATTGAAACACTCTGGATTTGATGTTTAATAGGGGAATAGTTATTTAGCAAGTTGAGCATTGTTATTTAGCAAGTCGAAATTTTAGAGATGTTATTTAGCAAGTGGAGCTACGGGTTGTTATGTATACAAAAGAATTTTATTGTTGAGAGTTGTCATTTAGTAAATTGTCAGTTAGCCTACGTCAAGGACTATTTTTGCCAATTGTTCATTCAATATAAATAACACAATTTGTCCAAAGCCTAGACAAGTTGATTTTCCTCTCTCTCTCTCTCTCTCTCCCACACATACAACTTTTGAATTCTAGGCTGACTTTTTTCCTTTTTTCCCCCTTTTTTGGTGTCCAGCTGCAAAAAGGACTCATCTTGTTCACCCTCTTTCATCTTGGATTTAAAAGGCATCATTGCAGACAAAGTATGCTTAATCAGATTTTGAGCCGGTTACATCACAAATTTTCGGTAGTAAACAAACTTCTTCATAAGCCGAAGTTTATGCTAGAGTGCTACTGTCTTTCTTGTCAAGATGCAGTTTTGCACATGAGAAAAATAGTGAAATATTGACCCTTAGAGTGATGCTTGTAATGGAGGTAGAGGGGGTGAACATATACGCCATGGTGGTAGAAGTGGTTGTGGTCAAGGTGCACCTAGAAACCGCAACCATTGTGGTAGAAATGGATGTACCCATGATTAGTGTTGGGATTTGATTGGTTTGACTCCATGGACAACCATTGAAGTTACTTTTCATAATTGGGCGCTGAATCCTCTACTGGTGATTCTATTGTGCTTTCGTGGGAGGAGTTTGCTGAGTTTCTCAAGTGTAGACGTCTCAGCAAGCTGCAACTCCATTCAATCCTTTGCAACTGGGTAATCACATTACTTGTGCTTTATCAACCCTTACACCATGGGTTCTTGATTCTGGAGTCTAATTATATTTTAGGTAAATGTAGAATTTTACTCCATAGAACCATTGAACTGTTCAGAAAATATCACGGTGACCAATGGGATCCATTGTCACCCTTAGTGGTATTGAGTATGTGGCCATTGCATGATTCCAATTTTATTAATTTAAATAATCTCCGCAAAGTTTCTAGCGTATTTATGTCCTGTAAAATGGTGATGGTCTTCGAATACCTAATTGGTGTAGTATTGTTATTAATAGTGGCAATTATTGCCATTAAGATTGGTAAGAGAGGAAACAAAATAGAACAGCGGACAAACAACTATTATTTGAAAGAGCTATGGGGGATGTAAAAACACCCCGTATATCCGTAGAAAATTGTTCTAGAATAAAGGGGAAGGCATGATAAAGTGGTCATCTGGTTTAAGCCTGATCCAATTTTTTAAGAAGAGGAATGATGATTAGAAAGTGAGTTGGGTATAAAATTTGTCCTCCCCCCTTGCTGTTTCAATAGGTTTTTGTCATATCGAGATTGGTAGGAGCACAACTCCAATATTCTGCTTACTTTTCTCCAATCCTACATTTTGCCACCATCACATTCTTCTCAATGGGGGAATTAACAATGGCTGATGTCCTTTTGGTTTATACATATGCTGTTGAAAGTTGCTGGGTTTGAGATGCTGAGTTGGTGAGAGTGGACGGAGGCAAATTATTTCAGTTTTTTTCTTCTGGCTTCCAAAGTTGAAAGCCTTTAATCAGCTAAAAAGAGGAAAAAGGAGGTTTTTGGTTAAATCAGGATGAAGATGAGGATCTCATTAGTAAGATTAATAGCCTGGATGAGCAGGAAGGGTGGAGTATCCTTCAGAAATGCAGACAGATAGTTGAGGAACTTTTCTGAAAGATTTCATTGGTCAGATCATGAAGGAAGCTCTTGGCTGTAAAGAACTTGGGACATATGTTTTGTGGAAATGGTGAGGAGGTTCAGAATTTCACCTTAAAATGGCTAGCAAAACTGAGAAAAATTGGATGGTCAGTGGTCTTATGAGATGGAGGGTTAGCTTTTAGTGGCTAGTTTGATAAATTGGGAGGATCTAGCCTCATGGGAGGAGTAGCCTTGTGGGCGTCGTTAAAGGGACGTCAAACTAAGGGGCAATTAGGCTCAAGGATCGCAAGCCTCTTGCATTTGAAGCATATAGTGATATGCCTTAATCTCAAATTCAATGATGTTTGTGGAACTTCATGAGAAGTCATTTTCTGGGGAGCTAATGGTATCTTTTTATTTTAATTCGTTGGAAAAAGGGTCTTCTGGTATTAAAAAAAAAAAGGCACATCAGCCTATATCATCCAAGTTGCCTTTCTAACCAGATGTGCTTGTGTAGACATAAATACCTTATTATTATTATTATTGTTATTGATTGTTGTTATTTTAAATCTTATTATTATTATTGTTGTTGTTGTTGTTGTTGTTATTTATGATGCTAAAATGCTATGGTTTTAATAGTTTGTCTTTGTTTCGTCAGTACACATAGGTTGCACCCTTTCAGTGCTCCTACTGGTCTTCCTTTTTCATTGGTATCGAAGGAATGAATAGAGGTAGACTAGTGGCTCATTTGGTTGATTTCCTACAGTGGCTTGAAAATAGGTGCATAAGTAGATTTGGCTTTATGTTTGCTAGAACCTAGTCTGGTCATGCACTTCCCTATGATGCTTCTCCTTTCTAGCTTTTTAATGCCTTAGTATTATGGGCTTTATTTTCTAAATGTCATTGTTAGCGCTTAAGTTTTGACGTTTGCACTTTTGGATACTTGCAATCACTTCTCACTTCTTGTTATTCTGAATTGACAAGAACTATATTTATGCATATGCACTTCTGTCTAATAAGTTGATTTGGTGAACTAGATGGGAATTGCTGATGCTATCTTGGACCTGGTAAGTAGTGGAACTACACTTAGAGAGAACAATTTAAAGGAAATTGAAGGAGGGATTGTCTTGCAGAGTCAGGTCAGTAATGACTTGGATGTGTGCTGTCTTATGAACTAATCTTATAGTTTCCTTCTGTTTATATCATCCACACTTTTGAACAGGAATTTTTTCCTCTATAGGCAGTCTTAGTTGCAAGCAGGAAGTCACTGATCCAGCGGACAGGAGTACTAGACATAACACATGAGATTCTTGAAAGATTAGAGGCCCACTTGAGGGCAGCTGGTCAGTTCACGGTGCGTATGTTGGTTTCATGTGCTAGTGATATGAGCTCTAGTATAGGATCTAGTCAATGCATACCCTGTAAGGAATTCCTCTTTTCCCTTGCTCGAGCTTTTCCCTTTCTTAAACCCTATTTTTGATGGCTAGAAACTTGTTCCCTAACAAGCTTCCCACCACATTTCTTTTAGGAGAATTTAGACTTGCCACCCTTTTTAAATGGAGGAAACTAGAGTTTACAATAGAATAGAATTCTTCTCAACACAAATCCCTAAATCATTCTTAATATGGAGAATTCTCAAAACTTAAGTAACTACTAATTTTAAAAAGATTGTTATCAACTAAAATAAGAAAACTACTATTTTTCCTAGAATCTTTCCTTCTTACTAATTTTTAAATGTTTCCTAGAATATTTGTTTCCAATGAATGCACCAATGATATCAGACAGTTGCCTTTTCTTGAAGTATCTGTTGTACTCACATATTTAACTATAGGTAACTGCAAATATGAGGGGGACTAGTGCTGAGGAAGTAGCTGAGCGTGTCCTAGGCCAGACATCATTATCTGGTTTGCAGGTAAGTTCCTGGAACAGAAGTGAAATTAGTTTCTTTCCACTGTTAAAGTTTATTCCTTCAAATTTTGCATGTATCTGTTTGCACTTGCCAAATTGCTCAGCAACAGCAGTAAATTCACCTGCCCATAGTTTTATAATGTATGATGGATTTGACCATCCAGCGCAATGGCATGCATCTACAAAGTAGTACCACGAGGAAACTGTTCCCCTTTGCAGGTTTTTCCTGTTTCTGTTCTTTGAATGCTTTTTACAATTACACACAGGGACCCACTATCAGTCCAGTTTTTGTTAAGCGTGATGGGAAGATTGTAGCAGATTACTATGCAATGGTCATATGTGTACCTAAAAAGGCTCTCTACAAGTCAGTTCAGCAGCTGAGAGCAGTAAGATACTTTTTTTTTATGGTTTCTTCTGCAGCTAGTTATTTGATGGTAACATGTGATGCTCTTGAATAGTTGCATTTTAATTTGCTCATGGCCTTTATAATCTGCTTTCCGTTATTTATCCTTGAAAAGTTAAACGCCCCTAATGCTCTCTGCTCTTCAAAGCCTCATTTGATCTCATCTGTTGAAGCCTCTCCTATTCCTTTCTCATTTTCTCAACATTTTGGTTTGTTACTGTAAAGTGCCTTGAGTTATAGATGATGGACCCCTAACGCGCCAGTTTATATCTCCTGTTAGTAATTTTCTTCTCTCTGCCGAACATGGTTTCTTGTCCGAATTGATATGATTTACTTGACCCCTATTTTTTTCCTAATATCCCAGAAGATGAAACGAGAGTTGCATAAGGAATCAAAAAAGCGAACCTGAAATCTTCAGCGTGGCAAAATCTGCTAATAGAATTGAATATAACCTCTACAAAAGGGACACATTTTGCCCAAGTATATGCTTTGTTAGCCTTCTAGAGGTGGATTGTGATGTGGCTCACATGATAGTCACACCAATTAGTGTTATTTTAATTGACATATAGTAGGAGAGGTCATTACTGAATTTTTTTCTACCAATTGACTCCATATTGCTACAACATCCTGCATTTTTTGCTGCTCATTCAATTGCTATGGCTGTTTTTCTCGTTATGGGGTTTAAGCATCTCACTCATTTTGCATGTGTGGAACAGATTGGAGGCAGTGGAGTTCTGATATCACCGTTGACCTACATTTTTGACGAAGAGACTCCTAGATGGCGGGAGCTTCTCACAAGACTTGGACTTTAGTTATGAACTGAAGATGTCATGAGCTGTTTGTTCTGCTTCATAGCAATGTTTAAGAATCTGGTGAGCATATCAAGATAATGGTCTTAAATTAATGAGAGAGGACTACAGCAGGAGCATGTAAGCACAAAAACAGAGGGAAATATAATTTTAGAACACGAAACCAAGGTTAAGATGGTAGGTGGAATTGTGCAGGCTGTTCTTCTCATCTTCATTTACAGATAGGGTGCCTAGGGATCCTACGTCAGGGCAGTTTTTGTATTATGCAATTATTTGCAATTACTAGCGTTTATTCATCCCTTTCCCCCCGTGCTTTTGTAGCCCTTTTTTTGGGCAAGTCAGAATCTTGTTAGCTTGTGTCTCAATGTTGTGACCACAATTGTTATCATGGTACTCTTTCTGACAATAAGTTATTATATTGAGCCTGTGGTGGTTTAGCATGGAAGCCTTTGTTGTTGGGCAACATTATGATAGAGGTGGTGCAATAAACTTAACAGTATATTTCAAGCGGAGTGAGAATTATATTTCATTTGGATGTATAGGTCCAGCTTCAAGAGCTTTTTATTTAAAATTACAGCCTTTTTTTTTTTCTTTTTTGTTTATAATTCAAAGTATAGACCTTTTTAGACAATACTTTGCTTACAAAATTACCTTGGTTAGTTACCCTAATTGGTAGAACCTTCAGAACCATCTTGGTGTGGTGAATTCTGAAGGCCTACTTGCAATTTAATTTTGCCATTCAATCACCATCTTTTGAAGCCGGACATGGAAGATTTCCTCTGCGCCAGTGGCGTTGGCCAGGGCTCGATTTAATGTAAGTCATTAGAATTTTCTTCTGCATTAGGTGTTGTAGATGAGAAAAAAGGAAAATTAAGGATTACCTAAAATTTGAGTAAATTGAATGCGTATTTGGGAGAAAATATCGAACGGCTCTATGGTTTGGTCTCGCAACAAGTCCTCTCTCCAGTGCCACCACTTCTGATGCCACCAAGCCCATCATTACCTCCACCGCTGCTGGTGTCATCATCTAGTTCATCAAACTGAGAAGGCAACGGCCTAAAATTGTTGGACATTATCATGTCAAGTAAAAGCCAAAGTCGGAGTGCAAAGTGTGATGGACAAGCCAAAGCGAGGTACAAAGAGTGTGATGAAGAAGCGGAGGTACAAAGTGTGCCTCATGAACCATGCTGCTTCTATGGAAGGCAATGTCACTGATGGTTGTGGTGCTGATGGTTGTGGTGAGCTCATGCCGTAGGATAAGAAGGCTCCCTTGAGGCCTTTAGTTTCTTTTCTGTGGAAGTATGCAGCAAAATAATTAAGGGCTTCAAGGGTGCCCTGTTCACGTGGAGGCATGAACTGACCACACCCATCAGTGCCATTGCCTCCGATAGAAGCAGCATGGTTCTTAAGGAACTCTCCGTACCTCACAAAAGGAAGTGAAGCTGAAGGTGAGGTAAGAAGAGTTTGATGAACAATTTGAAACCATGGTACAGCGAGTGCCTCAAGAACCATTGACAATCTTACAATAACAATCTCGAAGTACTCTTAGGGGTCATATGGTTCTAAATCTAGAGATAAAGAATGACGACCATGCATGCAATGCAAAATGACACTTCAAAGTGTCTAACGTCCACCAAAATCTCTGCCACACTCCAATTCAGATCCCAATAGGCATGTCAATATCAAAAAAGTAAAAATGAACTAGAACCATCTAAACAAGCAAAACAAAACAAATTAACCCATGTCTAGTATGGCAAAACAACCAAAAGTAAACAAACAAGACAAAATTTATCAAACCGAAACTGTATAATACAAAATATTAACAACTAATTACAAGGAAATCAACAAGAATTCAATGACACTAATGCGCTGATCCTCGGGAACAACACCAAAATCTTGACTTGATTCCAAGTGTTGAACTCTATTTGCAAGTATACAAGATGAGATGTAGACTTGGTAAGTATGGGTATCCTTCTCACAAGGGATCGGTGGTTGTTGAACTCTATTTGCAAGTGTACAAGGTGAGTTGTAGACCTGGTAAGTATGGGTATCCTACTCACAAAGGATCGGTGGTATTATCTTTTACTTAAAATCGCCGGAAGTGTATGAAATCTGAAAGATGGTGCAAAGAAATAACCAAGTCAAAGAAATAAACTAATGAATTAAAAGAAAGGAATCATATGAAAAGATCAAGGTTTAACCAAAGGGGAAGAGCCAATGGTCTTGAATCAGCCACTAACATGCTTTTCGGGTAATTAGACTTGGATTTCTATTGGAATTGTGTAGGGTTCTAGACTATTAGTTTAGACACCACCGATATGAGATATAAGGTATATGATGCGTGAATCAATATCAATTGTCTAAACCTAGAATGAACCATATATATGCAATTATCATGTTTCATCTAAATCTAGGATAACATGTTTTACACAAATCATCGACTAACCCTAAAACATGTGTTTCAGGAAAATATTGACATGATTTATCTATTCCTAGTAGAAAAGCATACATGATAATGTCATGATCATTTAATGTTACATAAATCATTCAAAATCATGCATAGATCAACCATTGCAAAACCATTACTCACCGGGCTACAAGAATTGTGAATAATTTCAACATTGTCATCAAAGTTCAGCATGATTTCTATAAGATAATCAAGAGAGAGATGGATAAACCTCAAATGTTCATAATATCAAACTCAAAGTCTTAAGTTTTCCAATCACACAAAGATTAACAAAATCTTAAGCCAAGATAGTCTGTTAAATGCTAGGGATTGATCAAAATTCTAGTTCACAAGTTAATTCATGATGAGAAAATGAAGAAAACAAAAAACAAGGAAAGATTAAGGAAGATTATAACCCATGATCTTCAAGTCTTCAATTTTCTTCTCCATGAAATCTTGGATTGTCGCACTTGCTTGCCCGCGCTAAAATGGCTTTGCTCGCACTTGCTTGGACAGCCTTGCTCATATGTGCATGATCACCCTTATACCCGCTCGCTTGGTCACCCTTGCACTTGTTCGCTTGGTCTCCATTACTCGCACTCACTCGGTATCCGTCTTACAAGGTTGACAAAATGATCTTCTTATCCTTTAATTTGCTATGAGCAATACCATTAAGAGTAATGTATGGATATAATTCAAATAAAAAAAATTAAACAACATAAGGAAAGAAATTTTGGATCAAACACACATATGTCTTGAAGACTCGACATGCACTGTTCATGTAAACAGTACCACGTCGAGTCTTCAAGATTCGACATATACTGTTCACCCCTTATATATATCAAATTTTGAAAAGTCAATATACATTGTTCATACATTTTATATATCGAGTTTTTAAAACTCGACATATAGATATCATATTTGAAATTTTTTCTCCAATTATATTATTTTAAAAAAATTTTCCTGAGGTGACATTTCCGTATATATCTCGTACTATTAATATTATTATGACGCAGTTAATTTTAAAATAAAATTTTCTATTAAATTGAAATCAGCTTATTTATGATTTTTTTATTCTTTTCGGTGTCAGTTCAAAACAGGTCGGGCGACAAAATCATCCCTCCCGACTTGGGGCTTAGTCAGACTACCGAGTTCCCCTATTTCTCTTGCTCTCTCTCTCTCTCTCCAATAGAGATTTGGAGAAATATACCCCTTTAACTAAAAAAATAAAAATTTTTTAAAATAAAGTTTCATATAAAAATATTTCAAAATTAATATTCTCATGTCACATTTTTAAAACGCAATATGCACTATTTATATGAACAATATCATGTTATGTTTTGGAAATAAGATAAGTGAAATAGTCAAATAGTATCATGTCGTATTTTTAAAACGTTATATGATATTGTTTATATGAATAGTATCAATAAATATTACGTGTTTAAAATGTGATATGATATTATTTATATAAATAATATATATCGCGTTTTGAAAGAGGGTATTAGTTTTATTTTAATATTTTTGAATGGGAGGTTATTTTAAATTTTTTTTTTTATTTTTTTAGGTTAAAAGGGTACGTGTCTCGGAGATCTGCTTTAGCCGATCTCCGATTTTCTCTGGTATTTACTCTCTCTCTCAGAGGCAGATTTCTGATTTTGGGACCTTGTATGATGAATTATGTCCAGAAATGTTGTGCATTTACCCAAATTCAACCTGAGATCTTCCCTTTAGCAATTGAATTCCGGGATTTATGAGATCAGTTTCAGTTTTTTGCAATCATTTTGGATCCATTGCCCCTCGATTCATTGTAGTTGTGTTCAAATTGTGGTGAATTTTAATTAGGGTTTTACTCGTATGCACAGTTGTAGGTATTGTGGGTGGTGATTTGGGGGAAAATCAAATCCAATTGGAGGATTTATGCTCCTGGTGATGTGAAAATGGTGAAACTGACAATGATTGCGCGTGTTACCGATGGTCTTCCACTGGTGGAGGGACTCGACGACCACCGTGATCTCCAAGATGCCGAATTCTACAAACAGCAGGTCAAGGCACTTTTCAAGAATCTCTCAAAGGGTCAAAATGAGCCTTCAAGAATGTCTATTGAAACCGGTCCTTTTTTCTTTCAGTATCCTTTGTGATTTATCCTCTCCTTTGTTTTTTGCTTGCTTATGCACTGATTGTTTCCCTGAAAATCAACTTTAGGAAAATTTGGCTGAAATCTCAAATATGTTGTCCATCTTGGGAAAAGGACTACTTGGCAGCAGTTAATAATCGAAATTGAGTTCTGAAATTTGCTTCGGTTTTCAGTCTAATGGAAAATGTTAGCCAAAAATGCCACTATTAACTTATCTGTCAATCTTAGGATGTTTATACCATGTTGAAAATTTAGCAAGCCTCAGTAGATGTGCATCATCAACATAAGAACAATTCAGCAGTTTCTGTTATGCAGTTAAGATGAAAATGCTCAGGAATTGATCTTTGGATTTAGAACTGGAATGAGGTGGCTGTATGCTTATGCTACTAAGCCTTCCATTTTTTGGTTGAAATTTAGTGGCTAATTCTAAGTTATATATTGAACAAGGGTCTTTTTTGTTTTTTAACATTATATTTCTGAAAGTGTCAAATTATTCTAATTATTTTAGAGGGCTGCCTGTTGAGTTATGGCACACCTTGACCTGAACTATCAGTTACATAATCGAAGGACGTGTTTGTTATTTGACAATGTGTGATCGTGCTTATCCAAAGAAACTGGCTTTTCAATACTTGGAAGACCTTAAGAATGAATTTGAGCGTGTTAATGGGATTCAAATTGAGACTGCTGCTCGACCATATGCATTTATCAAATTTGGTAGGTTATATATTTTTAACACAAAGTATGTGTACCATGAATGGTAGTTTCTTTTCTTATTTTTTTGTTATTTTTTTCTTTTCTTATTTTCTCAAAGACACATTCATACAGAAAACCAAAAAGTTGTACCAAGATACTCATACCCAGCGGAATATTGCAAAATTGAATGATGAACTTTATGAAGTCCACCAAATTATGACTCGTAATGTACAAGAAGTTCTTGGTGTGGGTGAAAAGTTGGACCGTAAGTACTCCTATCTTACCTTTAGAAAAATGTTTATCGATTTGGATTGCTTTTGAAACCTACTTATATATATATGGTTGCTTCTGGTTATTCAACAATTTATCCATTTAGGTTTCTACTGTATGTATGTTTACAAGCCTGTCTATATTTAGATTTTTGATAGGTAAGTAGATGTTTCTATTTGTATGATTCGAAAATCTGTGAATTGGACTGAAAGGGCATCAAGTCATCTGTGAATCACAAATCACAGTGGAGAGCAAAGAGCATGCACTTCATGTACACAAACATTGTTGTGCTAGCTAGGGCATATAGTTACATTTAGCTTCCATTATGTACTTCAGTAATTGGGTATTGGTTTAGTATGATGCAAGGGTTATCGACCTTTCTTTATTTTTTTTTTTCCTTTATCTGAGCAGCATTTCTAGATCATCTGAAGTTAAGATTCGTCCATTGGCATGGCAAAGCATCATATTTCTAAATTTTTATTCTTTTTGTTTTTAATTTTACAATAAGTGTGTTATAAAATAGCCGGGTTTTGTGAAGTTTACACTTTGAAGACTTTCGAACATCAATAGTATGGCGCATATTTATGATATTAAAACTTTCTTTGTCCAAATTTGAGTGACAAAAGTTTATTTGAATTTACTATTTAACCATAAAAGTAGATGAAACAACTTTGTTTAGGGATATTTTTTTGAAGAAGATGCCTTGCAGAAAATAATTGAGTCTATTTGTCACCTGAATTGGGGGTGTGGAGAGTATCTTCCTGCAATTCATGGAAATCACCATTTACTGTTCCGCTGAGTTTGAATTTTTTTTTTTATCTTTTTTATCTTTTTTTTTTTTTTTTGGCCTTGTCATTTAGGATGGGTTTGATAACTTTTGTTCTAATTCTGCAGAGGTTAGTCAAATGTCAAGCCGTTTAACATCAGAATCTCGCATATATGCTGACAAGGCACGGGACTTAAATAGACAGGTTAGTTTTTTGCTTTTCAGTTTGTTGAATTCTGGCTTGCTCATTGTCATCTGAGTGATAGAATTCTGGCTTGCTTATTGTCATCTGAGTGATATCTATTGTTTGAACATAACAATCGGGTCCTCCCCCACCCCACACCAAAAAAAAAAAAAAAAGAATGGGGCTCATTTATTTATTTATTTATTTGAGGGTGAGCCTTGGTGCAATGGTAGAGTTGCTCCTTTGGTGATCTCGAGGTCACGGGTTCGAGGCGTGGAAACAACTTATTTGCAAAATGCAAGGGTAAGGCTGTGTACATATATGTCCACCCTCCTCTATCCCTGTACTAAGTTGGGGGGAATTTTGTATTCCAAGTGAGCCATTTATTTATTTATTTATTTATTTATTTCTTTGTTGTCGAATCATGTTTGTGAATGATGATATCCTTTGTTATTGGATTACAATTGCTTGATTTCAAGAATAAGGATTGTCTAATAGGAAGTTGGATATTTTTAGTAAAGTAACAATAAAGAACCATGTCTTCTAGTCTGTTAATTCATTGAGGTGGTGTGATTTGGCCAACTTGTTCTTTGAAAGCAGTATTCTTTGTACCTTTGAGCTCCCTGAATTTAGAGTTTGCAGGTTGGTACTCACAAGATATACAAAGAGAAATGAACGTTGACAAATGCTTTTACAACCTATTTGAGTTTCTTGTCTTTCTTTTGTAGTTCATTTTGGCTCAGAGACTTGTTTATTTCTTTTATAGTTTATTTGTTTATTTCTTGCTGTTGTTAAAGTTGCTCCCTCTTGGTGCCTTTTTGATGCCATTTACTTAAAACTTATAAAAGAGGGTCTCTGTGATCCAAAGAGGAGTTTATTGCAGGAGTTAAAGTGGAAGATTCATGTTTGGAGGGAGATTAAGGTTGGATGACCAAAATCACAACAAAGTGGAGGCATTTTAGTGGTTTGCCTTCTAAGGGTGAGTAGTTTTATTTGCTATTGTAGGGAGGATAGAGCATTTTGTTGGGTTGTTGAACACATTGGCCTAAATTGGCATTTGGCTGCAATCATGTTCTGTTTGATGAGGCTTTCAATTGTGGAAAGAGGGTGTTTAAATTTGAGGTTACCATGGTTTGAGTTAGATTAATTTATGGATGAAGTGAAGAAGTGGTGGAATGAGTTCAGAGTTGAGGGAGATCCTACCTTCTAGTTAGGATTGGACCAAAAACCTTAATAGAAGGCTTTAAGAGGTCAACAAAGATGCATGTATGATAGAAAATAAATATTAGAGTTACTTCTTATGTTTGTAGAATCAGAGGCAGAGGAAGGAAATGTGGTGTTTTGAAAGGAGGAAAAGAGGCGAGACAATGGTTGGTAGGGTGGCTAAGTTGGAGCAAGTTTGTGGTGTATCTTGGCAAATGTGGTCAGACAAGTCTGATTCTTAGAATATTTTTCATTTGGTTTCCAGTTTAATTTAAAGGCATTTTTCTATAAAGTAATTGAAAGCATGAGGAGCAAGAAGGAAGAGAGGGAAATTTTAGGAGTAGTGCGATTTTTACTAGGAACTATAGAGGGAGAAGCAGATCTGGAAACTATTTGGTCACATATATATTCACATATGTATATGTTTCTTTATTTTTCTTTTGGGAGGGGGGCGTAAAGTGATGTTTCTTACATTCTTAAGAAATGTGAAGTCTTCAAATGCTTTTTTTTTTTTAAAAAAAACTCTGCTTAGTGTCTTCAAATGCTACTTTGGTTTCTTATTAGTTGGGTAATTGAAGTCTAAAGGTTTTCAATCTATTAGTTATTTTTTTATCAGCTTTTCAAGCTACCAGTTTATTCTAATGTTTTAAGTTTTTGGCCCAAATGTATTTAAATGAATTAAAAAAGTTTGATATTGAAATGCTTTTTGCTGGGAGAGGCTAAAATGTAAATGAGATTTTGATAGCTAATGAATGTGTGCAAAGCTTGGGGTTCATCTAAGTAACTGAATACTGAACATGCCTTTACTCTTACAATTTGAGATTTTGTAGATTATGTAATGGAGCAGAACAAATTGGAGAGGAAATTGGGAAAGTGCATTTGTGTTTTCTTCCTTTAGTGAGATTTTCAGTGTTGATGAACAGGAGTTTGGTAGATTTTCTTGCTGTGCTTGGTGTACAGGATTCTGCTACTTTTCCTTTTGCCGCTGTATATTTCCCAAAAATAAAGAATAAATAACAAAAGAAAAGAAAACAACAAAAAAGATTTGGAAGGCGAAGTGTGAGGGGTTTCACATTTGGCTTTTATACAAAGTGTAAAGTAAAAGAGAGAGAGATGGTTCCTTCCAATGTGGAATATGCAGAGGACACAGCTGTCCTATGATATACTTGGTTTCATCATTGGGTTCTTATATGAGCACATAGCCTGTTGGGGACTAGCTCATAAAAAATTTGAAAAGAAAGTTGGTGGGAAGAAACTGTTACTTTGTAAATGAGGAAGAGTTTAATTGATTATTAATATGCTGTCTAGCTTTTCTACTTCTTGTTTTTGTTTTGTTCTAGTGCTTGAGATTTTCTTTTCACTCCCTTGAAGAATAGAATAAAAGATTGGAAAGTTTTTGAGGAACTTCCTGTTGAAGTGGTTGAGAGGAGCATGGAAGGTGTAACATTGTTTATATCTTGTGGAGGCTTTTGTGTGAATATGGTTGCCTTTGTTGATTACTTTTGCTAGGAAAATGATTTAAGCAATAGCTCAAAAAAGTGCTAAGACCGGAGACACCTTGGTTTGGGGTGAACTCTGGAGATGTGAATGGAGGTTGGCTCAAGTAGGTAACATTGGGTTCTTTCTAGGTTAAGGGTTTGGGGAGGAATCACAAAGTGGTGGGCAAGCCTTGGTTAGTTGAGTGTCTGGATGATGGAGGTTGATGATTATGTTAGAACTCATTTTGGAAGTTGAACTCCCTAATGAATGTATTCAGGAATAAGTGGGATGAGGATGAGTTCTGATCTCTCTTTGCCCATCTCAGCCAGGGTTAAGAATTAGGCTGGTCGGACTTCATTGGACTTGATTTATTTGAATGTTACTTTAAGGAAGGGACAGAATTATTTCTATTAGGATTTGACATAGATTGCAAATCATCATTTGTTAAGGTTTGTGGTTCATTCTGTTGAATCTTATATTGAATTTGGATTAATACAAGTAATTCTTTTTCTTCATCCATGTGGGTCAATGGTTGTGAAAAATTTTCCAACGCAATCAATACTTTAGAATTGTAGTGTGTGGAATTGAGTGATATAGTGATTTAAGGAGTTACACGAGTCACACGTGATGAAATTTTTTTTACTTATGGGATCTAGAATAGTTTAGGCGGCGTTTGGTTCACACTCAAAAATCAGAATCGGAATTGTAATAAAAAACCTTAGAAATCGAAATCGGAATTAGATTTCGATATCACCTATTTAGTTCAAATTCTGAATGGATATGATTACGATTGTTGATATTTGGTTTATATATCTTTCGGAATGAGAATCATATAATTGTCAATTTTGCTATTGATAAAAAATGTTTTAAAATTAATATTTTTAAAATTTTATTTTATTTTCTAAAATTAAAACTATAATTGTTATCTATTTTATTTTATTTTTTAAAATTAAAACTAAAATTAAAATATGTTTTAAAATATTTTAAAACTAAAATTAAGATATGTTTTATAAAATTAAAATATGTGAAGCTTCCTCTGGAGTCCATCTAGGTCAGTATGAAGCACCTGCTCAGCACCTTTCACCTTGGGAGAGAAGAAGAAACATGGAAGGATTCCTTCCAATTTCCATCTTGTAAAACAGTAAATGAGCTTTCTCAAATGCCTTAGCCTTCCAAAGGCCGTGAATTAGACTATTGAAGGTAATAACAGATGGAATGCATCCATATTTCTCCATTTCATCAGTTTTGTATTTTTAATTTAGTAAATGGGAAATTCTCTCTTTCTTTACCTGCAGTCAAATTTGTGGCAGATCAATTTCATTTTAGCCATTTTCCCCAACCGAATAAGCATCTCTCTCTCTCATGGCGGAGGATTAGAAGAAACCTCTGCTTTTGAGTCTCCAAGACCTCTCCGCTTCTCAATCTCGTCCCCGTACTCCTATCTCTCTCTCTCTCTAAAACTTTCTTTATATACTCTCTCTCTCTCTTTCTCTCGATCTTGACATTAGATTGTTGTGTGCTTTTTCTGGTAGAATCAAGGCCATCGAAGGTGAAGATCGAAGGAAGATGCCATTTTCCTTCCTCTTCGTCATCATCATCATCATCTTCTTCTTCTTTTTTTCTTCGTCTTCTTCGTCTTGCTTCCTAACATGGGTTTTACATAAGAGAGTAGAGAGAGAGAGAGAGAGAGAGGAAAAAACCAGTTGGAGAGTTTCATCTGTGTGCAAAAACTGAAAAGAATTTTTCTTGGGTTTCCATCGAAACCCATCAATTTAGTTGGGTTTCACAAAACCCATATTTTGAGGGTTTTAATTCTCAAACCTTCATTCCCATTCCTTTAACCCAAACAATTTATATGAGTTTCAATCCCGTTCCTAATTCCCATACTCTTTAACCAAACACCACCTTAAAGTGTTTCTTATTGTTTCCAAAATCCCTTTATAATGTGTTTCCTCTTATTATTTCATATTATTCTTAATTTTGGGATAGCTATAGGAGGAAGTAAGAAAAGTATGATCTGCAGAAAAGAAATGCCATCTGTGTATTTCTCTTCTTGTCTTCAAAGAGCAAGTATTCATATAACTAATGTAAGCATCTTAGTGTTGTGTTTTCTAGCATCCAGCCTGCTAAGGTCAAAGAAAAGGATGCGAAGAAATCCAGAAAGGAAAAGAAAAAAGGGAAAAGAAAAGCTATGTCTTATGTGCAATCCAAAATTTCCTGAATGTGGAGGAGTCATTTTTCAATCACATTTCCTTTGAATGACAAAGTTATTGCTTTTTCTTGTTCTGAAATGAGTTCTAAATTTTAAATGGCCAACAAAATAAGAAGGCAAGTTTTGTATTTTAACCCTAAACATGGATAGAGCAACTTCATTTAGAGTAATTTGTGAGAAATGAAAAATGTGTTGTAGCAGATAAAATTATGGTGTGTTTAGGCATCTTTCTCATTCAAATGGGAACAAAGTGATCAGTCAATGTGATATACTCGTCCATTTTATGTGATTTTTTTAATCTTTCTTTTTCTTTTTCTAATAAAATCATCTTAATTATAGAGAAACATGTTAAAGATCAAAATGTTACAACTCTGAAATTCTTGAAGGCAAATGTTGGGGCAGCAATCAAAGAATTTAAATGTAAATTTATTTTGAGAGGAGAAATGATATGAGAAGAAAATTAGTACTATGGATGTATATAGTCACGAGTTGGAAAAAGTAGCCCTGGAGTGAATATGGGTATTATAATGGAAGAGAGACATAAGGTTGTCATACAAAATGGAATTTATCGTTTAACTTATGAACTAGAGTTAGACTGAAGAAATTGCAGATGAGGTAGTCGAGTCGAGGGAGAGAAAACATGGCACTTCCAATTCTCTCATATATCTTTTTTTTTTGTACCTATCAAGACCATAGAGAAACGACCACTTGTAACAAGCATCTCTCAATTTGAATAACAAAAGATGCTCAAGTACTAAAAGCATTAGTTGCTTTGACTTTATTTCCTAAAAGGCATTTTCTTCCTAAATTATGTCTAAAATAGGAAACTTTATCTGTTTATTTCATAGGCGATGTAAACTTGAACACTCCTTTTGGGACAGGAAAAAGCAAAAATTGTCGCTCAAATTGGGCTGAAGGGAGTACAAGAAGTTAAAAAAGATTGATTATTTCTAGTTTTGGAAAATAAATCATCACTGGGATTGTTAAAATCATTGGGCGAGGGAGTGAGAATACAGCCTTTCTCATGACATGATTTCTTGGCTCGCTTTTCTGTTAACCAGATGTAGCCTCCTTCAACAACTTGAGCTTTAATCCTTGAGCTTTAATCGACTGTTTGAAAGAAAAATATCCGAGAGAGAAAAGTATATATATATATATAATTAAAATTTGAAAGCAAACGTAGAGAAAATAATACTAAAAAAGAAATAAAATAAAATATCAATAATGGACAAGGGAAATAAAAATAAACTACTATAGAAATTTAAAATAATAAAAGAAATGATTTAATTTTTTTGGATTCTCTTATACCATTTATTCTTGTTTAAAGTCGTCTCAATTAAATCTTTGATACTCATATCTTTACGGATAACTTGCATTCAATTTTACAACGGCCTACTCCGACGTTTCATTAAATCTCCTATATTTAAGATCTTGTTCCTCCTGACCGGTGCTTCTTTGGATTTTCGTTGCACATTTACATATGTTCAAATCACCTTAGACGGTATTATCGCATTTTATCCATAATTGAAATCACTCTCAACTTAGTACGTATCTTTTCATAAATAATCATATCTCTTCTAGTTTTATTATACATTCATTTGAGTATGCTCATTTCAATCATAGTTATTTTTATGTTTTCTTTGTTGGCCCAACACTCTGTGCCATACAATAATGTAGATCTTATCGTGATTCTATAAAACTTCTTTTTCAACTGTAATGGCATTATGCGATCGCAAGAAACTCCATATGCATTTCTCCATTTCATCTAACCCGTTCGAATCATATGTTTCACATTTCCATTTATATTGTCATCGTTTTAATGATCAATCCAAAATTTCTAAAACATTCACTTTTTGATATATTTTGTTTTTTTAATTTAATCGTTTTTTCATTATTCTGATGACTATCACTAAACGTACATTTTATATACTTAGTTTTTAATCTACTCGATCTAAATTCTCTAAATTCTAAGTGTGTTCATTCATAACTCTAATTTAGCACTAATATGCTGTCTAATTTTATCGACTAATACTATATTATTTACAAAAAGTATACACCATATTATTTTATCTTAAATACTCTTAGTGATTTCATCTATCACTATTTAATGCTGAATCTTGGTGAAACTCAATATTAATAGGTAAGTTATCACTTAAACCTCTGACAAGTTCTTACATTGATAACTACTCCATCATACATATTTTTGAAGAAATTAATGTATCTCAAGAAAATCTTATTTTTTGTCGACACCCACCACAATATTTCTCTAGGGATCTTATCATATCTTTTTCTAAGTCAATGAATATCATATGTAATTCGCTCTTCCGTACACTAAATGTTTCCATCAAATGTCTTAACAAGTGAATTATTTCGATGATGAATCATCATAGCATGAATCCAAATTGATTTTAAAATACACTTACCTCCGATCTTAATTTATGTTCTATCACCCTCTCCCACAATTTCATAGTATGACTTGTAAGTTTAATTCTCTTGTAATTGAAACAATTTTGTATGTCTCATTTATTCTTATATAGTGGTACAAGTACTCTCCCTCTATATTTGGAGCATTTTCTTGTTTTATCAGATTTTGTTAAAAAGATCTGTCAACATTCTTATTCCTATTTCACCAAACACTTCTACACTTCAATAGGGATGTCATCGGGTTTTATGGTTTTATTATTCTTCATTTCTTTAAGGCCTCTTTTACTTAATGAGAATGAGTTTTGCGTTTAAAATCCCTATTGATCTCTTCTATAGGTATCGCGATACTGTCGATATTTCTTGTACCCTCTATGTTAAAGAGATTATCAAAAGAATCACTCCAATGCTTTTTTATATTCTCATTTCTTACAATAACACTATTGATTTCACTCTTAATATATTTAACACTATTTTGATATTTTTCCTTCCTCCCAATTAGTCTGACAATTTTATAAATCTCTTTTTCTTCATCTTTTGTTTCTAATTTTTTGTATAATTCGTTATACACCTTTTTGATTCGTGAATAATCTTTCTCTTTTTTATGTTTTTTTTTCAATTTTGTATTTTTCAAATATATTGTTATTTCTCTTACTTTTAAGGTTTCTATAACGCTTGCTTGGTTCGTATAGTATTTTGGATTTTTTCATTCCACTACCATGACTTCTTGTCAATTGGAGCTTGACTCCTAAATATGCCAAAAAGTTCCTTACTTATATTCTTAATATTATTAGATATCTCTACTCACATAGTTTATGAATCATGAATTAATTTATCTCTAAAAGTTATCATTTTTTCTTCTTTCAAATTCTATAACTTAATTCTTGACTCCATAAAATGGTGATACTTCTTTTGCTTTTTAGGCACTCGCACATCTAATACTGAAAGATTATGTTAATTGGAGCTTGACTCCTAAATATGCCAAGGAGTTCCTTACTTATATTCTTAATATTATTAGATATCTCTACTCACATAGTTTATGAATCATGAATTAATTTATCTCTAAAAGTTATCATTTTTTCTTCTTTCAAATTCTATAACTTAATTCTTGACTCCATAAAATGGTGATACTTCTTTTGCTTTTTAGGCACTCGCACATCTAATACTGAAAGATTATGTTAAGTTGCTATACTCTATACTGATATAATGTTACAATTCTACAGGTCATTCTATCGTCCCTAGTGAGGAAAAAATCTATTTAATTAGCATTCAACTTATTTCTATATGTAACCATGCACAACTCTCTTCTATGGAAAAAATTGTTTACGATGATCAAATCAAATACTGTAACAAACTCTAAAATGGTACCTCTTACCTCATTATTACTACCAAACCCAAAGTTTTCATGGATGACTTCAAATCCTTCATTGTTTAGATTGTGTTACTGTCCTAATGTTTGTGACTGAACTTTTGTCTTAAATTCTATCCAGTGACGCAAATGTGATGTTTTCCTGATCATAAATAAAATAAACTTTCTTTCTCCTGTATCTACAAAATTTTTAAGCATGTTAGTACATTTTCATGGGTTTCATTTTGAGTCTATGGTTATCCGGCGGACTTTCTCGTTTTGGTTGATCTTAAATGATATGATTTACTCATGTCCGGTTTTCATTTCCTTCTTGTAGGCCTTAATTCGAAAATGGGCTCCTGTGGCCATTGTGTTGGGTGTCGTCATCCTCTTGTTCTGGGTTAGAAAGAAGATCTGGTGATTTACTCCTATATTGCTGGTGTGCTCTGAAAAGTGCCACAAAAGTTTTGCTGCTCCCTCTCCACATTGCTCTGCTTGAGATGCATAATCATCATGATCACAATGTCAAGTAGTGGCACTCGTGGCTGTCGTCCTTGGTACAATACATTCCTTTAAGCAGTGGCATCTGTGGACTTCAGAAAACTAGGCTATAGCTTCATAGTGAAGTAGAAAATCCCTAGTATTAAATTTGCTTAGTATGGGGTCAAAATCTATTTCCTCCGAAATCTCTTAGAAATATTTAGAAAAAAAAAAATTGCATTTCGTTTCTGCTCTATATCTGACTAAAATGCTGTGATTAGGTAATTTCTTTTCTGCTCTACACGTCCAATCATGTCTTTCCTTTAAACAAAAACTAAACAGATTTTCACTTGTATCCTGTAGTTTGGCTCTAGATTAAATGTTGTGATTTATTTATATGGATCGGAAAAGGCAAGCATTGAGAGAACCAACCTTGAAATGGTTTCACAATGTTCAGATTGGATTAGTTAGGTAATCCAGTAATCCATAATCTGAATACAGGTCGATCAAGACAAAAAAAAAAAAAAAAAAACCTTATTAGATACACCATAAGGGTCTTAGGGTTTTTTCCCCCTATTTGGGGGAAGGGGGGAGATGGCAAAAAACTCCATGTTGGGAACCACATACTAATAAGCCATTATTTGGCAAATACATTATTTTTGGCCCATTTGTTTTTTTCACTAAAGTCATAAATATAGTCAGAGAGAGAGAGAGAGAGAGAGAGGTGCGTAGGACAAAAGGCATTAGGTGAAAATATAGTTGGTGTGAACAAGGATAATTTGCATGAGAATGATGAATGTAAGTTAAGGACACATTGGGAATGCACACTAACAATAGACACATGATATCTTTGAATTGTATAGAGAAAGGCCGTTTCACAAAATTAAAGTTAGATTTAGTTAATTTTAAGTAAGAGTTTCACTATTATAAATTATTGATTTAATGATATTGATTTTTTTATACATTAATCTTATATTTTATGCTAATTTTTTAATAAAAATATTACAAGTAAAATAAGATAATATAAAAGTATGTTGAGATTTCTATTCAAAAGCTTAACTCGCTTTGCAACAATATTTTACTTTAGTCCTCGAGGAGACAGTTCAGTGATAACATCTTCTCTCTCTTGACCCTATGATTTGAGGTTAAATTCCTATTGTAACAATATATATATATATATATATATATATATATATATATTTTACTTTATTATTTTCATACCCAAAACATGATACCACGAGGAAACAAGTTTTTTTTTTTTTTAACCTTAACAAAACAATAATTTTTTTTTTTTAAAAGTTTTGTGCCACTTATTTATCGTTCCATGTGCTAAAAATAATTCTGATTTTCATAAATTTTCAAGAGCCTTTTAAAATTGTTATATTATATAAATAGTTTTGAAAAGGAACTCGAAATAAATGAGGTATTTTTTCAAATTTTTTTGAGTTAAGTGGTCGGACGCTTTATTCTTTTAACCAGAGGTCTTGAACTTGAGTTTTAAAAATGAAGAAAAAAGATTTGAGAGTGTCAACCTCTTAATGGGCCATACAGTGTTCGAATCAGATTAGGCGAGTAAAATCTGGATACTGATCAGTGAAAACAAAAAAAAAAAAGGTATTTTCAAAATGGTACTCTCTCCATTCTACTTCAACTCTCCCTTTAGAATATAATTTTTCATTCATATCGCTTTAGAATGTTAAAAGAACATAAATTATTTTTTTCTTAACTTTATCCTTTATTATCTCTTGTTATCCCTATTTAACGTTGGAATGTTAAATTTGACCTTTTATTGTTAATACTGATTTTGTTTAAAAATGAAGTTATTCAATCATTTCTTTAATTCTTGTGCAATAATTAGAAATGACATTTGAAGTGAAACAGAGTGAGTATTTAAAAAATAAATAAATAAATAAATGGTTTTCACATTTGTTTTAATATTAATTATATCATTTTTCATTATTTTAAATATCTTTCTTTTATTGTGGGATAAAATCGGAGAATTACTTGTTTGCCACAAGTACAAACATCAAATGAAAATGTGTGAGTTATGGCTCGGTTGTTGACATGATGACCTTCCAAAGGAAGCATAATCTAGAAATGGTTTCATTTTCTTGGTAAAGAAGCATAATTTAGAAATGGCAATGGTTCGAATCGATCGTAAAATTGGATTAGATGGAATCATAGTTAACGATTTAACAAATTGTTAAATAGATCACAGTTCTATTACATGATGAATCGTAACTATATCTATAAAATTCGATTCCGGTTCTTTATTTTGAAGAATCGGAAACTGATCGTTGTAACTTATTATTTTTTATTAAAAAATTAAATATTAATAGATATAATGTTAGAAAAAAATATTAGAATTATCTATTAGATACAGTGAGTTGTATGTATTTTAACTTTCCAATTTATCATGCTGGCTTGCGAGGTAAATCTTTTAAGTAAAATTATATAATACCTATAAAAATTGTAATAAAGACCAAGGTTGGTTTCAGGTATATTCATTGGATTTCATAAGTTTTGATTTCTCTATGATCTATGAGAGAATACATATGGAGCTCAATTTTTTGAAACAAAAAATTGAGTTCAAGTCACTCCTTTTTTTTTTTATTTTTTTATTTTTTAGTTTCAGTTTTAGAACAAAGTCAGAACCACTGCAATTTTGGAATCGGAACCAATGGTGCTATAACCGTGGCCATATCCAACCTTAAGTCCCAAATTTAAATTGGTTAAAAAAAAAGCCTCATGCTGTAAAGTACGTCCTAATAAGTCAATATTTGGCAAATGCATTATTTTTAGCCCATTTGTTTTTTTCTTCTTCCATTTTTTTTAAATACTAAACCAATTGATCTCTGAAATCATATTTCGACTAATTCATTCCGAACTACTATCAGACATTTTTTAAGAAAAGCTCTCAATATAAATTTTTTTCATTCTTAAGATTTGATCTCGAATTCTTATTTAAAAATCTACCGCCCTTCCCACTAAACCATCTATTGATCCATTAGTTTCTTTTCATTATGGTCATAAATATGCTAGAGAGAGAGAGAGAGAGAATGTGTAAGAAGGCAGGGGGATCGACCATTTGAGAGGCCAGTATAAGAGACAGGAGAGACGAGAGAGAAAAATAATAATAATAATAATAATAATAATAATAATGAAAATGCATGAATAATAATACATCTTACATAATTGCCAACACACCCAAATATAGTTATGATCTTACATCCATCAATACATAGTATAAAATCATCTATAAACATTATGTAGAGTTAAAAGAGGAAAGACTCCAATCTGCAGTTGAAACCTATGCAAGAAGGCTACGTTATTGTTAAAGGATTGAAAATAATAATAATAATAAACAACAGGTAAACATTGATCTAAATAACTTTTAGATTTCAAGATCAAATTAATTTTGGCACTGTACAAAATGTTGGTGCTATATTTATATAGTAGTATACATTCTTTGAAGGTAAAATACACTCTCCAAACTAGGGAAATGGAAATGCAGAGCAGAGTACCTTTTCTTGTTAAGATTATGACAAAAGTTGAACAGCTGCAATTGCTGGAATTTTCTCCCGCAGCTTCTGCGTTACAGCCACCCGAACAGTCATAACACCCGCCGCAGGTCCAGTAATTTGAACTTTCGCGATGGGCTCCTCGATGGATACAAGTTCAAGGGTGCCACCGCCTGTTCCAACAAGATAAGGTCTTATTTCTTCAAGGACCTGCGACATTTTGAATGTAGGTTTGAGTAACCTTATTGAAAGAAGCGTTGTGTGAGCTACTGGACGGCAGAAAAAACTAAGTGTTTCTCTTTCACTATCTTTACAACCAAAATGAGGCTGTAAAAATAGAAAGGGCCGCAAAGCTCTTTATTTTCAATTTAGAATAAGATTCTGCTAGCAGATATAAGGAATAGTCAAGCTAACAGCATACGCCAAAGAAAGTTTAACAGCTATGTACTGACAATGGGATATTGACTTCTATATTGGCTTGTTTCAAGGAGATATTGACTACTAACCACATATCTCGGTGCAAGAAAATTTAAATCCGAAAAAGATTCTTTAAATTGTTTCCAGACCTCAATTTTGTCTCTGGAATGAAGATCAAAATCTTCGTTCGGTGCCATACAATACTGCGACTATACCATGATATCATTTGATTAAAACACACTAAAGATGCATGCTGTCTCACCACAAAAAAACCAGTTACTAAAAATTAGGAACTGGGAAGATTTCAAAACCATATGAAATAAATCTTTGCTAGCGGTACACAACTATTGTTTACCACTATTAAAGCCTTGTTCACCACTTATTCATACATCATTCTGTCTCTCACTTCCCTTAATCCTAGGGCCACTTTCACTTCCCTTAATTCTGCCTCTTTCAAGTACCCAAATGTGCAATTGTTATCAAATAGATTTTTTGGGGTGGCTTTATGCTTTCTTGCTTATATATTTAAGAGGTTTTGGTGGTGATAAGAGCACTAATATTCTGTGGGATTGCACACTTATGATAACAGTTTGGGGTTATGGTTGGGAAGGAATTCTCATATTTGTAAGCGTCAGTATCCCCAATCAATCTTCTGTGGGAAAAGATCATTTTCTTGGCTTCTCTTTGGGCCTCAGATACGGATGCCTTTCAGAATTATTGTTTTAGGGATTTTCATAGGGACTGGAATGCAGTTTCATTTCAATTACTCTTTTCTTTTTCTTTTGATTATGTAGAGAATGCCATTGTCTGTATTTTATGTACATTATTCATTATCTATAATATACTGCTTGCAAAACAGGACATTCAAGTACCACACCCAAGAACATCAACTTTGATCCTCCAAAAATCTCAACACATCATGGAAATTTGCTATTTTTTCTCCAAATAAACCAGTTACAGCATAAGTACACTCTCTTCCAATGATTGCATGCTTCTTTAATCCAGTTGAGGTATGATCAAACCATACAAAACCCATGTATAGGAAAACTGAAGCTCCAAGCTTTATCAAGTAATTCACCAACTCTTTACTACATTTGTTCTTAAGACTCACAATCAAAATCATTTTCCAATCAATTTCAAAAAGAAAAAAATGCAAATTTCTTAATAGCCAAAATATTTAAGGATTTTTTGAGGGAGAAAGTCAAAGACTGCAGTACTTCTAAACTTCCACACAAGTTATTTGGATCCCTTTCAAGTTGATGATGAGCCATCTAATAAGACCTATCTGAAAGTCAACTAACCATATTTTCCATTTCTGTGAGGCAGATGAAAATTTCAAGCTTATTGGAACCAGCAAGTGAATGAGGTAAATTCGTATTCAAAGAAGCATTCTTATTCCCATTCGCAAAAGGTAATCTAGTCCCTAGAGATCTCCTCCCATCATGCAAAAAGAGAAACCTTCCTATGTCAGCAACCTCAAATTATTATTCCATTGTCAGGGGTGAATACAATCTTCCAATATCAGAGGTGAAATGTGGAGTAGCACGTTGCTGAAGCTTCGCTTTTGCATCATAAGAGTGGAGCTCAGCTCAACTCTTTCAACCATACCACAAAGATTGAACAAGTTTTATGCGAGCTGGGTTCCACCCAAGTGCAAGTAACTTGCACAATTTATCCATAATAAATTAATAAAAGCTGATCAACAAGCTCCAAAATTCTCAATGTTGGCTCTTTTGACATAACAAGATGAGTTCAAATGAGCATTAGATAAGTTGAACTTGTAGAGTCCAGCATGATCATTCTACAGCCTTACCCACCATGGCCAGGTATTTTTCCGATTTTATACATAAGGCCCCTACCAAATGGTCCGCACACCCCAAGCTTACCCCCCTTGTATCACATTGTTGATCTGTCTATATAAGTGATCTATACTCCATCAAATCTGCCAAAGCAATTTTCCAGGTAAACCTTTGACTGAAAAGTACAAAATTGTCAAATGTCTATCCTCTTAGTTCTACCAAAGTGGACAAGGAATATGTGAACCACCAAACATAGTTTAAATTCATCTTCCATGAATAACAATCTTTCAAGCACCAGAGCCATGCGCCATAGAATGGTGAGAAGGAAAGTGGAAAAAGTGCTCCCACATGTTCCTTCACCCTACAAATCATTTTGTATTCTCCCCAAGGTAGGACCATACTAGCCATAAAGAAACATCCATTGCAACTTGAGATACTTCATAGCTTGGGACGGGATTCTACCTCACAACATAAAAACCGCCCTCAATTCCTTTACCCCAGTCCACAGTGGAAATATCTAAACACTAAGATTTTCTCTCAAACATGAAACAGCTTCAAACTTGAGAAAATAGACCTTACATGTGAAAATGTGAAATTTCAGAATCCTGCAACGGGAAACTGTTGCCATTCATGAGCAAATAGCAAGTAAGAAATAGCACAGTTTTGCCTCACATCACACCTTCAAAGAATTCTAGGGCAAAGCTGACTTCAACCACCTCAACCATGAATTTAGCTGAATCAAGATGACTAGAATGACCAGGGAGTACATAAATAGCCTCGTGTATCAAGACATTTAAACTACTGTAGCGAAGACACCACAGGCATCAGCTACAACCAAGAATTTTAGTTCATATGCAAGTGATAGTCCACAACATCCATTTCAACGATCACAATTTTAAGCTCTCAATATCAATATTCAAAATAATGCCTGGAAACCTATTTTTCAACTGATCACCCAAACTTACCAGCTAGAACAGACTTTGGCATCAAATTGCCCCCAAACACCTTTTAGAAATACATGTTCTATATATTTAAATGAAATAAAATAAAGTCTCATTGCTCTGAGCCATCACAAGCAACTTTTACACTCTATATCTACAGTTTTTGACACCAGAGATAAAGAAGTATTATCAGATTTATCATGCTTAACTTAAAATAGCAAAAGTAGTTATGCTTCATGCTCTGTTTGCAATGTGTGGAATATAAGGAAGAAAGAAAAGCTACAATGCTTGAGTAGTATTAGCAACAAGAAAAATTGAAACTGTATACTTACACTTTCTATGTTTTCTTCATTAAGTTCAAGGCCAGTCTCTTCATCTGCTATCGGTTCCACTGCAACTATCTCTGGAATCTTTTCCATTAGACGGCGCTCAATGCCCATCTTCATAGTCATTACAGAACTAGGGCAGGAACCACATGCCCCTTGTAGCTTCAGTCGTACAACATTACCATCAATCTCATGCAATGCCACATTGCCCCCATCCGCCATGAGGTACGGACGGACTTCATCTAACACACTCTCAACATTTTCAGCAGTCAGCGGCAATTCAACTACTGATTCTGGAGTAGCTACAGCCTTCACCACTGCAAAACGGTAACAAGAGGGAAGAGTGAAAACCTAATAACGGAAAGCTTGTTGGCTTACTTAAATGAGAAAAAATAATGATTAATGCCTATCACAATCCAAGAAGTCTTAATTGTAGAAGGTAGTTGAAAAGAAAACAACCACTAAAGGTGTTGATTGGACTGCCCACACTGCCCACAACGCCCACAACCTAACATAGTGAGTTGTGGGTATGGTCAGTATATAGGCAATGTAGGGACAGATAGTCAAGATGAACCTTTTTGTTATTCTATTGTTTGTATGAATAAGTGCAATGAAAATCAGTGGTGACGATAAGCTTGTATATATTAGCAAGCACCCTGCAAGTATCTCAAAGCTTGTAAAACAGAACAAATTAACAACAGCTATGAAACAATTGGAGTACAGATTTTGGCATTTCGACAGTTATGCAAATACTTCTCCCATTATATCCGACCTTGACTTCATTGTTTCACCATATGTCCAAGTTAAAGAGTTGATCCTTCTCATTTATTAGAGTCAATCCTGCAAAATTTTGATGGCTAAAACAACACAAAATTGGTTGCTACAGCATGTACGAGACAAGTTTGCCATGGATGATGCTTTCTATGATTCACCCATTGAGTGCCTCCTAAAGGTGTGCATACCCAGTGTGTGGACATCTAGGGATGAAGAAGAAAACTATCAGTTTGATCCCAGAGTAACATGAAAAGTTTAACGGGATTTGATTCAAGAAACTTCACTTTTAGTTTCCGTATGAATTTGCCTTTCTTCTTGAAATGTGAAATAGCTAACTTTTGTAGATTCCCAGATTCTCCTAGAGGCTCAATCCCCTTTGTGATCTTCTATTGCATTACTTTCTTTCTTGTTGAGAAAAATAATAAGGCTGCCCAATGCCCAGAGAGATAGCATTATCAAGTAGCAATGCATTGCCATACGCAGTACTACTTGAATAGTGTCAGCGGAATTCAGAAGGTAAACATGTTCCAACGATGCAACTATTAGATTGGGGTACAACCCCTATCCCCTCATTCTTTTTTAGTAGAGGCAAGGGAAACGATATATAAGCACTTTTTGAACTATATATATATATACTACTTGAATAGTGTCAGCGGAATTCAGAAGGTAAACATGTTCCAACGATGCAACTATTAGATTGGGGAGCAACCCCTATCCCCTCATTCTTTTTTAGTAGAGGCAAGGGAAACGATATATAAGCACTTTTTGAACTATATATATATATATATATTCTTTCGCCACCCCAAGTTCTTGGGAATTGCAAGTGGCAGAGTACACTGCCACGATTCCATGAGATTCAATCCGCAATAAAAATAAAAATGAAGAAAAGAATTAGCTACAGCCCAATTGAGTAGAGTTGAGTACCTTGTCTGCGTGGTCGTGTAGGCACCTGAATCCGCACAAAAGGCAAGGAGCGTCTTGCCCTATTGAATGGAATCGTCTCAGCTCCTAGCAAGCTCGATGCCTTTTTCATTGATTTAATCAAAATTAACAAAATTAATTACAATTTCGACATAATTTATCATCTGAGAGAGAGAGAGAGGTACCTTGAAGGAGGAAGCACAACATGATGGAGATTCTAGGGTTAGGTTTTGCTGAGCCCTGCTGTATGCTGAATTCAATCCAACCGCTTGCATCTCTTTCTCTCTGTCTCTCTCAAGCCCTTGCAGCTCAAAGATGAAATTCTTCGTTTCTCGCTCTTCTCTCCCTTCTCTCTCTCGCTCTCTCTCTCTCTCTCTCTCTCTCTTCGGAATTGCTAAAATACGGTAGGTGGCGTGTGGTGTGCGAAAGATGCAAAGAGGGTCAATGGCGAACTCTTCTTCCTTCCTTCCTTCCTGGTTCTGACTCTGTTGTTCTTCCACGCGGACCAGGAATTTTTTAATTAATTTTAAATAAATTATACCACAAGACGTATGGGAATTTTCATTCTCCATCACTAGAATATTCTAACTTTCTTTATTATATTTTATTTATTTGTAAATTTAATAATTTAATAATCTAATAATTTTTTGATTTTAAATTGCTACCAACAACAAGAGCAATTTTAGCAACCAGTAGGTAGGTGACAAACACACTTCGCTTTGCACAATGCCTATTATGAAAAGATATGGTTAAAAATAATTATAATTTATTAAATTTATGTTATAATTATAAATAGTATAATTTAAAATATTAATCTTTTGATTGTAATAAATTATTTTGATAATTTTAAAATATCTATTAACAAATTTAGAAATTTTTAAACTTTAAGATCAAATCTATTCAGATTAATTTTACTTTTGAGATTATATTACATAAACGTACTCAAATTTAGGATATCAAAGGAATATTTAAGTTTTAAAAGTAAAGTGACAGGTGAAAATGATGAACAAATACTAAGTAGGGACACATACAGGCTCAAACAATTTTTTAACTTCTTTAAAAAGAGGCCATATGTTGGCCACATAAGAAAACGACCACACTTATTAATTTTTTTTCTTTTATATTTAGAGTTGGGACAGGGTGCCTACAAAATATGGATTGTATTTTTTATTATACAAATACTTATTAGATCCATAATTATCTCAATATTTAAATTAAATTATTATTTAAATCAATGAAAAATATGATATATGTTAGCGACAGGAAAAAAAGAGAGAAATTAACTACTGGAATTCTAAAAAATAAAGCCAATGAATGGGATGAAAAATGAATAATAAGAAGAGTTAAAAGATAATAAAAATAAAGGAACGACAATTTGTGAAGCAAAAAAAAAAAGAGAAAAAGCTATTTCAAAAAAGACAAAAGATTTAAGAAAAAATGATCAAAAATAAAAAGAGTAAAAATCTGAATGAAAAAAAAAAAAAAAAAACCTATGATCTAAAAATAAAGAGATGATCATCTATGGCATAAAAAAAAAAGGAAAAATCTTATGTTTAAAAAAGACAGAGGATTCAAGCAAAAAAAAAAAAAAACTAAGTTTAAAAAAATGGTGCAATGACCTGAATGGACAAGTGGGGCAAAAAAAAAGAGGGAAAAACCTATATAAAAAAAAAGATTTAAAGGAAAAAAGGGTAAAAAAATAAAAAGATAAAGGGTTTGAACGAAAAAAGACCTGGTAAAAAAAGAGAAATGATTTGAATGAAAAAAAAAGTGGCCTAAAAATACAAGGACGACAATCCGAGCACGTCATAGACAAGTGGGGGGAAAAAAAAAAGGAAAAAAACTATGTCAAAAAACCAAAGAACTTAAATGAAAAAAATTGGTTAAAAAATGCGAAAGGAGCTAAATGAAAAAAGGGTTCAAAAAAGGAGAAAAGACATGAATGGAAAAAAATAAAAATTGTGATGGCAAAAAAAACGGGGGAAAACTTATGTTCCAAAAAAGAAAGATCCAAAAGAAAAACAAATTCGGGTAAAAAAGTAAAAAGATAAAAAAGTCGAATGAAATAAAAGGGGTAAAAAAAGAGGAATGAATTGAATGAATAAAGACCTGAATAAAAAAACTTGGATCTCAAAAATATGGGATGACCACCAAGACATTTTTTATTTTATACTTAGAAAAAAATGGATTAAAAAAAGAGAAAGAATATGAATGAAAAAAAAAAATTGTGGTCAACAAGTGGAGCAAAAAAACGGGAGAATGATCCATGTCCCAAAAATATGAAGGACCCAAGTGAAAAACAAAGCCGGACAAAAAAATAAAAAGAGGAAGGACCCGAATGAAAAAAAATCAGGTCAGAAAAAGAGAAAAAACTTGAATAAAAAAAGGATCCAAATGAAAAAAAACATTGGGGACTGTGATCGGCTAGTGGGGCAAAAAAATGAAAAAACTCATGTCCAAAAATAATGAAAAATCTAATCGAAAAATAAAACCGAGTAAAAAAAAAGGGATGGGGCCAAAAAAATAAAAGGGCAAAACTCATGTCCAAAAAATGAATGATCTAAGCTAAAAATAAAATCAGATAAAAAAAGGATCTGAATGAAAAAAAAATTCAAAAAAAAGAAAGAATTTGAATAAAAAAAAATAATCTAAATAAGAGAAAAAAGTCCAAAAAGCCGATTTTTCTTTTATATATAGGTTATTGTTTAATTTTATTATTACATTGCATGACTTAAACTTTATCTAGCATTAATTGAGATTTGATTTTACAAAATTGAAAATATGAATTATGAAGCATATAATTTAATCGTAAAAATAAAAATAATTTTTTAAAAGTTTTCATTATGTAATATTTATATATTCTCAAATTTAATATAAAACCCACAGTTAAAAAACAAAAATCTATTGTATTATTTATACAAGTATTATAATTTTGTCAATATTTTTCCTGACCATTAACCATTTTAGAGTTTTAATTGGTGTTAGTATTTTTTAAGTAAAAAATATTATCATAGAGATTATATTATTTTTTTGGTAACCATTAGTTGGATTCAACTAAATTCGATTCGAGTCAAATTTGTTCCTTAAGGGTCAAAATTCTTCTTATATCTATTTTTTTCATATATAGAACTCGAATCTTAAATTTTATTTAAGAAAAATTAGTGTTCAAACTAACAAAGTGTTGGTCTATTATAAGACTATATTCTAATACTCATAGACAAGTCATAGAAGCATGATAATTGTATATTAATCATAATAATAAAAATCAACGATCTAATTACCAAATCATAGTGATTATAGAAGTAAATATAACAATTTAACAAATTTTTAATTTTTTTATTTATTTTCATGTTTTTTGGTTTTTTCCGGTGGAGTTGCTCATTTGATGATTTCAAGATCACGGGTTCGAGACGTGAAAACAGTGTCTTCGCAAAAATATAAAGTGAAGACTGCGTACATATACGCCTACTCTCCCCCCTACTTCCACACTAAACCAGGGAGTATTTTGTGCACCAGGTAAGTTCCATGTTCTTAGGTTTTACCGCAATTTAACTTAGACTTTTTGGATCTTTTAAATTCTGTAACAAGATTTTAAACCCTATTTAGTATTGGGGTTGGAGCATAGGTCACATTTTATCACTTCAACTTGTACCCTACCCTAATTTAACTTAAACTTTTGGGGTCTTCCAGATTTGAGACTCAAAATTTTATACGCTATGTAAGGTCAAGGTCTCACCAAAGTCATATTTTGTCATTTCAAATTGCACATTTCTCTAATTTAACTTAAACTTCTGGGGTCTTGAAGCAAAACTCTTTCCAAACAAACTAGAGTTAACCAAGTTCACTATTATTATATACACACACCCGTTTAGTTTGAAATTTTAACCCTAACAGAACATAAAGGTCAAATAAAAGGGCTTGACCCACCCCACTTAAATCAAGCAAAATCACTCACTTCTATTATATTAGAACAAAACATACCATCTTGGCTTTTTTTTTTTTTTTGGGTGTAAGTGGATAACTTTCTATCAACCAGTATTCGATTATTTACCCGAGTAATCCGATTTAAGTACCGTGGAATCCATTAAAGGGTTAGCTCTCACAAATTCTTTTTTTCTCCAATTTTGGTGCCTGCATAAGAACAACTTTCACATGAATATCCTATGTTTCATTGAGATTAACATTATCAATAGAGAGAAAGACATAGATTATAATTGTTCCTGATGAGAGAAAATGACAGACTGGAGGAGACCAGCGGGGAGGTTAATCCACTACAGAGAAGCAATAAGAAGGTTAAATAGGACTTGGACATGGAAGATAATTACACAAAGTTATCATTTAGGGACATGCTCATGGGTCAATCAAGTAAAAGTGGGAGGGTGGAGATGGATAAAGATTCAGAATCAGATTTAGAATATGAGGAGTAGCTAATGGATGAAGAATGCCATGCCCAGTATGGGCAAATACCTATCATACATGTCTCAAATGAGAAGTTGAAGGAATTGTGGAAACCTTGAAATCCTTGATAATCAAACTGTTAGGCAAGAATATTGGATATCAACTAGTGAACTTAAAGATTGCGAGGGTGCTATGGAATTGCTGGACCTAGGAGGAGGCTCTTTCTTAGTCAAATTTGAAATGAAACAAAACTATTGTCATGCATTAACTAGTAGTCCGTGGATGATCCATGACCATTACTTCACTGTGAGAAAATAACATCCATGGTTTTAATCCCAATCACTAAAAATTACTTTCATAGTGGTATGTGTACATCTCTCACATCTCCCAATTGAGTTCTTTGAAGAAGAAATCTTATTCAAAATTGGGAAAGCTTTAGGGAAACCTCTTAAAATTGATGGGAACACTGCTAATGCTTTAAGGGGGAAGTTTGTCTGAGTATGTTTTGAGGTGGATCTAAGCAAGCCTCTAGTTTCGAGGGTTTGTCTAAGAAACAGAGTGCACAGGGTCAAATACGAGGGGATCTACACCATGTGCTTCATCTGTGGAAGAGTTGGCCATAACAACGAGAACTGTGAGGAAATCAGCCTTAGAGAGATCTGAAGAAGTTAGGAATCAGAACTTATGGTCATCAAAGATGGGGAAATTCCGGTAAGAAACAAAGAAAAAAAAGTTGAGGGGTTAGGGTTATGGATGCTCATGACCAGAAAACAGAGATTACCAAAATTGAGCAATCAAAAAGAAAGAAGAAGTAAAGGATAACAATAGACTAATAAATATGCTAACCTAGAGAAGTTCAATGAGTCCTCAAAGGATATAACAAATGTACATAACAAGGGAAGAGAGGAGACAGAGAAGACTTCAGCAATGGGACAAAATCTAGGTGGCATGCAAGGGAATGGTAAGAGAAACAACCAAGAAGATCTCGAACGGGGAAAAGCTCAACAAGAAAATGACCTTAGGCAGAGGATGAAGAAGATTGCTAAGGATGAGGAGTTGACTTTAAGGGGGGTGAAAGGGATAAACCGAGAGAAGTTTCAAAATGAAGGAGAAGAGAGAGCAAGTGGGCTGATTTTGGAGGGACTCAACAAATAGGTCGAGAAAGCCAAAACTCATAAAGAGGGAATGAACAAAGGGGAGAGCTCGTTGGGCTGTTTAATGAGGATTGGGCTGTTAATAGACCGAGAAACCCAAAGATGAAGAGTATTAATGGGGAAGGGTTTCTTGCTGGCTACTGTAAAGAACATAGTCTGGTTTTTAGGAATATTTTGGGAGGAAAAGAAGACTTGAAGCCAGACTGCGAGGGATTCAAGCTGCGAAGCATTACAATCACTCAAAAAACCTCCAGAGATTAGAAAAGGATCTTCTATCTAAATATAACAAAGTCTTGGAGTAAAAAGAAATCTCCTGGTATCAAAAATCAAGACTAAACTGGATTGTGAAGGGAGATAGAAACATTAGTTTTTATCATATCACCACCAAAGTTAGGAGACAAGGTAATAGAATAACAGCTCTTCAAATTGAGGGAGTTTGGTGCACTAATCAAGATAGCCTGAAGCAGCATGTTAGAAGACACTTTATGGATCTATTCAAGAGCAAGGAGGTGGCCCATCCAAATGCTAGACTCGGATATCTTATTACGATAATATAAGGGACTCATCATGGTGTCCTAATCCAAGAAGTGAAAGAGGAAGAGGTGAAGCAGGCTGTTTTCTCCATGTATGGCCTTAAAGCTCTGGCCCCAGACGGGCTGCAACCTATTTTCTACCATAAGTAATGGGTGATTGTCAAAGACTCCTTATGCAGGTTCATCAATGTAGCTCTAAAGGAAGGGTACTTTTGCCCAAAGCTTGCCAACGCTTACATGGTCTTAATCTCTAAAAGTGAGAGTATTAAAACGGTAAATGACTTGAGACCTATTAACTTAGTAAACTCTGCCTACAAAGTTGTTTCTAAAGTCCTTGTGCAAAGATTAAGGCCCAGGCTGCAAGAGTTGATTGGTCCCCATTAAAGTAGTTTCCTTCCCGGTAGAGGAACCTTGAGCAATATAATGGTTTTGCAGGAAGTCATTCATTCCTTGTGCAAGTCTAAAAGCAAGAAGAATGGAATGATCCTAAAAGTGGACTTGAGGAAAGTTTATGATAATGTTAGTTGGGAGTACCTTGGAAGGGTCTTGTTGGATTTCAATCATCTTTTGCCCGTCATCAAGCTAATAATGTTCACGATGTCGTGTGGAGAAATGTCCATCATCTGAAATGTGGAGGTCCTCCCTCCATTGAAGATGAGTCAAGGTTTAAGACAAAGAGACCCCTTGTCTCCTTATCTCTTCATTTTAGTGATGGAGAGACTATCATACATGATTCAAGAGAAGATTTATAAAGGAAGATGGAAGCTCCTAAAAGTATCAAGAAACAACTCTCCAATTTCCTACATTTTCTTTATCGATGATTGCTCTTGTTTGTGGAGGCAGAACATCTAAACCTAAGCATTATTTTAGAGTGCCTTTGGGACTTCTCTAAGGAAAGCTATTTAAAGGTAAACCCAAGTAAATCCTAGATTTGGTTCTCCCCAAGGACTCCATGGACCACAAAAAGTTCTCTTACAGCTGTGAGCAAATTCATGCCTCCAGAAGATCTAGACAGGTATCTCGGGGTTCTAGTTATCCATAAGAGGGTGAATAGAGATTTCTATAACCATCTGGCAGAGAAGGTCCAAGGGAAACTTAGTGGATGGAAAGCTAGAGTCTTAAGTGCGGCGGTGGGGCAAAGGGTCCTCAATCAAGCTATGAATACTGCTATTCTGATGTACACCATGCACACAGTTTGGATTCTTAAGGAGAGATGCATCAAGTTTGATAAGTTTAATAGAGACTTCCTTTGGGGCAGTAAAGAGGGTGAAAGAAAAATTCATTTGGTGAATTGGGTAACTGTTTATAAGTCTAAACTAAGGGGTGGTCTGGGGTTACGAATGATGAGAGAGAGCAATCTTGCTATACTTGCCAAGCTTGGTTAGTTAATGATTAAGGGAGAGGACTCTCTATGGGGCCAAATCCTTAGAGCAAAATATATTAAAAATAGTAATTTTTTAGATTGCAAGGGAGGAATAGGAGTTTCTAATATGTGGAGAGGCATATTTAATAGTTGAAGATGCCTTAGGAAGGGAATTAAATGGAGAGGAGGGAGTGGTAAACATATTAATTTTTAGAGAGACAAGTGGGTCAGAGATGGAAAGCTCGTTGACCATGCCTTGCAATGTCACGCCCCGATCCGTGATCCAGAGGTCGTGAACAATCACCCATTACCTCAGACACCTGCCCAACCTCGCCACATATTCTCAAGGTAACGCAAGACTAATCATAAATTTCAGTTACAAATATTTGATTAGTATTTAAATACAAAAGTCGTCAAATATATATATACTGTAAATGAAAGTTCCTTTGTTTCGTACAGTAATTCTAACATGATCAACTAATATCCTCAAAGATATAGCAGAAGTTTCATACCGTGATACGTCTCTAACGATAGTTTCTGGAATTTGCATACGTCGATGTCTATCAACGTGTCCCTCTAAATACTATCTCTGTAAAATTTAAGAGAGTGAGGGGCGAGTAAAATTATTTACTTAGTGAGTGAATAATCGTAACATGTAATTAATAAGTGGCGTAAAAACGGAGTATTAAAACCATATATATATATACATATACTTTATACCATATTTCAAGTATGTATGACAATTTCAAATACATTTCTCTAACATCATCATCCATACAACATATCCGTCCAATTTCCTGTCATAAATCGTAGAGTCATGCCAAAATAAGCTCTCGACAAGGGTCTGCCTCGACCAATGATGAGCCACCAAGTGTTTTTCTTTTAAACGGATAAACAACCCTAACCTTGGCGTTGGTATCGGGCCTCCCCAAGTGCTAGACTGAAACGTCATTCAGTCATTCCCTTTCGGTTCAACTTGGCTACTCTGAAAATCTAGTATCGTATACACGCCACCTAACCATGTGGAGTGTCTGCGTCTCGATGACATCGCAATCGTGTGACTATCTATATAACAAGATGGGTCTGCTATAGTATACGAGGCGAGTCTACGCGGGACAACGCCTATTGTATCATAATATCATGGCTATAAGTACTATCCCCGATTTACGATCAAGGGGATTCAGGTACTAATGCCCGAACACCTAGTCTCGCATCAAAATCATCAATCAAACAATCGTGCCATATATGTTAAGAAAAAATTATGAAATCCGATACCTCATGTATTTCTGTATAAATATCATCAAAGTACATTTCATGGTTCAAACATAACACATATATTTTTCATCAAAATTCATGGATGCATATTAAAAGAAATTTTTGGGATACTCAATTTATTACAAAATCGATACCAAACCATTTAACAAGTCATTTCATAATTCATTTCACAAATCATGTTTTGAAAATGATAAAATATGGTTTTGCTTATTTACTACATGGCAGCAGTAAGACCCACTCACATGCACGGGAATGGTACACCACTTCCCTAAAATTTTGTCACTCAGTTGAATCGTCATTCGAGTGTAGTTTCGTCTACTCTTAAGACAACAACAACATATATATGTCAATCCCCCCTATTTCTTTCAATAATTTCATCATAATTTGATTTAGTCCGATTCTAATTTACTCTAATTTGTTTAAACCCATACATCTATAATTCAGATTTTTTTTTTCAAATTCTACTCTTGTGAGTTTTAGGAAAAACGTTATAACTTTATCGATATAACTCGGAATTGAGTGATTCAAATTGCTAATTAAACTAAAACATATATCTATATTTTTCATGTTCAACTCATCTCCAAATTCTCATTGCACGAATTTATAAAAATCTATCTTCAACACAGTTTGTACTTATATAACTAAATTTGCGCAGTTTTGGTAGGAAATTCATATCTCAGTATATATGACTTTGATTTATATGATTTCAAGTTCTATTTAAAGATAAGAGATATTTCTACAACTTTTATGTTTAGTATTTCCTTTAATTGTAAGTGAAAAATTTTATAAAATTCTATTTCTATCTCAATTCTAGTTCTAAATTATGCTTTGCATAGTTTCAATAAAAATACCATAACTTCTTGCATACTACTTTGATTCATGTGAATTTTATCTCATTTTAAAGAAAAGACAGAGACCTAAAAGTTTCATATTTTGAGTTTTCCCTAATTTTGTCAAGAAATTATCTTAATATTTAAATCAAACTACTAATCGTGCACAGGATAGTGAATATAATATCGATTTTTACTGGTTTTTTCTAAAAATCACCATAATTTCATTTCTTAATGAAAAATTTTGCACCATAGCTCATTTTAAAGTTTAGGGAGTCTAGTTTTATTAAAACTAAACCAATATAAATTTCAATCATCTTAGAATAAGATATCATGGCAAGACTATACATAGCCTAAATTGAAATATTCATATCTAGTATGCTAGTATATGTATTTAATTTCACTACTTGTAAATACTTCAAATTTGAGTATTTTACCTTCCTTTGTATGATCATTTCCTAACTAATACCCAACATTTTGATTTTGATTTTCTTGAAACCTTGATCACCTTAGCAATATAGTAACATAATTCATCAAATATCAATCTCTACACAATTTTTATACTATCTCAAACAACTAGAGATATCGAGTCAAGAATATTATTACTACTTTTACTTGTGTTTCTTCTCCAATGCTCCAAGAATTCCATTTGAACATCAACAATCCCTCTTTTTTACTAAAAATTTCGTCCAAGTGAGGTGAATAAAAGAGAAAATGGTTGGTTTTGGTCTTTTTATAAACTAAATCAAACTATCTTAACCCTTGATTCATTATGCATGCTTTATCTCATCCTACACTTGTCAAGACTCCTCTTATGTACTTGAAATGATAGCAAGCAACTACCATGCATGCAAAAAAATTGTCCAAATTCAGCCAAGAGAAAAGAAGGCACAAGAAACCACTAAAAAAACCCTTCCAATCACATTGCATGCATTATTTTGTTCTTTACAAGCAATTTTCTTCAAATTTTGGTAGTGGAATGTCCTATGTGGTCACTAAGTGTACTCTTGGCCAATGGTTGATCTCAAATTGTCATTCAATGGTTGGTTTTGTAACTTAGTCCCTCAAGTTCTCTTATTTGTACTTTAGTCCCTAAACTTTTCAAAATTGTAAATTTGACCCTATGCGATTTTTAATCCGAAATTTTTTTAAATTTTCAAATTCACTTATTTATACTTATATTTAAGTGTTTTGGCTTTCGTTAGCCATTTTTAGTAATTTTAGGGTTTATTGACACTTTTCGAGAAAATTTTCGATTTACCGTTAAAATTTTCGATTTAAACGATTTTAAGGGTAAAGTTTTAGAAATTTCAAATCATGTGTTTCAAATGGATGCGATATCATATATATAAATATGAAGAGCATGCATAAAACACCGAGAGTCGGTGTTACATGCAACCCCAACCACGAGACCTCCCTCCTTTCAAAGTTGCTAATTTTATCGATAAAGGAGGCAAGTGGAAGACTCAGCAGCTTTATGATTGGGTGAAGGATGAGAAGGTTGAGGAAATTTTAGGAGTTATGATCTCTAGGAGGGAAGGAGAAGATGAATTTTAGATTTGAGGTGTTTCAAGAAATGGATGCTTCTCAGTTTTAAGTGCTTACAACCTCATGAAAAGGAGCCTATATATTGGTGACCTGGGAGGGGAAGATTGGAGATGGAAGATTGGAGCCTGTATATTGGTGACCAAGGAGGGGGAGATTGGAGATGGCTTTGGAGAGCTCAAAGTGCAAAAAAAGTTAAATTCTTCATGTGGACAGCTGCCCTAGGAAAATGCTTAACTAATATGGAAAGGAAGAGGAGAGACCTAATAGAAGATGACACTTGTCCTCAATGTGGGGAGTTGCCGAATCCTTGCTTCACACTCTTAGGGACTTAGAGACTCTAGAGCCATCTGAATGTTGATTTGGCTGAGCATCAACAGGGAGGAGAGCTTTTGGGTTGAAGAGTTAGGCAGCTGGTTGCGAAGAGGGTTGGAAGGAAGATATGTCCCCTATCAAGTTCAAAACTACACTTCCTTTCCTGCAGGCATCTGGATTCTTTGGAAGAGAAAGTGCACCCTAGCAATGGAAAACAAAAGGGAAGACATTATGACTATTTGAAGGAGAATTCAGTAGACTTGTAGAGAGTGGGCTGAAGTTTTCTCAGATTCAAATAATAGGATTGAGAAGATCAATGTTTGGGTGTCGTGAAAACCTCCTGAGAGAGAGAAAATTAAACTAAATATTGACAGTTTAGTCTCTATAACCTCCAAAAAAACTAGCGCAGGTGGCCTACTGAGAGGAGAAGATGGTAACTCTAAAGGAGGCTATATGATTAATATTGGGCAGGTGGATGTTTTGACTCCTGAGCTGTGGGGGCTGAGAGAGGGCCTATACATTGCTAGGAAGATGAACTTCAAGCAAATCCAGGTGGAAGTAGACTGCATGATGTTGATTCATCTTTTAGAAGGGGGAAGAGAAGGTAACTATCCTTTATACCCCACTGTTTTGGAATGCAAGGACTTAATGGAGGAACTTGGTATTTTGAAAGTGAATCATGTTTTTAGGGAGATGAATAAATGCGTTGTTTGCCTTGCGAGTATGGGGGAAACTACTCCCTTAGGAGTCACTATTTTGTAGGTCCCTCCCCAAAAGCTTATCAAGCTGCTGGTAGAGGATAGAGAAGGTTTGAAGGTGCCCAGAAGTTGTTTTTGTCATAGTTATTAAACCCAAACCGACCTATCGATTGAACCAAGTTGACTCGCGACCCATATATTTTACGGGTCGGTTTATAAATCAGACCGTTTATACACTTAACCCGCATTAACCCGCGGGTCAATAGCGGGTGAACCCTTAACCCGTGTCACTCCCGAGTTTTTATAACCTATATGTCATGTTCAAAGAACTCAAAAAAAGGAAAAAAAAAATCGTCTCAGAGCCACAAAATTGAGATTCAAACTAAAAATCACTATTTTAAATAATTTTTGAAGTGATTAAAATATTTGAGAACTTAAAAATATTAATATTTATAAATTAATTTGAAAAAAAAAACCTTATTACCGGTTTAATAACGAATGATCATGGATGAAGATTTTTTTGATAACGAAATTTAAAATTGTTGCCTTACATGATTTTGTAGAGAAGCAGAGATAAATTTTGAAAGTTTGAAGTTAAAAAAAGATTGAGTCTTGGGGGTGATTTTAGAGAGAGATTGAGACGTTTTTCGTGGATTGCAGAGGAGGACGAAGAGGGTGTGATGCACGCACAGTGAGAATGGGAGAAAGGGAGGGGAGAGAGGGGAGAGAGGGGATAAAACCGAGAAAAGGAATGGGGTGAGTAACGGGCCACGTCCATTTCTTTCCGATTTAAAGAAAAAAACTATTTAAAGAATATAATAGTATTTGTAATATAATTATATCTTATATTTTTATATTTTATATTTGTAATAAAATTATATATATTTTAAGATATTAAATAAACTCATTATTTGAAACATAATGGTAATATAATTATATATATATATTTTATATTTTAAAATAATAAAAAAATAAATAATTAAATCAATAATCTAACGATTTAATTGATTAAATCATAAATTATAAGATATACGGATCAATCCATGATCAAGTTTAATAATTATGGGATTTATAGGTCTCATAATGTTGGCCTTGAGTGTCTGCAGGGCTGTCTGTAGCTTTGTTGTTTTGGCTTGGTTTCTTTACTTGTTTTGTTTCTTTCCTTCCAACCAAAATAATAATAATAATAATAATAACAACCACATTATCAATTCTATTTCAAATTTTGTTATGATCTTTTTATTCATGTGATATATTCTGATATGGGAGCATTATTGAATTTCACTTGAGATACTCTAGATGAAAAGAATATGAATAATTCAAAATATTATACAGTATAAATAAGTTCTAATTCAAATTCAAAAATAAATTAATTTCAAATTATATGATTAAATACAATATCGACAATCTAAAAATAAGTTTTAAAACATTTCTAAATGGTCCAGTGAAACATATGATCAGAAAACGGTTCGAGTAAAATATGTTAGAACATTTCGGATGAGAAACTCGAACTATGCTAAAATGTTAATGGAAATAAATAGAATGAAACAAGACATTTTGATCATTCTAAATAAACGATTATAATGCCCAGCCCTGCAGACAGATAGGTCCATGTTCAAATCAACTGTTGTTTTTCTTCCATCAAATAATTAATATTCTGTATTTCATTTGTCTAAGGAGGGGCATGAAGGAGTCCTAAAATCTTATACATGTAGGGTAGTTTATAGGGGTGTATTCAAGTCGAATTAATTTCAAATATTCTTATTCTCGAATCCAAACTCAACGAGTAGTAAATAATAGGATCTAAACTCGCCTTGATTGTATAATAAAACTACTCAAACTCGACTCAAAATTTGATTATTATATAATATATTAATATATTTTCTTTTATTTTTATATTATAATTATATATAAAAATATATAATATATATTAATATATGTTATTAATCTACTCGATAAGTTTTCGAGATTAAAATTTTGTTACTCGAACTAACTTGATTATATAATGAATTTGACTCGAATTCGATTCAAATTTAGTCAAAATCAAATCGAATCGAATCATTTATCGAGCGACTCGAATTCAGCTCGAGATGTATAACAGTCCAAATAGCTTCTAAAAGTTTATACAACAGACTTGAGATATTCTAAAAAGAGTCCGACTGGGTGTCAATTTTAAACCACAAGCTTATTGAGATTCTTCAATTGCACCTTATTTTAGCAACAAAAAGCTCCAATTAAATAAAATAAATTCAGTCTGAAAAATGGTATTTATCAATTATTTATTAACTTAGAAAGTATTTCATCTGCAATTTATCTTGGAATTTGAACTATGACTAATGTAGTGCCAAGGTCAAAGGTGGGTATACATAATACCATTTGAATCAAATGACACAAGTGACGATATCAAAAAATTCTCAAATTTAAATTTTTTTTTTTCATTATCAATTTTTAGAGTTATATTCCGATAAATTCAGTTGAAATATTTATAGAGACTCTATTTAGGGATGGTTCTGTTAGTATATATTTTTTTTATTTTCTAATTTCGAATCAGGACCAATATCTATTCCCACTAAACCAAAGATCCGTTGGTTCAGATTCGAGTTTTGATAATAGAAAAAAATAGGCACCGGGAGAGCTCGTGCCTTAACGGATTCGATAGTTAGATCAAATCGAACTAGTAAGAATCAATAAATTAATTATCAGATATATATCGATTAAAAAAATAATATCATTCCAAGAAAAATAGGAAAAATTGTAAAACTGAATAAACAGACTTATCAATAATTAAGATTTAAGAAGATAAACAACCGTTTTCCTTTTTTAATGACACACAACTGGGAAAATTTCAAACCTGCAGCTCAGAATAGTTTTTACATAACAAGTACTTGCATATAATGCAGAGAAATGAAATATACATGAGATTATGCTAGCCAACAATACTCTTTTTAAGACTTACCAAAATAAACATGGGGAGATGAGAAGAGAGGATTGTGAAAACTCTTGGGGGATTCTTTCTTCCAGGAAAACAAGTCACTCACAAGAGGAATGATAGGTTTCTTCTTCTGCGGACTGTTCCTCATTCCCCTGTTTCTGCCTCCTCTGTTTTCCCCTGTTTTCTCTTTGAGCACTTGAGCCAATGTTGGTGACGACTCCACCCTCACTATCATGTCCTTTTTCACCCTTTCTTCCTCTCTCTTTGCCACCGCTTTTGCTGCCTTCTCTGCCTCGGCTTCAGCCAATTTTGACATGCTTTTGTGAAGCTCAGCATTGAGTGTAGCCAAGGCCACTTCTGTTTCAGCCTCTCTTTCCCTCAATAACTTCAACTCTTTCCTTGTTTCTCCTAATTCTTCCTCCAATTTCCTCAAACTACTTTCAAATGTCATGTTGTTGGCATCTTCAATTTCTCTTGTAGTCCTGCGAGGGCTTATTGGTGAGATTGAGAGCTTCCATGATGTGGGTTGTTTTGGAATGTTGCCATAAGGCTTTGGTGATGGTGAGTAGGTTTCGGCTGCAAGGAAACGTTCGCCAAATATGGCTATGGCTTCCTTGACAGAGCTGAAAGGACGTGATGTGTCCACCGTGGAGTGATAGTCTTTGGTTTCCTCTGAGGGAAGAGTTTGGATTTCCATTATGTGGTGTAAAAATCAAAAAGGTTGAGAATGGTGCAAGTTTGGAGGAGAGGTGAGTGTATATTTGATGTTGAGTATTCTTTGCTTTTACTTCAAAAGTTGTATGAGAGAGAGAGACTGTTGATTGAAGGTGAAGATAGAGAACAGAAATATGGAACCTGCAGGAGGCCGACCACTTACCTAATAGGTTATGAAGATGGAAATGAGTTTAGGCTTATTTTGTAGTAAAAGAGTTTTGTGTAGTTATACACAATACCCTTTTTGAGCAAACTTAGAGATATGGAAAAAATTGTAAGGTCTTTGTATTGTAGGAGATTGGTGGGGATTTCTTGCCTCCATGGATCTTTTAAGTCGACAACCTCTTTCTACGTAGATGCTCACCTAATTTCTTTTTAGTTTCTTTAATACAGTATTTTCTTTTATGGTGAACTTTGAAGTTTTTTTTTTATAACTCTTATAAGTCTATAGTCGTCTGATTATCATTCAACTATTATAATCTCGTAAAATAATAATAAACAAGTCAAAAATGAAAGTAAATTTATATTTTCAATGATAATAAAAAAAATGAAAGCCATCCTTTGAGATGTAAATCATATAGTAGTAAAAAATTTAATCGTAAAAAGAAAATTTTGTATTTTTCTTGAAGAGAGGTCCTTGTGCTTGTTGAATAAAATAATGATCCAGAAAAGAAAGAAAAGAAAGAAAGAAAGAAAGAAAGACTTTTAAGTTAAAAAACAATGGAGCTCATATTTTGAAAAAGAATCAAAACAATTTTAGTAAAGGCAGATCTAATTGATTGTCATTGCGCATACATATTTTTGCAGTAAAAACAATTTTCTCGAACACAATATTAAAAAGAGCTAAAATCATGTATGTAAACATACTAAAGATGATATATAATTGCACGGCGAAAAAAGAAAAAAAAATACAACATATAGGAGTAGAATCAACATAAAAGAATAGGATGTTAGTAGAATCCACATCACCTGTTGGATATTTTAGTCGATTCACATATAGCGGAAGCATATACAATAATTTTTTGAAAAATAAAATAGATCGGATATAGGATTAAATACCTCGAATGTAGAATTTCAAAATCGATCAAATCGTATTTCCCTCGAATGGATCTTGTGGTCGGGATGATGATCAAGATGTTAATCGAACCACCACCGCTATACCACGACGCCGTAACCCTTAGTCTGACGATCGTCGTGACGGGAAAAAAATTCTCTATGCAAAATTTTTTCTCAAGTCCTCAATATTCTCTCAAGTCATTCTCTCATGACTTCTCTTTCAATTTCACACATTACTAAGAAGAAAAAGAAGTTAGTCTCAAATTGAAACTCAAAACCGTAGAGAGAATATAGAGAATTATTGAGATAGTTATGGATTAATGGGATAACTCCCACAAATCCCTCATAATTACCATAATGTCCCTCTTAGGCATATTCAACTAATATCACCGGCATGTAAACTCTTCTAATCTAACGTTTCTTCTTTTCTGAAAATGCAAGTTACAACCCAACTTAAAGATGATGATAAACACAATACAAACATAATAATGAAGGATTCATGCTTATGAAATGCATTGTCAAATCCCACAAGAATCAAGGATTACTTATTATATTTAATAAATATTTATAATTTTTTTTTAGTACGAACAAAATTCTTAATTTCGAGACAGGTTAAAAAAAAAAAACCCACAATTCAATTTGAAAAGGGTATTTTTCTATTTCTCTCAAATATAAGAAATTGCCGATGCTTAGTCAACTTATGAGAATGCATTCATTTATTCAATTCATAACTCAAAAGCAGACGATGGGTAGTACATATTTATCTTAAAATACAAAATTTTTAGAATGAAGCATATACGGATTCAGTACACAAAAAGAATATTAAAAAAAATTTATAAAAAATGTGCTACAATTTCAAGAATAGGACGTAGTGTTTTGGGTTTACGATTTTAAACAAAGAAAAAAAGAAATACCATTTCTCAAGTTTGAATAATAGTTTCCTCAACTAATCAAAAACAATAACCTTTGGATCACTTGCCACCGGGGCCACCCAGAGTTATGATCATTGTAATATTCGAAACATCATCTGCCAGATCAGAGATTGGTTTGAGAAACTATTTAAAGAAGAGCTGTGCAACTTTTGAGTTGATGTTGTTTTTGCATATGTGACTGTTCCCAGACAAAGGGATGGATTTAGGCCTAATCAAGTATGCCCTTTACCTCACTTGACATGGTGGTTGTGAGAGTGAAAAAACATGAAAGATATATATTTTTTTTCTCAGTGAATTATAAAATTGATTAATTAAAAAAAGGAGTATTGATATTTTTCTGACATTTTCATATTTCCTTATCAAAATTTTCTTTAAAAAGTTAATCTTCATATTGAACTCTAATTTTTTTTTAAATACTTGGTCACTGATAAATGAAAATTTAACTAATCTGATTTGAGTAGCTCGGATCCTAATTTAGGGATAGCACTCTCAAACTCTTTTTTCATTTTGAATACTCAAATCTGAAACCTTAATTAAGAGAATGTAATATTTTATTATTAGATACACAGCTCTAATTATTAAGCAAATATTGCATGGGACAACCAAGAGTGTTACTGAAAATGGAAGATTAGTTTATATCTATTTTATGAATGCAATCAATCACATGTTGGAAAAAAATAACTTTATGTAAAATCATACCAAATATCGTATTAAATTATCGTAATTAAAAACTTAATAAACTGAATTAAAAACTTAGATCGGATAAAAGTGTATCTGATTCTATAGTCGAAAACTGAATAAAGTGAATTCTTGATTTGACTTTCGTATAGGTAGAACCTTAGGTACGGCCTTCCAGGTCATATGTATCCTCACAAATTCTCTCTATATGATGGAGGTATTAGGGAGAAAAGTGATGCATTAACTCGAAAACCATAACCCTATTTATAGTTATAGGGTGATTTTTACTTTCCAAATATGTCTGTTCAGTTCATGATAGTTGTTCTTAAATCACCCTTAAACATTCCCTATTTAACCCATCATAAATAATAAATGTCTATTGGTATCTACACATTAATTTATTTCCATATTCTTTGACATACTTAAACCCAAATTACCGAATTTTCTAAATTTACCGGATCACTTTAATATGGGTTTAACTTATGGGTTTGACAGTATGCAATACATAATTATTTTAATATATAAGGTTAATGTTGGATTAATTATCCAATAATCTCTCATTTAGGTTATATATGAAACTTTATAATTATGTATTTGCGAAACAATCGAATGAACTCAACTTTTCTGTCAATATTGAAATGTATCTACAACCAATCTCATCCATCAATCATATCAACTTAAGATTAAGGAAACTTCTATTACATTTCTTTCATAACTCAACCCTCAATAATAACGTAAATTGATATAACTGAATGACATGAATCATGATATGGATGCGCGTAGCATAGAAATATCATGCAATGTGATCTTTAACATGTCTATTTCCAACTGGTTCTCTTTAGTGAGATCAACCATTCTCAATATCAGAGTGTGATTCAAAACTGAATCTTTATTTCCGCGAAAAATAACCTTAAAATAGCTTAAACTGAAATAACCGAAAATATCTATATTAGATTAGTATCTAACATCACAAACTCCCACTGAAATTGAATATCTTGAAATGATATAACACACATATAAGTAGTGTGCATATGAACCTTTTGGGTGACAATCCCTTAATAAATGTATCCGTAATTTTAGAATTTGTACCAATGTGCTCTATAGACAACTGTCCACTCTGAATCATTTCCTTAAATGGAATATAAAACTGTTAAACTACTGTCACACAATAATTTGTGTGGTCTATTAATATCATCCGTGACAAAGTTTCATAGTCATATTTCATAATTAGATGTCTTATAACATGTTATGAATTCCAGCACCATGATGAAAGAGATTATAAGAGACTATTTAATACACTTTCAAAAATGATTCATCCTGCTAGCGTGTAGCATGTTGTAGCTTTCATGCTAACTTGACATCTCATAAAATTGAAATCAGTGTACCGAATGATCTTAAATTGATCTGACTTTCAATATATGAGAGTATATCATTTTGCTCTCTATAAGTATTGCAAGATCCATTTGATTATTTATCAATACTCTATTTCTGATTTACTTAAATTTCTGCCCAACATTTCCGTAATGTACGCAATATCCAAATGCATACAGATCAAAACATACATCAGACTTTATATTACTGACGTGTAAGGAATCTTCTGCATTTTCCTATATTTAAGGTCATTTTTGAGATATTGGTAGAAACTAAACTTGTCTCCCTTATCATAGGGGTATTTCCTGAGTATTTGCTCCCACAGAATTTGTGATATCTATAATTATCAACCAAAATTTATCTCAAAACCTAATGAGATAAATATTTGATAAAATTTGTAATATTATCGTCGGAATGTCTGTATGAATTTTATCTCTCCCTTCACAGCATCGGTTTTTGGAGGTAGTTGAATTTGTTCTTCCGAAATAGAGAGTTCTCTAATATTGTCTAATAACACCTTTGGGAATATCAACATATTTCTTTTAGAAGATAATATCTTTAACCATATTTTCTCCAACAAACTCAACATTCTCGAAGAATCGGGTATAGAATTAATACCTCTTAAACTTTTTAGAGTACCCTACTAATCAACTAACCATCCTGATGTTTAGTTTTCCTTTAGTAGGTCTAATAGACCTAACATGAGTTGGACAATCTCAAACGTGTAGATATTTTAGACTAAGACGTATGCCAGTCCAAAGTTCTTATGAGGTTTCGGTAGTTTCTTAGTAGGAAAACCATGTTCAAGATATATGCTGCAATCATGATTGAACCATATCATGAATAATTGTCTATGAACATAATACAACATTTTTAACCATTCCAAAAAAAAAAAAAAAACAAAAGGAATGATCCATAAATGTTTGTATATATCATTTCTAAGACGTCTAAAGTCTTATTGGTTTCAATCACCTTTCATTGGTTTCTTTTTCCTTTATATAATTTACATAAATACCAAAATTTATGAAATTAAGGATATCAAAAATTTCTTCTGATACAAGTCTCCCTATTTTCCGTTTGGAAATATTACTCAATCTTTTATACCATGATGAAGAGAAATTCTTACTGTTTTACTTAAACTGTGTACATCGAGTACTATATTACAGGGATTCATTAAATAAAATAACAGTATCAACCTAATATAGATTATCAAATCTTGATAGAAAACCGGAACCAACCTATTTGGATTCAAGAAACTAACCAACTTTTTATTTCTGAAAGAACATGTAAAACCTGATATGTCCAGCAAAAATGGAAATCAAATTCTATCTAAAATATGAAACAACAAATGTTTCAATAAAAACCAAATATAAATCGGTTTTCAATGATAATCTAAACTTTTCTGTCACTATAATTGAAACTTTATTGTCATCGTCTGCGTAGATATATCTTTCACCATCAATTGACGATTGACAATTTAGAAAACCCTGTATAGACACACTAAAGTGAATAATCGCAGCGGAACCTGAACATCGAGTATGTCTTGATGCCGAAATTAAGTTAATTTCAAAACAAACCAAACTAAGAAATATACCTTTCTTATCACTTTAAATGTGATAGTTGGTACATTCTCTTTTTCTTGTACCCTTAGTACCACAGAAAAAACAACCATTCTTTCCCGATTCAATCGGTGTCTTTCGTTACTTCTTTTGTGATGCTATACTTGCAGCATCTTTATCATGTTTTCTTTTCTTTTCTTTCTTTCTGTTCTTAGTGATCAAGAGTTTTTAACCATTATACCGTATAGAGATATGATTTGTCAAGAGTATACCAGTAATCATTTCATTCTTGATAGATCATTTTTTAATGTCCGTAAAAAAAGATTTAGTTATCATAACTGACTTACATGTAGTGTCTTTAAATATTTATGGGATGACCTACTTTAAAAGATTCAATATCTCTCATCTTTCTTTCTCCATCTTTTCAAAGGTACTCTTATCTATAAATGATGAGGAGAATTAGTCTTTAACGTAAGATTTAAATCCAAACTTGAAATTCAAGCCATTTAATTTAAAAATCAATCTGAATTGGACGTTAATATCAGTGGGAATAGCATTAACTGTCAAACAGAGAACAGTAATCTATATATACTCACATGAAATTTGAAAAAAAAAAACCAAATAAATTCAAATATATATAATCTCCATCACAAGATACCGGTTACTCCATTAACACTTTAGCTTTGGATACAATAATTAAATTGTAAGTGGTATCTTGGTACAGTAATCAAATACTGACAATAAAAATATATCAACCAATTACCTTCCTTTGGACCGATAAATTGGTCACATATAAAATCGAAAAATTATCACGCATTTATTACCATAAGGTGTACATGTAACTCCGTCAAATACTGATCTTCCTTTGGGCCGATCAATATTTATATGAGTTTCATGCACACAGTCTTTTTACATTTTTAAACAAATTAATTTCCACAAAAGATGTCACTTTGGTGACATGTTGTTTCAATTAATTTATCTTAAAATATATACAAAATCATAAGTGTAGTAATCAAACGCTGACAATAAGAGCATGTCAACCAATTACCTTCCTTTGGTCCGATGAATTGATCACATGTGAAACCGAATAATTGTCATGCATTTATTATCACATAGTGTACATGCAATTCTGTCAAGTACGGACTTTCCTTTGGACCGATCGGTGCTCACATGAATTACATGCACAACTTTTTATATCCAAAATAAATTAATTTTCACAACAGATGTCACTTTGGTGACATATTGTTTCAATTAATTTATCTCGAGATATATACGAAACCATACTCATATTTGAATTATATTTGTAATTGAAATATTTCCGATTACATCTTGATGAACTCAATTTCCTGAAAATTGGGCTATTTAAAGCCCAATCTTATTAACTTTAAATTGGGTCTATAAAAGTCCAATTTTACCGAATCTACCTCATTCATCTTACTTTTTCGTCCCTATACTTTCGTTGTCATCATAAAACCAAAATTTTAACTCTTTGCCGATAACTTATCCAAAATTTGACCAATTCCTGTTCTGTAGCATAAGGCACCAGGAAAGTTTTCAAATAGGTGATGAGTTCATTTAGAATCGCTTAATAATCAATCAGCCTTAGACTTATCTCCGTCTTGTTGACAGAATTTTTCTAGACATGTCATGTCATTGCATACTAAAAAAATTGTCAGTTTTGAATATAAAAAGGACAGTGTAGAATGATAAGAATGAAAATGAGTTTAATTGAGTTCAATGAGTTCCAATACTTTACACCCAGGGTTGGGTATGTTTGGTCCCAAAATGACCCATATCTTTTTTTTTTTTAATATTGATATTTTTGTGATGTAGATTTGCAATAAAAGGAAAGTTTTATTTTCTGAAATTTGGAAGTAAGCCCTTAAAAAAATTGAAATCTGGAAATTTCTTTTTTCCTTTTTTTTTTGTTTCCCAAAACTGAAAATTTTCTTAATTGCATTTCCTTTTCTGAAATTGGGATATCATTCTTTAAAAAGAAAGGAAAATAAAAAATGAAAATTTTCCTTTTTTCTGTTTCCCAAAACAAAAGGTTTCTTTAATTATTTTTATTGAAAAACTTTATTTTAAAATTGGGAAGTCAAGCCTTAAAAAAAAAAAAGTTGAAATTTGAAATTTTGTTTTTTTTTTTTTATTTTCCCAAATTCTGAAAATTTCTTAAAATAAATTAAATTGCTAAATATTTTTTAAAACTGGAAATTTTCCAAAAATACTTGAATCCTAAATTTCTTAAAAGAAATCAAGTTCTAAAAGAATCTTTAAAATCAGAATTTTTTCCAAAAATGTATTATGGAAAAATAAGATCCGAAATATTATTTTTTTAATAAAAAGTCAATTTTATTACTTGACATAAAAAAAGCTTGTATTTTTTTTTTTTTGAGAAATCTTAAAGATTCATTTCCAAAGAAAAAAAAATATCAACTTTTATAAATATATATATTTTCTCAAAATATCAACTTTCTTAAAAAAAAAATGTCCAAAGAGAAGGAAAGAAAATATTCCAAAATATTATAATATTTAAATCTTTTGAAAACTTTCCATCTTCTTCTCTTTTACTCAAATATATATATAATTTTTAAATACCAAATGTCGACTTTAATAAAATAGTTAATGTTGACTTTGATAAAACAAAACTGCCCAATTTTTTTTGAGACACTGGATGTTAACCCTTAATAAAAATTGAAAGTCAACTTCAATAAAAATTTTTCATAACCTTTTCTTTTATTGAAATCCACACAAAAAAATCCTGAATATATATATATTTTTTTGGCAAAAACTAAAGTATCTAAAAAATTTTTTTTACACATGTTGTTTTAAAAAATTTACAAAGTATTAAAATCATATAAAATCTTAAAATATGTAGAAAAATTTTGATAATTCAAGTACGAATGGCTCTGACACCACTTGTTGGAAAAAAATAACTTTATGCAAAACCATGCCAATTATTGTGTCAAATTATCGGAATTAAAAATTTAATAAAATGAATTAAAAATTTAAATCGGATAGAAGTGTACCTCATTGTATAGTCGAAAACTGAATAAAGTGAATTTTTTATTCGACTTTCATATAGGCAGAACCCTGGATACGGCCTTTCAGGTCATATATATCCTCACAATTTCTCTCTATATAATGTGGGTATTATGGAGAAAAGTGATGCATTGACTCGAGGATCATAACTTATTTATAGTTGTAAGGTGACTTTTACCTTCTAAATCTATCTGTTCAGCTTATGGTATCTGTCCTTAAATCACGCTTAGACATTCCTTATTTAACCCATCATAAATAGTAAATATTTATTAGTATCTATATATTAATTTATTTCTATATCCTTTAAGATATTTAAACCCAAATTATCGAATTTTTTAAATTTACCAGATCACTTTAATATATGTTTAACTTATAAATTTGACTGTATACAATACATAATTATTTTAATATATAAACTCTTAATTATTCAACGTCACTTCCTTTTTCATTTTTAATGTTTTTATCATCTCCCTTTAAGGATTTTGGCCAAAAAGCATGTTTGATGAAACAAACACACTATCATAATATTTTTATTAGGATAAATCATTTGACAAAAGTTACATCAACAAGAAAAAAGCAAAAACAAAAACATTTTTCCTCTATTTTTGCTTGCGCCCACCCTAATTCTATGCCTGCGGTGGAACTGTATAACCTGTGAAAGGAAACGACAGACCAACATAAGCATGCAGCTAACGATCAAATTAATTGTGATAAGAGAAATTTAAAGAAATAAATTCAATAAATCAAGCACAAATGGTCACCAAATAACTCGAACCCGTTACCTATGATAAATGATTGAGTCATGTCTTTTGTTTATTATCAAAATAAAAATTGAATTTCGATCGAAAAAAAGAGGTAAAGATAGGAAAAAAAAAAAAAAAAAAAAACCCTTACTTCCACACTTCAATCCAGGAGGAATGTTGAGGCCACAAGTTCGTCCAACATAGACAACTTTCTCCATGCTTATAATTTTCTCAATGGGTGGAGTTATAAGCTTGCAGATGCATGGTATATCAACATTCTTGATACTTGCACAACAATCTGCAGATGGTGGGATCTTTGGCCCAGGGATTAATACAAAACTTTGGCATTTGGCAAAAATTGTACTAGGATCGCCTCCACATTGGGCAGAGACTTGGTAGCTGCCTGCAAAGATTACCACCATTCCTACAACCACCATTAGAGCCAATGTACTAGTGTTTGAAGTGGCCATCTCTCCCTTGAACTAATTGCAAGTATTTCTTTGCTCTATCCTTGGACTTGTACTCAGCTTTAAGTTTTGGACCCTTTTATGGAGATGTGAATGTCTTTAAATGGATTCTACCAAAATGGGGTGATTTACCATCAATTTACCATAATGAGGTGGATTTTAAATGGATTTGATTTACCATATTGAAGTTGGATTTGGTGGATTTACCCTAAATGGATTCTACCATAATGGAGTGACAAATAGTGAGATTTGGTAAGAATTTTTAATATTTATTTTAAAATCTTTCCCATTACCACTTTCCTTATCCAAATTGAGACGATTTGATTTTGATATTTATGAGAAAATCTCACATTTTCTTAATTTCAATGGATTAATGTAATAAAATTTTATTTTAATGGTCTCGCTAACAACGATCTACTATATTATCAATTTTCTTGAATCGAAAGAAAATATAGTTTAGTGAATGTGAGGATTAACTAGAAATGACTACATATTCTTAATGATTGATTGTAGATTAAATGTTTATGTTGTAGTTTATTTACACTGATTAATAATATGAATTCGCGTGATTTTAATTTTATGAATTTATCAAAATACATTTGCATGAGTTGTATGTAAATATTTGTTATATTGAGATTCAGTTATAATGCTATGAACAAGAAGCTGATAGGAGTGCGACCACCAACTCTTAGAGTGTCATAAAGCTTAGCAAAAAAGGCAAAATGCATGCAGAAGTATAATCTAGGTTATTATAAAACAAACGACACCTTAAATAATAGTATCTAAATCGTCATCCACAAACCTAAAAATATGAAAGAAAAAAATCTGAGAAATTTTTTAAACTTTTACTTAAACTAAGTTTTCTAGAAAATTAATAGAATGTAACCCACAAAAAAAAAAAAAAAAGAAAATTGATAGAATCTCCCATGCAAATTGGCTAATTTCCATCGCACTGGACTGTAATACTTTAACAAACAGTTGCTGGCATAACGTTGGGATTATATTTCCTCTCATCAGCATCAACATTAGGGTTAAATATCAATATCAGTAAATAAAAAATCAATAATAAGTTCTTAATCATAAATAATTACATTAAACTGGCACCACAAGGCAAAACAATACATAAAATAAAGCATATATATCGTTATTACATATGTTTTGCATGGGTTTACACACGATATGCTGAACCAAATAAAAAGTACATCTTGATCGGTGATGGATCCAGGACCCAAAGATAATGGGGATAAAATATTTTTATAGAATAGAATAACGATCTTAGTGGGTTAACTGATGATCTTAATATAATAATATTTTAAATTGAATAGAAATAATATTTATTTGATATATAAAAATTAATAAAATTATTTTGATTCGATAATAACAATCGTCTGCTCTATCGTATATGTAGGTCCGCCACTGATCTCGGTCGATCATACCCTGATAAAGAGTACAACAATGATCAATGAAAAAGGATATGATGATCTAGTATCCATGCGTGTTGACTCCTCTCTAACTTTTGAAGCACCTAAGATGTAGAAGAGATAGGATAAACAGTATGCACAATACATAAATCAGTTATTATGCATGAAACATGAAATATGAATGATATTATAGGGAAAATAAATAACGTTCAACAATAACATATAATGCTAATGCAAACGAATCAACATATAAAGGATAAAGAAAGATCGACAAACCGTTAATTTATTTTAGTATTAATTTTCTTTATTGATTTTTCCTATTTTCATTATTTTCCTTTCTCTTAAATGAAAATACTTTCTTTTCGTTTATTATCTTATTTATAACTTTCTTATCGGTGGATGGTGTTCTCGCTTTCAATCTCGGATTTTCTCATCCAAACGAGCTGCTAAAATTATTTTCGACGGGTATTTTATCTCGTACACCACCATTGGAGGATTCACTTTGCATTATTTAAATATTAAAAGATTTTATTATTAAATTAAATCATTAACAAATCAAAAGTAACAAAACTTTATCATTTTCTAACATGTTTAAATTAAAATCATTTCCTTACTCCATACCTGTATATTAGTACTTCATGCATTGCATAGATATCATGATTAAGCTAACATATCAAATATAGAGGAAAAAAAAAAAAAAAAAAAAAACACAATCACTTTATACTAATAATTAAGAAGACTTAACAGTTTCAACACAAAAATGTTTTCGTAAATTATTTTCACACAAACAAATTATGAACATATTTTTCAAGAGTTTTATTTCAAAATGTAGAAAATTGATGAGAAATTTCATTTTTTTATTATAACGTAGCAATTCAATACAAAAAGCATTTTAAAATAAACCAAAGGTGCCACTGATTTTAAAATAAACCCAAAAAAAAAAAAAAAATCTAATGCTTGAGCCCCATTATAAATGCTTGTAACATGAGACCCATTTGAGATATCTTTTTTTTTTTTTAATTAACAAGTCTATCCTAATTTAATAAGTATAATTATATCTCTCAGAAATTAATAAATTCAATCAAAGAAATATAGAAATGCTATGCCACCCCTTTCACAAAGTTTAATAATCCTTCCCTCAACTAATAGCCAATAACCACTGTTGGATCCTTCCCTCAATTGATCTATTTGAGATTACAACCCTAATGATCTCAAAATCACTTATGATTATGATAATTGTAATAGCTTAGACATGATTAAATACAAACATGGATGGTGATATTTGAGATGAGAAATTGATTATCACATTTATCCCATCCTTTGTTCTTGGCATCAAATCAATCTCTTGCACTAATTCAATCCAATTTAATTTCCTACACCGATTGGGTCCAAAAATCCCCAAATCAATAATTAAAACTAATCAAACGCAATCGCATCATTAACCAATTATTAAAATAATTTAAAAAATAAATGATAACCAATGTTAATAGAATGCCTTACTTGCAAAACTGTAAAGTTATGTTGTACGGAAATGGAAACAAAATATGAAATAATACGAGAAATTACCACTTTATAAGAATACAGGAAATCGAAACGCAGAAAACTCGTAAATATAAAAAATATAATAATTTTTATGTAAATATTAATTATTTTATAAAAATAATAAAATAACAAATTTTATAATAAGAATCTAAAATGATCATTATTAGTCCTAAGACAAATAATGTAAAAAATAAAAATTATAATTAAATAAGTAAATATTTATTAAATATGAAAAAATTAAAAATATAAGTATTTTGTATAAATATTAATTAATTTAGCGTGCCAATATATTTCAAAAATGGAAAACATTTTGGAAATGAGAAATATTAGTATTTCTATACATTGAAGTCTCTAAGAACGTGTATATGAATCAATAATATATCAGTTTAGTGACAGAATACTAAATTCTTTTGATTAAAATTTTAAATTCTATTTTTGAAAATGAGAAAGTATGCTGGAGTGTTAATTCTTAAATTAAACTCCACAACTGTTCGAACATGATTAGTCGAGTTTTCGAATATAAATTGTCAAGTAAAAAAAGAAAAAAAAAAGGAATGTGTATGTGAAAGAGAAAATTTTAATCGCAATATTATTTGGCCAAATTAGAGTGGGCCAATTTTGAAACAACAAGAATAATTTTTTAAAAAAGAGAATTAGAAAGAGCTTTTTGCCCGTCTCGAACCCACCGAAAAATCTTGCCGATTTTGCAATCTATGTGGGATTATATGTCACGCCCCGATCCTGAGATCGACCACGCGACAACCGCCGCGTCGTCTCGGTACATGGATAAAACCTCCCCATCTACCGGGACTCCGCAAGGCTATCAAATCCACAAGAATTCACCAAAATCATTACACATGCAAGGAGCCCATCCGGCTCATTCCTGGATGTACAAACACACACATTGACACACATCGGGGAGTGGGATCCTGTACATGCAATCATACATTAGCACACATCGGGGAGTGGGAACCTGTACATGCACGAGTACACAGCAACACACAACGGGGAGCGGGAACCTGTACATGCACGCATGCAACATGACCATCCTGGCCACTCTGAAAGCATTTAACAAACAAGAAGTCCCAAAACATAGCCGTCGGATTTTATCAACACTTACCCGAGGAAAACAAGTCAGTATCAGTAAAATCCTAACGGTATGAGTTGTACAGAACTTCACAAAATCAAAGAAAAAGCAATGAGATTAAGATTTACAGTCCAAATGTCCCAGTACAAATATAAACAGTTTTCCAAAACTAGAGAAATCAAAAGAAATAAAAACAAATCAAAAATCGAGGGATTTTATCAATACTTGCCGACAACTCGACCAAGATCAATAAAATCCGCACGGGCTGGAATGTACAGACTTCCCTTTCCATGATTTGCAAGCTATCAATCCCCAAAAGTAGCCCACGCCAAATACCTATACGGTTTGCAAAAATACTTGCAAGTCCGGTCGAGTAGGCTCCCAACTAAGTCTCCTCTGAAAAATGGGGGGAGTGAGGGGTGAGTATAGGGGTATACTCAGTGAGTGGAGTGCAATGGTGCATTTGTGCTAATAAATAAGGTGTGAATGTGGGGCAGTCAAAGCATAAATCATAAATCATCTCATATCCTTAAAATCATTTCAATAAATCACATTTCACAAATATGCATCCATATCAATCATTTTTTCAGAAAATCCTGGGGTTCCATCGAAATATGCTTCCGTCTCAGGGCGGCCAAACCCAGACGAAAATCCGCCAAGGGTTTTACTATCCAATATCTCAAAACAAACCCCCTTCCTTGGCGTTGGCTCGTGCCTCACCGGGGTGCACCAGATATAGCACGACTTTTGCAGAGGGAGGGACGTCTACTCCCCCGCACATCTAAACCTCAAACCACGTCACCCCGTCGGGTCGCTCCGTGGTAGGTATATGACTATAGTCATCTACGGCACCCTCCATTTCTCATTCAATCCATTTCTCAACAATGTGCCATGATTTTCAGCAAATAATCCACAATTTCATGCCAAAGCAGCTCATAGAGCAATATCAAGTATCACATGGCACAAAAGCATTTACAAATACAATGGATGCATTCGTATTTCACAATTCAGTTCAGACAGCCCACAATCACAAAACAATTTGTATCAAACATGTAAAACTCTTTCCAAATCATTTTCAAAGCAATTTTAAAACAGGTTTCTCATTTATGAACACAATGAACCGTCCACTCACCTCTAGAGAGGGTATTCACTCTCTATTTCCGAAACCAACTCATAACGACTCTTCTCGAGTCTCCAAAGGTCAACCTAGACCAATCAAGACGAATAAAGATCAATTAAAGCTCTATTAAAGGGTTTTCAAATTCCCATTTTATGTACAATAGCCTTAACTTGCATAATTACGTTCCAAAACTTTCGTTTCCTCAAGCTAGTATCATTTCAAATCACCAACGACTTTAAATTTACAATATTCCTCAATTTTACCCATTTTCTCCCGAATTCCTTAATATTAATTTAATTCACGCCAATTTCCATTCAAATCCCAAGGAAAACTACGTAATTCAATCAAATACAACTCTAATACTATCTACGACTTTCTCACATGCTTCACAAGTCCAATTTACATCAAATTCTAGACTTAACCTCAATAATTTCATACAAACACTTAGGGAAATATATTTCTTTCAAGTCTAACACATTTCAAAATATATATAGACGTAATTTCTACCTTAATTCAACAAAATAATTCAAATTACGGAAGGGATTGAAAATCCCTCACCTAAGGTTTCTCAGTGTGCAAACCTAGCTTCCAATCACCAGTGTATCAAACCTGTAACAAGTTCAATTTACAGCAATCGTTAGAATTAAACCTAACAACTAAGAATATTCAACCCTAGAATTAAAATTGGACAACCTAGGCTTACCTCTGCAGAGCTGTGACCTAGGGTTTTTGATGTCCTGCGGCTAGGGTTTTCTGCAAGGATGCAACGGCCACTGATTTTGGTTGTTAACAGAGAGAAGTGCTCACACTGCGAGCGAGCAGTGGAGGGGGAGAACAAGAATCCCGCCATCGCGCGCGAGAGAGAAGGAGAACTTCGTTCGCGCGCGGGAAAAGAGGAAAGAGAGGGAAAACAGTGAGGGAGAGGTCGACAGAGAGATGGCGCGAGACCGAGAGGAGGCGAACGCGGTGGTTCGCGGTGGCTGTGGTGGTCACGGTGGAGCAAATCGATAGAGAGAGAGAGAGCGATGGAGAGAGATCGCGAGCGGGAGGAAGAGAGAGACTGTGGAATAGAGAGAGAGAGACCGAGAGAGAAAGACGAAGAAGGAGGTGGAGGTGGTGGTGTCCGGTGGTTGCAGTGGCGGAAGAGGGTGGTGATGATGGTGGCGAAATCGTGAGGGAGGGGAGAGCGTCGAAGAGAGAGACGGGAGAGTGAAATGTGATTAGGGCTATTAGCCCTAATCGAATTGGGGAAGATGGGGTGCTACGTTTCACCCCGAAACGCAGCATCTCCTCTTTCCTTCTTTCTCCCTGTTTTTTTTTTTTTTTTTTTTTTTTTTATATATATAACTATATATATATATATGTATTTTTGTTTTTCTCATCATATTGGAAGTTTTAAATTTACCAAAAATAAAAATACTGTGAATTTGTAATACGGCATTTCAAATATACCAAAAATGTAAAATAAAAACCCCAAAATCGAAAATCAATAAAATTCGAAATTTTCTACTTTATTATAGAAATATTTACAAACTACTTAACGTCGAGTTTCCGGTATTACAACTCTTAACCCCCTAAAAACAAATTTCGTCCTCGAAATTTCAAAATACAACTCATACATCAAAGAGTCTGGGATGTTGCTTCCGCATTAGTTCTTCGGTCTCCCAAATTTTCTGAAATTTAGTCTGTGATAAGTTTCTAAGGAAATCACTCTCGTCTCAATTGTACAAGTGCTTGGTTGTCCTTTTAAAATTTCCTAGATATCTCATTTTGATTTGTTCAACCCCTCAAGCAATATACCTTTAAGCACCTAAACCTATTCTTGTGCTCATTTACAGCTATGTAATTGATTACTCGCAAATCATGATATCTGAATGCATCGTATATATGTATGCACCTACACTCGTCACCATATGATAACAAAGTCTCCAATCCCCCAATTTCAAACTACAAATACATTATCTTACTCTATAGTATCTCTCAACGTATTGATAGCAAAACTTGTCTTATTCCAATATGAGTATTTGGTAGGTGGTATTCATTGAGATTGAGATTCCTTTAATTTCCTTTTTCACATTACAGCAATTAAAGCATAAAAATCAATAGTCTCCGAATCACCTTGTTTGTTCTAAAACCTTGAAACCTTGGATATAAAAGGAGTAACACTTTCTCGATTAACACATTCCTCAACAACAATTGGAATAGGTCTCTACCTTATATCTGCGACAAAGCGTTGTAGAAGATCAAAACTAAAGTCTTTAATACACATATCACACATATCTGAAAATACTATCATTGAACTCGACCAATTCAATATACCTCAAAATTTCATTTACAGACTTTCTTACTTCTAAACGGTGCTCAAGTAACCATGCATAAACATTTCTGCCTAGATGCTTATAAGATTCACTATTTCAGCTAGAATGGTCCATATAAGCTCATGCTTCCTTTTGAAGGATAACTATACCCCAATTTAAGAGACTTCACTTAAAATGGTTATCTAAGGAACTCTAAATCACTGCAGTTGACTGAAACACTAAAGAAATCTCACTACAATATATAAATCCCGTAAAGACTCATCATATTAATTTCTCCAAGGTGACTGCATCAAGCAATTAGGAAACTTGTCACTGGCTTTCCATCTTCTCAAATGTTCAAACTAGACAACAAAGCTTCTTGTTATCAAGATCACTTAAGATTAAAATTCTTTTCTAAGATGCTGCTCATCCAATAAAAGCAATGTCCATTATGAATATTATTTTTCTAAATAACCATCGAAACAAAAGGCTTTCCCCCATATTTATCGAAAGCATAAAATAGCAATTACTTGAAAGAAACATTCAATGCTTACTGAGACCATTCATCGTATAGTTAAAGATTTTGGTGTCACCCAATACTTATAAGCATCTCTTTTTAAGTACTTGTCTTTCTTGGATGATCATCAATAAAAATAACAATATAATTAAATGCCAAACTATGAATAAAAGTATACCAAAAGTATAAGTGGAGGCTCAACCATAAGTTTTGGGTAATACTCCATAGAGTTCCACAAGATGTTTCAATACATATTATTTTCTTGATTTCAAGTCATTTGAAGTGAGTTATGTTTGGGCTGCTCAGCCGTAATTGAAAATGTCTTATTCTACCTTGACCTTTAATGTACACAAACTCCATGGTGTTTAACATACCGGTAACATCTCTTTAAGTCTTATAGCTATCACCACAACATACAGCGCCCTCATTCTACAAAATATGCCCCAAAGCAGATTCAGTTAACTTGATTTCCTCATTTAAACCCTTATCAACTACCACCTCCATCATTCATGTTCCCAAATTTTCTCCAAGAACAAATTGTCATCAGACTCCTTAAGACTTAGTAGATCTTCCTCATGGTTCTTACCTATTCAATCATCAGATTCCTCAAAATTTTGCATACAACCCTCGGTCGAACATCTGTTTTACCCATACATTTTTTTTTCCACTGTATTTCACACTCTCGTCCTGCAAAGAAAGCCTTAAGAACCTCTCTCAAAACATACAATCCTCTATTCTTTTATTCTTCTCACCATTGGGTAAACAAACTACCTCCCTCGAAAATAAACTCCAAGAATAGACCTCCATTGTTATGACTCCTACTCACCTAGAGGGCACGAGTGTGCTCCCTAAATGCCTTCACCCAAGACTGATTATTCAATTGGTCATAAATTCTATCCAAAAGACCACTCATCAATCTAGTACAATAAAAGTCTGGAAACAAGGCCAATGCATCTTCCCTTATCTTCCACCAATTGGCAAAAATCTAAATTATTACCAATTAAGCAAACCTCAAAAACCTTTATTTTGACTTCGAAAATTGACATTTGGTCAAAATCAAAGATCATAATAACTAGCAATAATAATCACGTGCTGAACCTATTAGCATTATCAGAAAACCAAAGGAATAAAATTCACACTTCCTAATCAAAGCATCAAAGTGAAACCATTCCTTTGCCTCCCACCGTTAGTAACTCAATGGTAAAACCTCCTATTACAATCCCTTACTTACGAAGAATGTTGGAGCATATGCTTGAGAAGTATGGAATAACATTCACCTATCAAAATTAGGATGTGACATTTGCACGAAAGCATATTCGAGTTGAGAACCAAGCATGTTAAATTTGACAAAGATTTTCTTAGGAAGAAATCTACACGAAAGTTCTTTTCCACAACAATATCCAATTTAAAGATCAACATCCTCATTTGTTCATCGAATATCGCAAAACTTTATCTATCACAAAATTGCTCTACCACTCTAACCATTCTTTAAGTTCCTTGTGAGATAGCCATATGTTTCTTAAACTTGAAAGCAAATCAGATTGAAGTGATGTAATAAAAATTCGAATGGATGAGAAATGATGAGAAGCATTTCAAATGCGAAGGTCATACTTAAAATTAGGGAGTTAAGACTCCCAGTTGTTTAAAGCAAAGAAAATAATCAATGCAAGACGCTACAGTTCTCTTCTCACATAGCCCAAATTACTTCACTCTTACACAAGAGAATGTCTTACAACTCGCAATCCCAAATCAAAGAGCCATGCTAGTCATACTATTAGTACCTCTAACCCCATTTAGTTTGTCAAAAGAGAATCTTACCACACTAAAGTCCCTACTTAGTGATTAGTCCACTAACTCATGCAAATCTGAAGACAATGTGGGGGCGAACTTATAGTTGATTTCTCTAAAATTCTTCATTGAATACATAATATACACCTCTATGAATTTCTGAAGGTTCCACAATTATACATATACACCAAACTTCTAATATCAAGATATAAGTCCGAGGGCCAAAACCAATACTAAGGTCCCCAATATTTGACCAAACAAGCCACAGGAGGTCTTGAGTCACAATTAAGTCACCAAATATTTCATTTGGGGTTCCTTATTCATCATCTAAGAGATAAAGTTCTACAAAGATGGTCCAAACTTAGCAATTAAAATATGAACTAATCCAAATGCTTAACCCCCTAAAAATAAGCATTCATAACTTCCTAGGAAAACCATGGAAAATTCTGTACATTTTCCGAATACCTTTTTAAAAGATGTAAACCTTTTCCAAAATAAACAAAACATTTTAAAGTCTTTAGAAAACTTTTGGGACATTTGGAAACATTTGAAAACATTTCAAAATCATCAAACTCTTGAAATCGTATACCGGTGCTCTGATACCAATAAAGTTGTCACGCCCCGATCCTCAGATCGACCACGCGACAACCGCCGCGTCGTCTCGGTACATGGGTAAAACCTCCCCATCTACCGAGACTCCGCAAGGCTATCAAATCCACAAGAATTCACCAAAATCATTACACATGCAAGGAGCCCATCCGGCTCATTCCTGGATGTACAAACACACACATTGACACACATCGGGGAGTGGGATCCTGTACATGCAATCATACATTAGCACACATCGGGGAGTGGGAACCTGTACATGCACGAGTACACAACAACACACAACGGGGAGCGGGAACCTGTACATGCACGCATGCAACATGACCATCCTGGCCACTCTGAAAGCATTTAACAAACAAGAAGTCCCAAAACATAGCCGTCGGATTTTATCAACACTTACCCGAGGAAAACAAGTCAGTATCAGTAAAATCCTAACGGTATGAGTTGTACAGAACTTCACAAAATCAAAGAAAAAGCAATGAGATTAAGATTTACGGTGCCAAATGTCCCAAGACAAATATAAACAGTTTTCCAAAACTAGAGAAATCAAAAGAAATAAAAACAAATCAAAAATCGACGGATTTTATCAATACTTGCCCACAACTCGACCAAGATCAATAAAATCCGCAACGGAATGTACAGACTTCCCTTTCCATGATTTGCAAGCTATCAATCCCCAAAAGTAGCCTCTGCCCAAATACCTATACGGTTGCAAAAATACTTCGCAAGCTCCGTCGAGTAGGCTCCCAACTAAGTCTCCTCTGAAAAATGGGGGGAGTGAGGGGTGAGTATAGGGGTATACTCAGTGAGTGGAGTGCAATGGTGCATTTGTGCTAATAAATAAGGTGTGAATGTGGGGCAGTCAAAGCATAAATCATAAATCATCTCATATCCTTAAAATCATTTCAATAAATCACATTTCACAAATATGCATCCATATCAATCATTTTTTCAGAAAATCCTGGGGTTCCATCGAAATATGCTTCCGTCTCGGGCGGCCAAACCGCAGACGAAAATCCGCCAAGGGTTTTACTATCCAATATCTCAAAACAAACCCCTTCCTTGGCGTTGGCTCGTGCCTTACCGGGGTGCACCAGATATAGCACGACTTTTGCAGAGGGAGGGACGTCTACTCCCCCGCACATCTAAACCTCAAACCACGTCACCCCGTCCGGGTCGCTCCGTGGTAGGTATATGACTATAGTCATCTACGGCACCCTCCATTTCTCATTCAATCCATTTCTCAACAATGTGCCATGATTTTCAAGCAAATAATCCACAATTTCATGCCAAAGCAGCTCATAGAGCAATATCAAGTATCACATGGCACAAAAGCATTTACAAATACAATGGATGCATTCGTATTTCACAATTCGGTCGGACAGCCCACAATCACAAAACAATTTGTATCAAACATGTAAAACTCTTTCCAAATCATTTTCAAAGCAATTTTAAAACAGGTTTCTCATTTATGAACACAATGAACCGTCCACTCACCTCTAGAGAGGGTATTCACTCTCTATTTCCGAAACCAACTCATAACGACTCTTCTCGAGTCTCCAAAGGTCAACCTAGACCAATCAAGACGAATAAAGATCAATTAAAGCTCTATTAAAGGGTTTTCAAATTCCCATTTTATGTACAATAGCCTTAACTTGCATAATTACGTTCCAAAACTTTCGTTTCCTCAAGCTAGTATCATTTCAAATCACCAACGACTTTAAATTTACAATATTCCTCAATTTTACCCATTTTCTCCCGAATTCCTTAATATTAATTTAATTCACGCCAATTTCCATTCAAATCCCAAGGAAAACTACGTAATTCAATCAAATACAACTCTAATACTATCTACGACTTTCTCACATGCTTCACGAGTCCAATTTACATCAAATTCTAGACTTAACCTCAATAATTTCATACAAACACTTAGGGAAATATATTTCTTTCAAGTCTAACACATTTCAAAATATATATAGACGTAATTTCTACCTTAATTCAACAAAATAATTCAAATTACGGAAGGGATTGAAAATCCCTCACCTAAGGTTTCTCAGTGCAAACCTAGCTTCCAATCACCGAGGTATCAAACCCGTAACAAGTTCAATTTACAGCAATCGTTAGAATTAAACCTAACAACTAAGAATATTCAACCCTAGAATTAAAATTGGACAACCTAGGCTTACCTCTGCAGAGCTGTGACCTAGGGTTTTTGATGTCCTGCGGCTAGGGTTTTCTGCAAGGATGCAACGGCCACTGATTTTGGTTGTTAACGGAGAGAAGTGCTCACAGTGAGCACCGCGAGCGAGCAAAGGAGGGGGAGAACAAGAATCCCGCCATCGCGCGCGAGAGAGAAGGAGAACTTCGTTCGCGCGCGGGAAAAGAGGAAAGAGAGGGAAAACAGTGAGGGAGAGGTCGACAGAGAGATGGCGCGAGACCGAGAGGAGGCGAACGCGGTGGTTCGCGGTGGCTGTGGTGGTCACGGTGGAGCAAATCGATAGAGAGAGAGAGAGCGATGGAGAGAGATCGCGAGCGGGAGGAAGAGAGAGACTGTGGAATAGAGAGAGAGAGACCGAGAGAGAAAGACGAAGAAGGAGGTGGAGGTGGTGGTGTCCGGTGGTTCGGCGGAAGAGGGTGGTGATGATGGTGGCGAAATCGTGAGGGAGGGGAGAGTCTGAAGAGAGAGACGCGGAGAGTGAAATTCGATTAGGGCTATTAGCCCTAATCGAATTGGGGAAGATGGGGGTGCTGCGTTTCACCCCGAAACGCAGCATCTCCTCTTTCCTTCTTTCTCCCTGTTTTTTTTTTTTTTTTTTTTTTTTTTTTTTTTTTTATATATATAACTATATATATATATATGTATTTTTGTTTTTCTCATCATATTGGAAGTTTTAAATTTACCAAAAATAAAAATACTGTGAATTTGTAATACGGCATTTCAAATATACCAAAAATGTAAAATAAAAACCCCAAAATCGAAAATCAATAAAATTCGAAATTTTCTACTTTATTATAGAAATATTTACAAACTACTTAACGTCGAGTTTCCGGTATTACAACTCTTAACCCCCTAAAAACAAATTTCGTCCTCGAAATTTCAAAATACAACTCATACATCAAAGAGCTGCGGATGTTGCTTCCGCATTAGTTCTTCGGTCTCCCAAATTTTCTGAAATTTAGTCTGTGATAAGTTTCTAAGGAAATCACTCTCGTCTCAATTGTACAAGTGCTTGGTTGTCCTTTTAAAATTTCCTAGATATCTCATTTTGATTTGTTCAACCCCTCAAGCAATATACCTTTAAGCACCTAAACCTATTCTTGTGCTCATTTACAGCTATGTAATTGATTACTCGCAAATCATGATATCTGAATGCATCGTATATATGTATGCACCTACACTCGTCACCATATGATAACAAAGTCTCCAATCCCCCAATTTCAAACTACAAATACATTATCTTACTCTATAGTATCTCTCAACGTATTGATAGCAAAACTTGTCTTATTCCAATATGAGTATTTGGTAGGTGGTATTCATTGAGATTGAGATTCCTTTAATTTCCTTTTTCACATTACAGCAATTAAAGCATAAAAATCAATAGTCTCTGAATCACCTTGTTTGTTCTAAAACCTTGAAACCTTGGATATAAAAGGAGTAACACTTTCTCGATTAACACATTCCTCAACAACAATTGGAATAGGTCTCTACCTTATATCTGCGACAAAGCGTTGTAGAAGATCAAAACTAAAGTCTTTAATACACATATCACACATATCCGAAAAATACTATCATTGAACTCGACCAATTCAATATACCTCAAAATTTCATTTACAGACTTTCTTACTTCTAAACGGTGCTCAAGTAACCATGCATAAACATTTCTGCCTAGATGCTTATAAGATTCACTATTTCAGCTAGAATGGTCCATATAAGCTCATGCTTCCTTTTGAAGGATAACTATACCCCAATTTAAGAGACTTCACTTAAAATGGTTATCTAAGGAACTCTAAATCACTGGGAGTTGATCGAAACACTAAAGAAATCTCACTACAATATATAAATCCCAGAAAGACTCATCATATTAATTTCTCCAAGGTGACTGCATCAAGCAATTAGGAAACTTGTCACTGGCTTTCCATCTTCTCAAATGTTCAAACTAGACAACAAAGCTTCTTGTTATCAAGATCACTTAAGATTAAAATTCTTTTCTAAGATGCTGCTCATCCAATAAAAGCAATGTCCATTATGAATATTATTTTTCTAAATAACCATCGAAACAAAAGGCTTTCCCCCATATTTATCGAAAGCATAAAATAGCAATTACTTGAAAGAAACATTCAATGCTTACTGAGACCATTCATCGTATAGTTAAAGATTTTGGTGTCACCCAATACTTATAGCAGCTCTTTTTAAGTACTTGTCTTTCTTGGATGATCATCAATAAAAATAACAATATAATTAAATGCCAAACTATGAATAAAAGTATACCAAAAGTATAAGTGGAGGCTCAACCATAAGTTTTGGGTAATACTCCATAGAGTTCCACAAGATGTTTCAATACATATTATTTTCTTGATTTCAAGTCATTTGAAGTGAGTTATGTTTGGGCTGCTCAGCCGTAATTGAAAATGTCTTATTCTACCTTGACCTTTAATGTACACAGAAACTCCATGGTGTTTAACATACCGGTAACATCTCTTTAAGTCTATAGCTATCATCACAACATACAGCGCCCTCATTCTACAAAATATGCCCCAAAGCAGATCCGGGTTAACTTGATTTCCTCATTTAAACCCTTATCAACTACCACCTCCATCATTCATGTTCCCAAATTTTCTCCAAGAACAAATTGTCATCAGACTCCTTAAGACTTAGTAGATCTTCCTCATGGTTCTTACCTATTCAATCATCAGATTCCTCAAAATTTTGCATACAACCCTCGGTCGAACATCTGTTTTACCCATACATTTTTTTTTCCACTGTATTTCACACTCTCGTCCTGCAGTAAAGCCTTAAGAACCTCTCTCAAAACATACAATCCTCTATTCTTTTATTCTTCTCACCATTGGGTAAACAAACTACCTCCCTCGAAAATAAACTCCAAGAATAGACCTCCATTGTTATGACTCCTACTCACCTAGAGGGCACGAGTGTGCTCCCTAAATGCCTTCACCCAAGACTGATTATTCAATTGGTCATAAATTCTATCCAAAAGACCACTCATCAATCTAGTACAATAAAAGTCTGGAAACAAGGCCAATGCATCTTCCCTTATCTTCCACCAATTGGCAAAAATCTAAATTATTACCAATTAAGCAAACCTCAAAAACCTTTATTTTGACTTCGAAAATTGACATTTGGTCAAAATCAAAGATCATAATAACTAGCAATAATAATCACCTGCTGAACCTATTAGCATTATCGAAAACCAAAGGAATAAAATTCACACTTCCTAATCAAAGCATCAAAGTGAAACCATTCCTTTGCCTCCCACCGTTAGTAACTCAATGGTAAAACCTCCTATTACAATCCCTTACTTACGGAAGAATGTTGGAGCATATGCTTGAGAAGTATGGAATAACATTCACAGTCTATCAAAATTAGGATGTGACATTTGCACAGAAAGCATATTCGAGTTGAGAACCAAGCATGTTAAATTTTGACATTTTCTTAGGAAGAAATCTACACGAAAGTTCTTTTCCACAACAATATCCAATTTAAAGATCAACATCCTCATTTGTTCATCGAATATCGCAAAACTTTATCTATCACAAAATTGCTCTACCACTCTAACCATTCTTTAAGTTCCTTGTGAGATAGCCATATGTTTCTTAAACTTGAAAGCAAATCAGATTGAAGTGATGTAATAAAAATTCGAATGGATGAGAAATGATGAGAAGCATTTCAAATGCGAAGGTCATACTTAAAATTAGGGAGTTAAGACTCCCAGTTGTTTAAAGCAAAGAAAATAATCAATGCAAGACGCTACGCTTGTCTTCTCACATAGCCCAAATTACTTCACTCTTACACAAGAGAATGTCTTACAACTCGCAATCCCAAATCAAAGAGCCATGCTAGTCATACTATTAGTACCTCTAACCCCATTTAGTTTGTCAAAAGAGAATCTTACCACACTAAAGTCCCTACTTAGTGATTAGTCCACTAACTCATGCAAATCTGAAGACAATGTGGGGGCGAACTTATAGTTGATTTCTCTAAAATTCTTCATTGAATACATAATATACACCTCTATGAATTTCTGAAGGTTCCACAATTATACATATACACCAAACTTCTAATATCAAGATATAAGTCCGAGGGCCAAAACCAATACTAAGGTCCCCAATATTTGACCAAACAAGCCACAGGAGGTCTTGAGTCACAATTAAGTCACCAAATATTTCATTTGGGGTTCCTTATTCATCATCTAAGAGATAAAGTTCTACAAAGATGGTCCAAACTTAGCAATTAAAATATGAACTAATCCAAATGCTTAACCCCCTAAAAATAAGCATTCCTAACTTCCTAGGAAAACCATAGAACATTTTCCGAATACCTTTTTAAAAGATGTAAACCTTTTCCAAAATAAACAAAACATTTTAAAGTCTTTAGAAAACTTTTGGGACATTTGGAAACATTTGAAAACATTTCAAAATCATCAAACTCTTGAAATCGTATACCGGTGCTCTGATACCAATAAAGTTGTCACGCCCCGATCCTCAGATCGACCACGCGACAACCGCCGCGTCGTCTCGGTACATGGGTAAAACCTCCCCATCTACCGAGACTCCGCAAGGCTATCAAATCCACAAGAATTCACCAAAATCATTACACATGCAAGGAGCCCATCCGGCTCATTCCTGGATGTACAAACACACACATTGACACACATCGGGGAGTGGGATCCTGTACATGCAATCATACATTAGCACACATCGGGGAGTGGGAACCTGTACATGCACGAGTACACAGCAACACACAACGGGGAGCGGGAACCTGTACATGCACGCATGCAACATGACCATCCTGGCCACTCTGAAAGCATTTAACAAACAAGAAGTCCCAAAACATAGCCGTCGGATTTTATCAACACTTACCCGAGGAAAACAAGTCAGTATCAGTAAAATCCTAACGGTATGAGTTGTACAGAACTTCACAAAATCAAAGAAAAAGCAATGAGATTAAGATTTACGGTTTCCAAATGTCCCAGTACAAATATAAACAGTTTTCCAAAACTAGAGAAATCAAAAGAAATAAAAACAAATCAAAAATCGACGGATTTTATCAATACTTGCCGACAACTCGCCAAGATCAATAAAATCCTGCACGGATGAATGTAGACTTCCCTTTCCATGATTTGCAAGCTATCAATCCCCAAAAGTAGCCCCGTCGCCAAATACCTATACGTTTGCAAAAATACTTGCAAGCTCGTCGAGTAGGCTCCCAACTAAGTCTCCTCCGAAAAATGGGGGGGAGTGAGGGGTGAGTATAGGGGTATACTCGGTGAGTGGAGTGCAATGGTGCATTTGTGCTAATAAATAAGGTGTGAATGTGGGGCACAAAGCATAAATCATAAATCATCTCATATCCTTAAAATCATTTCAATAAATCACATTTCACAAATATGCATCCATATCAATCATTTTTTCAGAAAATCCTGGGGTTCCATCGAAATATGCTTCCGTCTCAGGGCGGCCAAACCCAGACGAAAATCCGCCAAGGGTTTTACTATCCAATATCTCAAAACAAACCCCCTTCCTTGGCGTTGGCTCGTGCCTCACCGGGGTGCACCCGGATATAGCACGACTTTTGCAGAGGGAGGGACGTCTACTCCCCCGCACATCTAAACCTCAAACCACGTCACCCCGTCGGGTCGCTCCGTGGTAGGTATATGACTATAGTCATCTACGGCACCCTCCATTTCTCATTCAATCCATTTCTCAACAATGTGCCATGATTTTCAGCAAATAATCCACAATTTCATGCCAAAGCAGCTCATAGAGCAATATCAAGTATCACATGGCACAAAAGCATTTACAAATACAATGGATGCATTCGTATTTCATAATCCAGTTCAGACAGCCCACAATCACAAAACAATTTGTATCAAACATGTAAAACTCTTTCCAAATCATTTTCAAAGCAATTTTAAAACAGGTTTCTCATTTATGAACACAATGAACCGTCCACTCACCTCTAGAGAGGGTATTCACTCTCTATTTCCGAAACCAACTCATAACGACTCTTCTCGAGTCTCCAAAGGTCAACCTAGACCAATCAAGACGAATAAAGATCAATTAAAGCTCTATTAAAGGGTTTTCAAATTCCCATTTTATGTACAATAGCCTTAACTTGCATAATTACGTTCCAAAACTTTCGTTTCCTCAAGCTAGTATCATTTCAAATCACCAACGACTTTAAATTTACAATATTCCTCAATTTTACCCATTTTCTCCCGAATTCCTTAATATTAATTTAATTCACGCCAATTTCCATTCAAATCCCAAGGAAAACTACGTAATTCAATCAAATACAACTCTAATACTATCTACGACTTTCTCACATGCTTCACAATCCAATTTACATCAAATTCTAGACTTAACCTCAATAATTTCATACAAACACTTAGGGAAATATATTTCTTTCAAGTCTAACACATTTCAAAATATATATAGACGTAATTTCTACCTTAATTCAACAAAATAATTCAAATTACGGAAGGGATTGAAAATCCCTCACCTAAGGTTTCTCAGTGTGCAAACCTAGCTTCCAATCACCAGTGTATCAAACCTGTAACAAGTTCAATTTACAGCAATCGTTAGAATTAAACCTAACAACTAAGAATATTCAACCCTAGAATTAAAATTGGACAACCTAGGCTTACCTCTGCAGAGCTGTGACCTAGGGTTTTTGATGTCCTGCGGCTAGGGTTTTTCTAGCAAGGATGCAACGGCCACCGATTTTGGTTGTTAACAGAGAGAAGTGCTCACAAAGGAGCACTGCGAGCGAGCAGTGGAGGGGGAGAACAAGAATCCCGCCATCGCGCGCGAGAGAGAAGGAGAACTTCGTTCGCGCGCGGGAAAAGAGGAAAGAGAGGGAAAACAGTGAGGGAGAGGTCGACAGAGAGATGGCGCGAGACCGAGAGGAGGCGAACGCGGTGGTTCGCGGTGGCTGTGGTGGTCACGGTGGAGCAAATCGATAGAGAGAGAGAGAGCGATGGAGAGAGATCGCGAGCGGGAGGAAGAGAGAGACTGTGGAATAGAGAGAGAGAGACCGAGAGAGAAAGACGAAGAAGGAGGTGGAGGTGGTGGTGTCCGGTGGTTGCAGTGGCGGAAGAGGGTGGTGATGATGGTGGCGAAATCGTGAGGGAGGGGAGAGCGTCGAAGAGAGAGACGGGAGAGTGAAATTCGATTAGGGCTATTAGCCCTAATCGAATTGGGGAAGATGGGGGTGCTGCGTTTCACCCCGAAACGCAGCATCTCCTCTTTCCTTCTTTCTCCCTTTTTTTTTTTTTTTTTTTTTATATATATATATATAACTATATATATATATATGTATTTTTGTTTTTCTCATCATATTGGAAGTTTTAAATTTACCAAAAATAAAAATACTGTGAATTTGTAATACGGCATTTCAAATATACCAAAAATGTAAAATAAAAACCCCAAAATCGAAAATCAATAAAATTCGAAATTTTCTACTTTATTATAGAAATATTTACAAACTACTTAACGTCGAGTTTCCGGTATTACAACTCTTAACCCCCTAAAAACAAATTTCGTCCTCGAAATTTCAAAATACAACTCATACATCAAAGAGCTGCGGATGTTGCTTCCGCATTAGTTCTTCGGTCTCCCAAATTTTCTGAAATTTAGTCTGTGATAAGTTTCTAAGGAAATCACTCTCGTCTCAATTGTACAAGTGCTTGGTTGTCCTTTTAAAATTTCCTAGATATCTCATTTTGATTTGTTCAACCCCTCAAGCAATATACCTTTAAGCACCTAAACCTATTCTTGTGCTCATTTACAGCTATGTAATTGATTACTCGCAAATCATGATATCTGAATGCATCGTATATATGTATGCACCTACACTCGTCACCATATGATAACAAAGTCTCCAATCCCCCAATTTCAAACTACAAATACATTATCTTACTCTATAGTATCTCTCAACGTATTGATAGCAAAACTTGTCTTATTCCAATATGAGTATTTGGTAGGTGGTATTCATTGAGATTGAGATTCCTTTAATTTCCTTTTTCACATTACAGCAATTAAAGCATAAAAATCAATAGTCTCTGAATCACCTTGTTTGTTCTAAAACCTTGAAACCTTGGATATAAAAGGAGTAACACTTTCTCGATTAACACATTCCTCAACAACAATTGGAATAGGTCTCTACCTTATATCTGCGACAAAGCGTTGTAGAAGATCAAAACTAAAGTCTTTAATACACATATCACACATATCTGAAAATACTATCATTGAACTCGACCAATTCAATATACCTCAAAATTTCATTTACAGACTTTCTTACTTCTAAACGGTGCTCAAGTAACCATGCATAAACATTTCTGCCTAGATGCTTATAAGATTCACTATTTCAGCTAGAATGGTCCATATAAGCTCATGCTTCCTTTTGAAGGATAACTATACCCCAATTTAAGAGACTTCACTTAAAATGGTTATCTAAGGAACTCTAAATCACTGCAGTTGACTGAAACACTAAAGAAATCTCACTACAATATATAAATCCGTTTAAAGACTCATCATATTAATTTCTCCAAGGTGACTGCATCAAGCAATTAGGAAACTTGTCACTGGCTTTCCATCTTCTCAAATGTTCAAACTAGACAACAAAGCTTCTTGTTATCAAGATCACTTAAGATTAAAATTCTTTTCTAAGATCTGCTCATCCAATAAAAGCAATGTCCATTATGAATATTATTTTTCTAAATAACCATCGAAACAAAAGGCTTTCCCCCATATTTATCGAAAGCATAAAATAGCAATTACTTGAAAGAAACATTCAATGCTTACTGAGACCATTCATCGTATAGTTAAAGATTTTGGTGTCACCCAATACTTATAGCAGCTCTTTTTAAGTACTTGTCTTTCTTGGATGATCATCAATAAAAATAACAATATAATTAAATGCCAAACTATGAATAAAAGTATACCAAAAGTATAAGTGGAGGCTCAACCATAAGTTTTGGGTAATACTCCATAGAGTTCCACAAGATGTTTCAATACATATTATTTTCTTGATTTCAAGTCATTTGAAGTGAGTTATGTTTGGGCTGCTCAGCCGTAATTGAAAATGTCTTATTCTACCTTGACCTTTAATGTACACAGAAACTCCATGGTGCTTAACATACTGGTAACATCTCTTTAAGTCTTATAGCTATCACCACAACATACAGCGCCCTCATTCTACAAAATATGCCCCAAAGCAGATTCAGTTAACTTGATTTCCTCATTTAAACCCTTATCAACTACCACCTCCATCATTCATGTTCCCAAATTTTCTCCAAGAACAAATTGTCATCAGACTCCTTAAGACTTAGTAGATCTTCCTCATGGTTCTTACCTATTCAATCATCAGATTCCTCAAAATTTTGCATACAACCCTCGGTCGAACATCTGTTTTACCCATACATTTTTTTTTCCACTGTATTTCACACTCTCGTCCCCCTAAGAAAGCCTTAAGAACCTCTCTCAAAACATACAATCCTCTATTCTTTTATTCTTCTCACCATTGGGTAAACAAACTACCTCCCTCGAAAATAAACTCCAAGAATAGACCTCCATTGTTATGACTCCTACTCACCTAGAGGGCACGAGTGTGCTCCCTAAATGCCTTCACCCAAGACTGATTATTCAATTGGTCATAAATTCTATCCAAAAGACCACTCATCAATCTAGTACAATAAAAGTCTGGAAACAAGGCCAATGCATCTTCCCTTATCTTCCACCAATTGGCAAAAATCTAAATTATTACCAATTAAGCAAACCTCAAAAACCTTTATTTTGACTTCGAAAATTGACATTTGGTCAAAATCAAAGATCATAATAACTAGCAATAATAATCACCTGCTGAACCTATTAGCATTATCAGAAAACCAAAGGAATAAAATTCACACTTCCTAATCAAAGCATCAAAGTGAAACCATTCCTTTGCCTCCCACCGTTAGTAACTCAATGGTAAAACCTCCTATTACAATCCCTTACTTACAGAAGAATGTTGGAGCATATGCTTGAGAAGTATGGAATAACATTCACAGTCTATCAAAATTAGGATGTGACATTTGCACAGAAAGCATATTCAGTTGAGAACCAAGCATGTTAAATTTGACAGCATTTTCTTAGGAAGAAATCTACACGAAAGTTCTTTTCCACAACAATATCCAATTTAAAGATCAACATCCTCATTTGTTCATCAGAATATCGCAAAACTTTATCTATCACAAAATTGCTCTACCACTCTAACCATTCTTTAAGTTCCTTGTGAGATAGCCATATGTTTCTTAAACTTGAAAGCAAATCAGATTGAAGTGATGTAATAAAAATTCGAATGGATGAGAAATGATGAGAAGCATTTCAAATGCGAAGGTCATACTTAAAATTAGGGAGTTAAGACTCCCAGTTGTTTAAAGCAAAGAAAATAATCAATGCAAGACGCTACAGTTCTGTCTTCTCACATAGCCCAAATTACTTCACTCTTACACAAGAGAATGTCTTACAACTCGCAATCCCAAATCAAAGAGCCATGCTAGTCATACTATTAGTACCTCTAACCCCATTTAGTTTGTCAAAAGAGAATCTTACCACACTAAAGTCCCTACTTAGTGATTAGTCCACTAACTCATGCAAATCTGAAGACAATGTGGGGGCGAACTTATAGTTGATTTCTCTAAAATTCTTCATTGAATACATAATATACACCTCTATGAATTTCTGAAGGTTCCACAATTATACATATACACCAAACTTCTAATATCAAGATATAAGTCCGAGGGCCAAAACCAATACTAAGGTCCCCAATATTTGACCAAACAAGCCACAGGAGGTCTTGAGTCACAATTAAGTCACCAAATATTTCATTTGGGGTTCCTTATTCATCATCTAAGAGATAAAGTTCTACAAAGATGGTCCAAACTTAGCAATTAAAATATGAACTAATCCAAATGCTTAACCCCCTAAAAATAAGCATTCATAACTTCCTAGGAAAACCATGGAAAATTCTGTACATTTTCCGAATACCTTTTTAAAAGATGTAAACCTTTTCCAAAATAAACAAAACATTTTAAAGTCTTTAGAAAACTTTTGGGACATTTGGAAACATTTGAAAACATTTCAAAATCATCAAACTCTTGAAATCGTATACCGGTGCTCTGATACCAATAAAGTTGTCACGCCCCGATCCTCAGATCGACCACGCGACAACCGCCGCGTCGTCTCGGTACATGGGTAAAACCTCCCCATCTACCGAGACTCCACAAGGCTATCAAATCCACAAGAATTCACCAAAATCATTACACATGCAAGGAGCCCATCCGGCTCATTCCTGGATGTACAAACACACACATTGACACACATCGGGGAGTGGGATCCTGTACATGCAATCATACATTAGCACACATCGGGGAGTGGGAACCTGTACATGCACGAGTACACAGCAACACACAACGGGGAGCGGGAACTTGTACATGCACGCATGCAACATGACCATCCTGGCCACTCTGAAAGCATTTAACAAACAAGAAGTCCCAAAACATAGCCGTCGGATTTTATCAACACTTACCCGAGGAACACAAGTCAGTATCAGTAAAATCCTAACGGTATGAGTTGTACAGAACTTCACAAAATCAAAGAAAAAGCAATGAGATTAAGATTTACAGTCCAAATGTCCCAGTACAAATATAAACAGTTTTCCAAAACTAGAGAAATCAAAAGAAATAAAAACAAATCAAAAATCGACGGATTTTATCAATACTTGCCGACAACTCAGCCAGTATCAATAAAATCCGCACGGAATGTACAGACTTCCCTTTCCATGATTTGCAAGCTATCAATCCCCAAAAGTAGCCCCTCGCCAAATACCTATACGGTTGCAAAAATACTTCGCAAGCCCCGTCGAGTAGGCTCCCAACTAAGTCTCCTCTGAAAAATGGGGGAGTGAGGGGTGAGTATAGGGGTATACTCAGTGAGTGGAGTGCAATGGTGCATTTGTGCTAATAAATAAGGTGTGAATGTGGGGCAGTCAAAGCATAAATCATAAATCATCTCATATCCTTAAAATCATTTCAATAAATCACATTTCACAAATATGCATCCATATCAATCATTTTTTCAGAAAATCCTGGGGTTCCATCGAAATATGCTTCCGTCTCGGCGGCCAAACCCAAGACGAAAATCCGCCAAGGGTTTTACTATCCAATATCTCAAAACAAACCCCCTTCCTTGGCGTTGGCTCGTGCCTCACCGGGGTGCACCAGATATAGCACGACTTTTGCGGGAGGGAGGGACGTCTACTCCCCCGCACATCTAAACCTCAAACCACGTCACCCCGTCGGGTCGCTCCGTGGTAGGTATATGACTATAGTCATCTACGGCACCCTCCATTTCTCATTCAATCCATTTCTCAACAATGTGCCATGATTTTCAGCAAATAATCCACAATTTCATGCCAAAGCAGCTCATAGAGCAATATCAAGTATCACATGGCACAAAAGCATTTACAAATACAATGGATGCATTCGTATTTCACAATTCGGTTCAGACAGCCCACAATCACAAAACAATTTGTATCAAACATGTAAAACTCTTTCCAAATCATTTTCAAAGCAATTTTAAAACAGGTTTCTCATTTATGAACACAATGAACCGTCCACTCACCTCTAGAGAGGGTATTCACTCTCTATTTCCGAAACCAACTCATAACGACTCTTCTCGAGTCTCCAAAGGTCAACCTAGACCAATCAAGACGAATAAAGATCAATTAAAGCTCTATTAAAGGGTTTTCAAATTCCCATTTTATGTACAATAGCCTTAACTTGCATAATTACGTTCCAAAACTTTCGTTTCCTCAAGCTAGTATCATTTCAAATCACCAACGACTTTAAATTTACAATATTCCTCAATTTTACCCATTTTCTCCCGAATTCCTTAATATTAATTTAATTCACGCCAATTTCCATTCAAATCCCAAGGAAAACTACGTAATTCAATCAAATACAACTCTAATACTATCTACGACTTTCTCACATGCTTCCATCCAATTTACATCAAATTCTAGACTTAACCTCAATAATTTCATACAAACACTTAGGGAAATATATTTCTTTCAAGTCTAACACATTTCAAAATATATATAGACGTAATTTCTACCTTAATTCAACAAAATAATTCAAATTACGGAAGGGATTGAAAATCCCTCACCTAAGGTTTCTCAGTGTGCAAACCTAGCTTCCAATCACCGGGTGTATCAAACCTGTAACAAGTTCAATTTACAGCAATCGTTAGAATTAAACCTAACAACTAAGAATATTCAACCCTAGAATTAAAATTGGACAACCTAGGCTTACCTCTGCAGAGCTGTGACCTAGGGTTTTTGATGTCCTGCGGCTAGGGTTTTCTGCAAGGATGCAACGGCCACTGATTTTGGTTGTTAACAGAGAGAAGTGCTCACAGTGAGCACTGCGAGCGAGCAGTGGAGGGGGAGAACAAGAATCCCGCCATCGCGCGCGAGAGAGAAGGAGAACTTCGTTCGCGCGCGGGAAAAGAGGAAAGAGAGGGAAAACAGTGAGGGAGAGGTCGACAGAGAGATGGCGCGAGACCGAGAGGAGGCGAACGCGGTGGTTCGCGGTGGCTGTGGTGGTCACGGTGGAGCAAATCGATAGAGAGAGAGAGAGCGATGGAGAGAGATCGCGAGCGGGAGGAAGAGAGAGACTGTGGAATAGAGAGAGAGAGACCGAGAGAGAAAGACGAAGAAGGAGGTGGAGGTGGTGGTGTCCGGTGGTTGCAGTGGCGGAAGAGGGTGGTGATGATGGTGGCGAAATCGTGAGGGAGGGGAGAGCGTCGAAGAGAGAGACGGGAGAGTGAAATTCGATTAGGGCTATTAGCCCTAATCGAATTGGGGAAGATGGGGGTGCTGCGTTTCACCCCGAAACACAGCATCTCCTCTTTCCTTCTTTCTCCCTGTTTTTTTTTTTTTTTTTTTTTTTTTTTTTATATATATATATAACTATATATATATATATGTATTTTTGTTTTTCTCATCATATTGGAAGTTTTAAATTTACCAAAAATAAAAATACTGTGAATTTGTAATACGGCATTTCAAATATACCAAAAATGTAAAATAAAAACCCCAAAATCGAAAATCAATAAAATTCGAAATTTTCTACTTTATTATAGAAATATTTACAAACTACTTAACGTCGAGTTTCCGGTATTACATTATATGTAGTTTTCCTGATAATATGTATCGAGGTATCATGCGTTGTATTATGTTCTGATAATAAAACATTTAACCTTAAAATGCTAACATAACTTTAGCAGATCCAGTTGCATTCCTAAGCAAAAGTTGCGGGGAAAAAGGAGAATCTGTCAGTCTTAAACTAGCAGTAATGGATTAATCTAGCATTTGTGGTGTCCCGCGATGTTCGTAGTTAGTCAGCAAAACAGAATGGGGGGTATAAATGCTTCAAACAAAGTGCTAACCAACCTCTCTCTCTCTCTCTCTCTCTCTCTCTCTATACATATAATGAATCCCTTCTTGCTCGACTTCTATCCTTAACAAGTGAAGTGACATTATTCTCACAAGCATCTCAAAGGCAGAAATGTTTCGCAATAAAGACAAATTTGTTAGGTAATGTTACATAACGCCATCTCTCTCTCTTTCTGTGTTTGACATCTTGGAGTATGTTTTTGTTATAGGTTGGAAGATCAGTTTGATTCTGCATCAACAATGTCTGATATAGCCCCAATGAACAAAGCTAGATTTAACATAGAGACGGTCCATGGCGGTCGCGCTCACAACAATCCAACAAAATCATTTAGGCGAGGAGTGATCAGAAGTTCTCAAGGACTTAAGTCTATGGGTATATCACTCAAAACCGGTGTCACAAATGCAATGTTCCCTGAAGATCTCAAAGTCTCCGATAAAATGATCTTTGATCCTCAAGACAAATCCATTCAGTTATGGAATAGACTTTTCGTCATTTCTTGCATTTTTTCAGTGTCTATTGATCCCCTCTTCTTCTATCTCCCTATCTTTAGCTATGATGAGTTTTGCATTAGTATTGATAGCAAGTTAGCAAAGACTATCACAACGTTGCGCACTATAGCCGACACTTTCTATCTCACACGCATGGCTCTACAATTTCGCACAGCTTTTACTGCACCATCTTCCAGAGTTTTTGGACGTGGTGAACTTGTTGTTGATCCCACTGAAATAGCCAAGCACTATTTAAGACGCTATTTCTTTGTGGATCTCCTTTCCATCCTGCCTGTGCCGCAGGTGGGTCAACCTTTCATCTGTGCATATACTTCTATAAATGAGCGTATATTTATGATTTTGTTGTACCTTGCATCTTATCATTCTTATGACATGGACAAGCTACCGTGTCCTTTCTAAGTATCTACATTGCATAATGCAGATTGTGGTCTGGTCATTTCTTTACAAAGCAAAAGAGTCGGGTGTGGCGCAGACAAAACGGGCTTTGCTTCTCATTGTGATATTTCAGTATATTCCCAGGTTCTGCCGGTTTATACCATTAACAGCAGAGCTCAAAAAGAGTTCCGGGGTGTTTGCTGAAACGGCTTGGGCCGGTGCTGCATACTATTTGCTTTGGTACATGCTTGCAAGCCATGTAAGAAGCAATCCTACTTTGTGCTCCTCATTAGTTTTTCTTTCTTTGGCTTTAGACGTCTTGAGCTTTTGGCGTTGCAGATAGTTGGAGCACTCTGGTACTTATTGGCAGTACAGCGTGAAGACACATGCTGGCAAATAGCATGTAAAAATACTCCCGGATGTTTTAAAAAATTTTTGTACTGTGAAAATTATAAGGATGTGCCAGGTTTCAGCGAATGGAATGAAGTCAGACGCGGTGTTCTTAGTAGTAATTGTTCGCCCATTGATGAACATCCAACATTCGACTATGGAATCTACACACAAGCATTAGTATCTGGCATCGTTGCGTCTGAAGTTTTCCTTTCCAAATACTGCTACTGTTTGTGGTGGGGACTGCAAAATTTAAGGTAAAACTTCCTCTTTGTTTACACGTTGTAGACACTGATAGCCTAGACAATTGTGGAAGCCATGTCACAGTTTCGAGACTTCAAACAAATCATAAGTGAAAAACTTTGAAAACATTAAAAGTGAGATTTTGAGGAGAACTAGGAACTGAATTTGCAGACAGAAAATAACAATTACATTCTACAGTACTCTTGGCCAGGGGCTTCAAACCAGTACATATCCAGCAGAGGTCATGTTTTCCATCTTCATAGTGATTTTTGGTCTTATCCTCTTTGCAATGCTGATTGGCAACATGCAGGCAAGTCTCATGTTATGCACCAGCTTTTATGATATAACGTTTAGGTTTTTTTTTGCCCCCAAAGTGGTTATGCATATATTAAGCTGGGGTTTGTGGTTGGACTTGGAACAGACCTACCTGCAGTCTCTAATGATCAGACTTGAGGAGATGAGAATCAAAAGACGTGATTCAGAGCAGTGGATGCATCACCGATTACTTCCACCAGATCTAAGGGAACGAGTTAGGCGGTACGATCAATACAGGTGGCTGGAAACAAGAGGAGTAGATGAAGAGAGCATTGTTCAGACTCTTCCAAAAGACCTTCGGCGTGATATCAAGCGTCATCTCTGTCTGAACTTGGTTAGAAGGGTAAGTAACTTCTTCTCTTTTTTCCATGAGTTCCAAGAAATACTTTTAAAGAAATGTATTGCTGACTATTAGAAGAGAACTTGATCCTGATCTTAAAACTTAGTGGCTAAGATGAAGGTTCCCGGTATTATATATCATGCCCTTAATATTAAGCGAGTTGATTTGAGATTTAACTTGGACCATGCAGGTACCTTTATTCGCCAATATGGATGAAAGGTTGCTTGATGCCATCTGTGAGCGGCTGAAGCCAGCTCTATACACAGAGAGGACTTACATAGTAAGGGAAGGAGACCCTGTTGATGAAATGCTCTTCATTATCCGCGGACGCTTAGAAAGTGTGACTACTGATGGTGGGAGGAGTGGATTCTTCAATCGAATTTTACTTAAAGAAGGGGCTTTCTGTGGGGAGGAGCTCTTGACTTGGGCTCTTGACCCTAAAGCTGGCTCACACTTGCCATCATCTACAAGAACAGTGAGAGCATTGACAGAGGTTGAGGCATTCGCATTAATAGCAGATGAGATGAAGTTTGTTGCCACTCAATTTAGGCGGCTTCAAAGTAGACAGGTTCAGCACACATTCCGGTTTTACTCGCAGCAATGGAGGACTTGGGGGGCTTGCTATATCCAGGCTACATGGAGAAGGTATACTCGTAGAAAGTATGCTGAAATCCGCCACAAAGAGGAGGAGGAGGAGGAAGAAGAAGAAGAAGCACAAGACAACGAAGAAGAAGTTGATTATGACTATAATGAGGGAACAAGGTTGACCAAGACTGTTGAACCTTCGGATAGGAGTCCACAAGGCATGCGTGCAGGCATTTTAGCATCCAGGTTTGCTGCTAATGCTATGCGTGGAGTTCATAGGCTTCGAAATACTTCAACTTCTAGTATTGGTTTGGTGAAACTGCAGAAACCTCCAGAGCCAGACTTTGAGGAAGAGTAACTCTTTATAATTCGAATTGTAACAAGACCTCTAGCGAATTTCCTTTTTCTTTCCCCCAGGACTATATCCTAGTGCTATAGATCTTACATGGTCATTGTTTTCAGAACAGTAAACTAATAAATAACAACAAAAAGGTTTTCTCAAACCACCCAGAACCATAAATTCTTTCTGGAACTCGAGCTCTACTTGGTTTACCTTTAAATTAGTTGTTTCTCACTGCGACTACCAATTGTTACAAAAAAAACATAAGATCTTGAGAGATGGAAGAAAGGATAAGTGCACTAACTATGATTTATGATACACTTAGGAAAAGCAAGAAAGATGCTGCAAAAAGGTTTCTACACTGATGCATTTGTTAATGCCCAATTAGTATCTCTTGGGAATTCTGAAACAAATTTGTATCAGTGCAGAAAGTACCAAGCAAGTTGTAAACTACCTAGGATATTGTTATCATGACAATGTGAACTGTCAGGATTGGCTTCTCAACTCTGCCTAGCAAAGGAACCGGATGCATATTTTGGAGCAACAAGCCAGTTGAATTTTAGTTATATCCTATTCCCCTCTTGAGTTTTGAACACGAAATCAATGGAAATGGAGTGGAACTAGCGTAGACCCTGTTGCTATAGGGCTGCTAAATAGGGGCCATCATTTGCTACATGAGAATGATTACCCCCCTCGAACAACAATGTAAATTTCCAATCCCATGAACTTGCACTGGAGAGAGGTACCTGCCGGACCTGATGGTTTCAGGAGGCAATGAGAAAGGTAATGCAGGTACATCTGATGTGCAGCTTGCAGCAACAGTGGCAGCCACAAATAACTTTGCAGAATCATAGAAGCTCAAAGAGCGCAGATTTGGACCGGTCTATAGATCAAGTCTGTAAAGAAATTGATGTATGTAACTGTAACTTGACAATTCCTACAATGGTTGGCCACAATTGTTGCATATATTCCTTAAATTATATATTTTATCCTTCAATATCAAGTGAGAGTAGAGGGCTCTTGATCAAAGCAATTTTAGGTCCAAACTAGCTAGTTCAGAGTGAGAGTTCAATTTGAGACACAGGTCTTAGGATTAGGATCCTTGGCTATGACTTCATACTTTTGGCAACCTGTTTATGAGGCTAATTCTAAAGAATACTGTTTGATAGAATTTAGGAAACAACCAAATTGTGTTCAGCAACTCCAAGCCCATTAAAATTTTAGAAAAATCCTGAATTTATGTAATTTAATTTTTCATGGGGTATTAAATAAAACATTATCACTACAAATGAATGCAAGAAAAAGATTCAAAACTCAACATTGGCACAAGATGCAATTATCAATATTTTTGGGGATCTATTTTTGATATTCTTTTTGTATTTGAAAGATTAGTTTAGAATCTTCTAATGGTGTGGTTGACGCATGACTAGAGATAATTATCAACAGGTTTGACAGACAAAAGATCCAAGGATTAATTTCATAAATTCTTAAAAATCATTCAATAGCCCTAGTTGCAAAATTTGAAAGTTTACGGCTTTGGTAATAAATAACCCAAAGTTCTGGTGTGTTTTCTAATTCAAAATGAAAAGGGAAAAAGGAAAATTTTAACTTTGGGAATTTTATTTGGAGAATAGTATATGGATATGAAAAGGATGGTGACTATATCTCTTTCCCTCTTCTTTATAAAGCATTTATGAATATATCTCAATAATATATTTTTTGATTGCATGCAGCATTAAGCCGTTAATTCAATTTTCAATTTAATTTTAAAGGTTTAACCTTTTTATTTGAATTGTAAATTTAAAATAATTGTTTAGAACCGATGAAATTACTTATTTGATCATTAAAGTGTTTTTTCTTTTTTTTATAATCATATATATCTGTTAATTACGTCAAATTTTATTAAATCCAATTTAATCATTAAAGTTGGTTGCTACAGTTACTGAGTTAGACTTTATATCGCTAAAATAAAAAATATATATATTTTAAGTTGTGAATTAAATAAAGAAATAATTAAAATAGAAAATTTTCTTACGAATCTAAAAAATAAAATGTAATATGTTTGACGCCTTCAGTAGGACGCAATTTTTTCTTTTTAATTGTTTAAACTCACAATCTAAAGATAGAGATTTTCTTTATTGTTTTCAAAAATATTTTCCAATTAGAAATTTTTAGCCTATTTAATTAACTCGAACGATCAATAGCACTGTCTTTGCCTCATGTGATCTCCACTTTGTTGATGCTCTTTCATCTTCAACCCAAACTTCAATCCTTCATCAATAAATATAATATATTTTTTTAATCTAATTCACAATAATATGTTTTCATCTTATGAATTGAAGAACAAGATTATTTTTTTTTTTTTGGTACTAAGAACGAGATTATCTTATCATTATAATTGGTGTATATATATAAATTTTGAATAGAAAATTTGTACATGTAAAGTTATATAATGAGAGATTTCATACAATAACTAAACAAATCAAAATTACTCTCTTAATGAAGATTTTCAATTCAAATTTTGAAATTGAAAAATAAATAAAAGGAGAATTAACCCCTAAATTATAAGCTCCATTTTTACTTAAGTTGGATTAATCAAATTTTTGAACATCAATCGTCAAGTAAAAAAAATTAAAATTACTATTAAAATTTTAACTTTTTGGGATAACCTATTAGAGGTATTAATTGTTATTTTGCGATTACTAACTATTTATAAAACTTTCTCTTTTTACTTCTTCACTTTCATTATAAGCTAAAAATCTTTAATTAAATCAATTAAAACCAACACAAATAGAATAAAAGTTTAATTAGAACATTTTTGTAATTGTGATAATATAATAAATAAAATATTTAATATATATCTTTTTTAAAAAGTATTTCAATTTATTTTTATTTTTATTTTATTTATCACTTTAATTACATAGATGATGTGAAAATCATGAAAATATATGGGTGCATTTAGTTCTAAAAAATATTTTCTAATTTTTTCATATTTTCTATCTCTAAAGAAAAAAAGTAAAAAATTTAGAAAATTTTATAAAATACGGATTTTATTAAACAGTAAAAAACAATTTTAAGGCTATTTTTTATTTTTCATTATAAATTAGAAAATCGTATTTTCTAATTTTTATATTTCAAAATTGAAAAGTTGAGTATTTGAACATAATTTCATTTTTTTAAAAAATAATTTTTAAAAAACACTATTGTTTTTCATAATTAAATGCACCCTATGTTTTTTAAATACTAAATCTCATAAAAGATAATTGAATAAAAATGCTTTTACTTTGTCCCTACAAGGATTGTTTATTAAACATAAATATATAAGTATGATGGCCCCCTGGCCACCTCAGATGTGGTCATCCTTCAATTGGTGGGGGTGATGGGTGATGATGAGCTAGCGATATGATGTGGCACGCACTTTCCTTCACATCCTATTGGGTGTGAGTTGGAGTAGGTTAGATAAAGGAATGGTCCCAAAATTCCATCACCATGTGTCATATTTCTCTCTCCCTCTCTCCCTCCCATCGTATGTCAACTTGTGTTTCTCTCTAAAATCTTTTCATTTTAAAACACCCACGTGACACCTTCTCTCTGAGCAGGGTAAATGGACACGCAATTCTAATGTGTCGCACAAATTAGTTGAAGAGAGTGCTGTTCCATGATGTTGATGATCGTGATCATGGTGTATGGAAGCCATTCATGTATGCTCCCTATCTCGCTCTTTCTCTCTCTCTATATAAGGTGGGGCAAATGGATACACGAGAGTGTTCATTAAGCAAATTATACTCTCTTTCTCTCTCTCTAAATGGGGCAAATGGAGACGGTCAAGTACTTATTGTGTAAGTCATTCCTCTGTTGTTAAGGTTTGTGTTTGTCTTTCCTATTTCTAAACATTTTCTTTGTTCAATGTTTATTTTGTTGCTTTTCGTATCTATTTATAATTCCAGAGATGTTATCTTTCGATTCTGGTTAAGGAGGGTGGTGTGCCTAATAATGATCATGGTGCATGGAGGTGATTTCTCTATTGTGAAGGTTTGTCTTTGTAAATATTTGCTTTTCTTGACTTTTGTTTGGCTGTTCTTCATGTTTGTTGTTTATTCTAAAAAGGTTATTTTTTTCAGTTCCAATTGAGGAGAGTGGTGTGACCGATGATGATCGTGGTGTATGAAAGATGGTGGCTGCTTGTGTTTGTTTTTTCTGGTTCTGAGCATGTAACAACGGAAAATTTCGATTGTGGCATTGACTCTGAACAATCATTTGCGATTTTTGTGTTTTGTAAAATATATGAGGAAACTCCAGCTGTGATGTTGGCTCTAAAGTTTAAGATTTTTGTGATAGGAATTTATTTGCTCGGTTGAGTTTTAGCATTTGATAGATTGTTTCTTCAGTTTTGATTTTGAGTTTTTCTTTTTGTCTGTCTTGGTACATTTTTTTGTTTGCTTTCCAGTGGACTACTTCTTGATGTATCCGTTCCCTCAGTACAAATTTAAAGTCATTGACCTATTGCTATCGAGGAGGTGGTTCTTGGTTTGAATTGTAAATGTATATGTGATGGTGTTACCGTCGAGGTGGCTCTCGGATTGGATTGTGGCTTGCGATGCATATGTTATGTAGTTTTTGATTAATTAAAAAATAGAGGAAGCTCTCGGTGATGGAATTTTTGAGACATGAAAAATAGTGTCTATGATTATAAAAATCTTTTATATAGATGGAGGGACTTAGGAAGCAACTAGCATCACCATGTGTCCTACTTCTCTCTCTCTCTCTCCACTACTGTCTATCAACTTGTGTCTCTCTCTTTAAAATTTTTTCATTCTAAGGCACCCACGTGACACTTTCTCTCTGATTTCTTAGATTTAGCATTCTTCCTATTTTATTATTTACCCATTTGTCATTTGGTGAGTTGGAGTGTGTTGTGGAGAGTGGTGAGCTGACTGTCTGATGTGCGTTTGTTTTCCTCCATGTTGCACTTTTTTTCTCCCCAACATTTGGTGGTTGCGTCTTGCGTGAACGCATGATGGGGGCAATTGAAAGGATGCTTTGAAGCATTTCTTTTTCCCCCCTTTTTTTGGGGTGGATATCTATTTGCCTTGTATTTGAAGATTTTCTGTGTGAATTTTGTGTTTTGTGTTGTTTTGTATTTCTTGTAGTGTTTTGCTCGATTTGCTTGGTTCAGTGGATTGCATTATGGTTATTGGTTGGCTGGGTGTCAATTCTTCGGTATTCTATCATGTCGGTTTTGTTAGTTTTTCTTCCATTTTATGTATATATTTAATGATTATCATGTTTGTATGTCGAAGACTACTTCGAGAAGTTATTTATCTTGTCTCCTTTTTAAATATGCACTCTTATCATTGCATTGTTAAGCACTAAATGTTGTGCATGTGGAAATCAAATGCTTTGAAAAGTTGATATCTTGGGTTTGCAAAATGAAGTGCGGAGAGGCCGAAGTTTGTGCTTCGAAGCAAACTGCCAAAAGATATATGGAATGGGGAGATTCTGTTGGACAGATGTGTTATTGATGTTCTGTCGAATGCAGCTTGTCATTGATAATGGATGTATCCCACGACGGATAAACATGGTTAATCCTATTTTTGAATGTTGTATCAAACTCTGCGTGTTATCGATAAGGGATGTATCCGTCAATGTGTAGACACAACCATTAGTACTGTCTCAATAGCCAACTGCTTGAAACCTCAACTCATTGACCCGAAGGCCTCCTCAGTCACGAAACAGTCTCTGATGATCAGCAAAACAATCTCGGATAAACATGGTTGATTATATCTGTGATCGATGTTGATACTTGTAACTGCTGGTTTCTTGTGGTCAATTTTGGGTCCATTTTCCTAATGGGTTTTTCTTCTATATGGTATGCTTTTCTGTATAGATATAGTCTTCTATGTTGTTTTATTCTTCTTGTGATGTTTTCTCGGTTTTCTTCCTTTTGTTGATTATATCTTTTTGTAGGCTAGTGACGGCCCACTCTCTCGGTTTCTATCCACATGATGTCTACTAATTAGTTAACTTGTCTATTTCAACGCCTTGTCAGTGCTCGACGTGATTGCTCGGTGAACTACAGTGATACATGTATTTCTCTAAGCAAGTGAAACAGACATTGATGATCAGGAAGGAGATTTTTTCATGTGTGGACATGAAAAGGAATCTCTACAACAGCTCGCTCTTCTGTGATTTACGACATTGTCAACCTGTTGAGGATCTCACTCAGGACTCTATACTTTTTTGGGGACTGAGGGCTATCTATGATCAATGTTGATACTTGTAACTGCTGGTTTCTTGTGGTCAATTTTGGGTCCGTTTTCCTGGTGGGTTTTTCTTCTATATGGGATGCTTTTTTGTATAGATATAGTTTTCTATACTGTTTTATTATTCTTGTGATATTTTCTTAGTTTTCTTCTTTCGGTCAATTGTATTATGGTCGTTGGCTAAATGCATGTCAGTTGTTGGATGTTCCGCTATGTTAGTTTGTTAGTTTTTGTTGTGTATTGTGTGTGCTTCCAACTATTATGTTTTCTACATATCTAAGGCTTCTTGAATAAGCTATTTATTTTCTGTTCTTTTGGCATGTGCGTTTTCATCATTCTAGTTACACGTATTAAAGATTATATATATGTTATTATCGAATACTTTAAAAACTTAACAGTTTGTGATACCGAACCAAAGTTTCTAAAGACTCAAATTTATCTTAAGAAGCAAAATATGAACACATATGTGGACTGCCAAGAGAGATGAACCGGAAGGCAATGGGAGAAATGGAACTAAATGGAACAACATGGATAAATATTGAGTTAGGATGTCGGTTATTGTAATTGTTTGCTTGTCAATTCTTATAGTCGATTTTATCTGATTTCGCCATAATTTTTTTTCCCTTCTTTATTGTGGAATGCGTGTAGTCATATCCATTTGATTCGTTCTTTCATTGGTATGAGGTGATTTATCATTGGTGAGTTAGATATGCCATCAGTCCTACTTTAGTGTTTTTTTTTTAGGGCATTAATTGGCCAACTATTGTATGTTTTTGTGATATTTATGCTTGCGGTGGCTAGCGGCAGACATTTCTTTTGTTGTTGTCATGATCTACAGGGTTTGTTGTCTTTGTGAAACTGTCTTTCCTCTATCTTTTGCTTTGTTCAGCCGGAAATACAATATTTTTAGCTTTTATGATTGACACTAGACTATCTGTCTCCAGTGTGTCATACAAATTGGTTGAGAGGAATGCTCTGGCTAATGATGATCACGATGTATGGAAGTCATTCCTCTGCTTTCTCTTTTAACATGCCATAGGAATTAGTTGGGAAGCATGGTGTGTCCAACGACAATCACGTGTGGAGGCCATTCCTCTGCTTTGAAACTTTTTTATAATTATTTGCCGCTTCTGAACATTTGCTTAGTTTTGTGTTTATTGTGCTACTTTTTTTTTCCTAATAAGCTTTACTAATCTATTGTTTTTTTGTTGGTTCGATCTAAAAAAAGAATGTTGTGATAATGGATTTTACGGTTTTTGGATTATTCTATTTTTTGTTAAGGATATTTTCTATCATTGTTGTTTTTGTTGTGTATAGATTCGATTAAATATTTTCTATCATTGTCGTTTTTGTTTTTCTATGTGTGTATAGATTCAGTTCCGTTAAAAAATATATTCAAGTATTGTTGACTGTTATTTCTGCTGACTCAATCTATTATTTTTAAGATGTATATCGAGTATTTGAGACGTGTGTTAATTTTACCATTGTGGTTTTGTTTTGCAGGATTTATGCTTCCTGTTGTGTTTACTTTTTATGTTCTGCTATATGTTGTCATATACAATCTCATGGAATAAGTGTTTGTATTTGATGATTATTTAAGTGCAATCGAATGATATTGCATCCTTTGATTATAGTCTCATTTTTGTTTGGTTTTCGCTATATTATACTTGCTGAAAGAACGTCTATTTCCATGTTCTTATTGATGCGTTTTCGACATTCATGGATGGTTTTATTGATTTTGTGTATTTTTTGTGCTTCTTTTTCTCTTCTAATTATGTAAATTTCGTGAATTTATTCTCATTAAGTCTATATGATTAAATCTTCTTGTTTTCATTTCCCATTATATGATGTCTTTATTTATGTTTTTATGTTTTGAACTTTTTTAATTTACGTACTTGCTGTTATTTTTTTATAGATTTATGTTTATACTTTATCCTTTTACATTTTTTTCAATGGTTCGTAACTGCTACAAAATGGATAAAAATCTTCAGCGGCGTAAGCGCTACAAAGAAACGTTGCCAAATCAGAAAGCAGTGCTACGGTGTTGTCGGCAAGAGGCGAATGCTACGAGAAGAAGTAAAAGCATTACAATTAAATCTGGTCTAGATACATAACGACTACGAAATATGTTACTAATCCGTCATCTAATTTTATTCAAAGAGACATTTAGTTTCCAAATAACAATTATGCACGGTCTAAGATCCTCTACTTTTGGAATTATTGATTCCTTTGTTCATATAGCTGTGACTGAAAATTTGAATACTCCAAACATTAATGGATGAGAGTGAAAGTTGATAATCCATCGCCTTCTTTTGTTAATGTAGCTGTGAATTCTGTTGTTGGCCACAGTTCACATGCGTCAGACATTACCCAACAAAGTTGTCATGTTGGTGTGACCACTTGTTCGAGACGCACTTAAAATCAACCAGCATCTTTTCTTCTTCTGACGAATTCTTTGACCTTTCCTTCTTCTTTTTCTCATATGAACATGTTTTTCAAAATATAGAGAATCGACTCTTTGTTGTTGTTATCTATCTGATGTCCTACACGATAAAGTTTTGAACATTTGCTAGCTTCTCATGTTGTTTATATCCATCCTCAGATTTACCTTTCTTTTTACCTCTGTGGTTCAACTCTCCATGTGTACAGTTATCACATCTAAACTTCCTTTGAGACAAAAAAAAGACAATTCTTATAATTTTTTTGAATTTTGTTTCTCTTCCCTCTTGACCAAATTCTTACTCCATTTTAGGAGATAGGATTTTTAGGTGTGGATACCAATGTTATTGTTCGTGTGTTAGGTACGTTTTTGTTTTGGATGGGTTGAAATTTTAGCTTACAATGATGCTAAAATGTATAAAACAAATTGCATAGCACTCTGTAAGGACAAAACGTCGACAAGTTTCTTTGTTAGACAAACTCCCTCAGGAATTTCTTGTGCTTCCTGATACTTTGGATTTTCAGCAGACGTTTCTTGTCATAGAACAGACTCCAAGGCAGCTTTTGATAGATTCAACCCTTGTGAATTCTCCTTTATGGCAAAACATGCATAGATTGACATTAAATCAAAACATGTGTGCTATTTCAGATCCAAAATTCTGTGATTTTTTACTAAGGATAGATCAGAGAAGACAACCTGTGGATGAAAATGGTGAAATAACTATTCCCATTGATCTGGTGATTCCATATATTGATACAATGAATCTCTGGACAAATAACATGCTACCATTGTTCTTTATCTATTATCTGAATTAAATTATATTTTCCTCTTTATGTGTGTCATTAGGATGTAGAATTATTCTCTCATACAAGATATCACTCCTAATAAGCAGAACTGGACTTATAAAATTACAGTCCAAGAAAAGTAGCATGTTACAGCATCTATCAACATCCCAAGCAAAAAGCAAAAATACATTTTCATTGACTTAGAAGTATGCATGTTTTACTCAACATTTCACTAATATAATATGAAAACTACATATCATGCTCATCCTTTCTTTGAGTTAACACTTTGGAAATTATAATATTTCAATGAGTTCTCAAAGTGATTGATTTGTGTATATAATATTTTATAAGAGAAAAGGTATAAATATTGTTTGTAATGCTATGATTATCTATTTTAACAAAGAATACAGGTCGAAAGAATAATGTTCAATGCTGATATCGTTAAAATGAGCCCCATGTTACAAGTTTTTAAGAAATATCTAATTTCAAATACCATTGTCAAGCCTATTCCTCCAAAATTTCAAAGTGAAAACCTTAAAATTCAATGGGTGATATCAACTAGAACACTTGTTGAGGAGCTCAACGAAGATGATAACATTATGTCTATGGATTTCAACTATACTAGCTTTACAAATCTAGTGCAAGATATGGATTGCAAAGACAAATCTGTAGGTGAGTTCTATCTATGTTAAGACAAGAAGCTGTATATGATATGGTTTCTCTTACTTAATTTGAAATTTCTCTTTGATATACAAATATTTTGGCCATGGTTATTTATGCACTGGAACTTAAACACATCACTAAAGGAGGCAAAGATTCGATTGTTCAAAAGTTTATAATTGCTAATGAATGGTAGTTGTTGTAGTAAACTTCAGTCGTCGCTTGCACTATAGATTTTGTTCGACTAATATAAATTTCTATTACTTTTAAAAAAAAAAAAAAAGTTTCCAGACTCTCAAACTATCTATGTGGGATGATTTTGTAAGTCATGAAGGTCAACAAATGATGGAAAACATGCGTTTATGTTCTGTTATTGTAGGTCGAAGACTCAAAGTTAGCTTTTATAATGGTACCAACAAACACATTGTTTTATTTTTGCTTTTCTTGCAGTTATGTTCTGATGAAGTAATCAACCTTTATTTATTTTTCTCGTTTTGTGCTTATTACAAGGTGTGGCACTCTCTACTTGGTTGGATTAAGTTGTTCTCATAGATCTGCCTATCCAAAAAGCACGACAACTAAAAAACTGGTAATTTAATATATATAGCAATTGTGTTCGTGCAAGATTAATGTATATTAGTTAATATATATATTTTTTACAGGGCAATAAGAAATGATACCTCACTGCAGGATATAGTTGCCCAAAAAAAAATATGATGATCACAATCCTGACATCTCTTTCAAGGCAGATAAAAAAATAACTAGAGTTTGCAATTTGACAGTAACACAAAAGGTAAGTTTATTTTGTCAATTAAAAAAAAATTATATTTGAAAATATCCATATTGATAATAATTATGGTTATGATTCCAGACAGCATAGGTAAATGTTTAGTTCTCTTTCCGACACATTTTTTAGAAATATCGATACGTGGACTGTAACAATTGTTTTCACTCTACAGCAGCAACCCTTGATATTGTTTTCTTGTGTAATTAATGTAAGGAAAGACAAACAGTGAAACAAATGTAACTTTTCTCTTTTTTATGTATAATAATATCTACTATTTATTTCAGAAAGAATCATATAGTTTATATATTTCATTTTCGATCGCAGTACTCTTATGCTTCTTCTTCAATGTTTCCTTTAGCTGATATGAAAATTATTCGTTTTTCATAGGTGTCGCTTTAGTGTCGATTTGGAGGATGACACTGTTAAAGTGACTATTTCTATATTCGAGGATTTAGTTAAAACATTACTAACTTTTACAACTATTCAAGCAATGGAACATTTCAACCAGGTTCTAATCTAATTCGCACAGAACTCCTTCAAAAAAATATTTAAACTTGGTAGAGTTAATACATCATACATATATATAAACTTTATTGATTAATTAGTTTCACACTGTACATAATTTTCGTGACCCACACTTTTGAATTTAATATTTTTGTGTGCTTGTATTTTTATTAGGGCATTGAGTTGTCGTTGGAAGGTATTTATGAAACTCTCAAAGAAAAAATGTTTGTTGCCTACATCAAACCTATTTAGACTCATATCGCAGAAGTAAAACAACGATTCACTATCATATACTATTGTGATAGTTCTGAGTATCATGCTGGTGATCAAATTGTTTCTCCACCAATGGTTCTTTCTCCTCTTACATCCACTCAATCTCAAACTATTGGATTTGACAGCACCAGCTACTTCCCGTGCTAACACTATACACAATATTTTCTATTACTATTTAACTTTTCTCAGAGATATGAACTTCTTCGTTAAAACCCAAAGCTTCACTTGTTCACACACTTGATAAGCTAGAAAATGATGACATGATTGCTGCACAAATTACATATTTGAAACTTGTTGAAAAACAAAAGTTGTCAGAGAATAGTTCGTGATTAATAAATGATTTAGATTTTTAATTTTGTTGTAGTCTGCAGTTAGATAAAATTTTGCTTAGTAGATTAACTCTCCACATCCATAACATGTATAGTTGACAATCGATATTTTTTAACCTTTTGAATGCTGTTTAATTTAAAATGCTAAAACAATCTCTCAAAGTTCCTCGTATTAAAAAATATGTGAATCCTTTTGTATTTATCTTGTTATGATAATTAATGTTTATAACTATATATTCCTTAGCATATGCGTCATCTATTGACGTTTAGTCTCAAACAAATATTATGTAGATTTCTCTCTTAATAATGGTCACTCGTATATGATGGATTGATGTTACGTATTACCTTGTTCTAAAAGTAGCGCTATATGTAATTCTCGGGTTAACAAATTATCTTTAATCAAACACTATTTTCATGTTTAATAAGTATAAAATTCATAATTACAATGCTATGTGTACAGAATCATAAGTACATTTACATATTATCATAACACAAAAAATACAACTAGATTTTCTTCTTTACAGGTTGCTTCCAACTCAGTTACCATTCACAATAAATTAACTCTTTTCTCGATTGTGCATTCTCACTCATAGTGCTTTAGTTGTTGTTAACTCCATGCTTAAAAAAATACAAATTTCTGGTGTTGTTGTGCTTCTTTCGATTCTAGAAATTCCATATCCATCGCTCTTACATTAAAACAAACAGGTAAATTCTAATGATCACATATATATATATATTTTTACTTTTTATGATAATTATATATATATTTTCCATTATAGATAACATTTAGCATTTGCTTATTACTGCTTATTATTTCATGAAAAAAAAACTAATGTTAGAATGTTTGGCTAATTGTCGACACTGGAACATTACTTTACAATCATGTTGTTCTCTTGTGCACTACAAGAATAAAGACCACATATCAATCTTTTCTCTCATATGCTCATTCCAGTAAACTCTAAGATGGGATAACAATTTCATTAATCATCTGTTTTATTCATAAAATGCAATCTTTGACTTTGCAATTACAAACATTATTACAGCAGCACCGTGGAAACAATATTACATTCAAACATAGAGTACATCAATGGACCTTTGGTGTTAGTGATAACTTGTTAGGAGATTGATGAGAAAAGTACCAAGAGGAAAACCTTGTTAGAGAGCATCATGTGTTGTTACTTAAGCATGCTGGAAATCTCATGTTCGATGTCATTCATTTTTGTGAATTACAAAACTAAGTCTACCTTAGATGGACGAGTTCTTTACCAAATATCTTACAAGGACACAGCTTCTTAAGTTGAAATTTCATGAGAATGGTCCTCATTGTATACATAAGAACATATAAGTAGCTATTTCTTATTTGTATGTAGGAAATCATCCCATCACAACTCTTGAACAAGTAGTCTCTTCATCCCTCAAGCCAGATTTTAGCCAAGATCTATGCAATTCAATATGCTTCTATCAAACATTTTCTTCAGTAAATGCAAATAAATTGGTGATGCATTTATTAAAAATATTTAATAAACATTTGAATGCAAGTTATTCTTAATTTAATCTTTATGCTTATCATTCATTAATAGAGAATACCTCATTTTGTTACTTGTTTTCTCAATCCTGAAAAGATCCCAGTTATAGTTCTGAAAACGGGTGCAGAATCTGTTGAAGTTGGAATAGGGGAACAAATATAAAAGGGAACTGGAGACATTTTGTTGTGAAACATAATATTCGACATAATGACGTACTTGTCTTCATTCCAGAATCCAAAACAACATTTGTTGTTGTGATCTCTGATGCTTAAGGAGTTGAAAGAATCTTTCCATGGTATCATACATTCTCAGTGTATTCACACAATTAGGCTATGACGTTCTAAAACTCCCACTTTGCTTTTGATTAACTCAATTATGATCATCCTCAATGATTCATTATTTGCACATATATATTATTTTGATTATTTAAGTTACAAAATAAAGAGAACTTGCTAAAATTTTAAACATGTAATGAAAATCAACAACATTATTCTAAATAAATCGTAAATTTTCAATATTTTATCCCAGTTTTTAAAATGTTCATATCCTTATTATTTACAAAATACACTAATATTGGTGATGACAAGCTATCACAAAATACAAACAATGGGTATCATCAACGTAACCCCTAATATACTATATATATACTAATACGTAACCCCTTCGAATGTACTCAATAAAACACCTTGTGTATTGCACATGTTCAAGGCTGAACACCTACGAATAACCTATGCACAACGCTTGTTAGAGCGGACGTCCTCAAAGCGTAACCTTTTCAAGTATCGTCGGTCGAATGTCTGATGCACTACAAATATTGACCGTGTAGAACTTCAAAATACCCTTCATGTAAAGCCTGCTAAACTGTGGATGGTGACGGCATACCTCGGAAAGCAATAGATAAGGTGATGAGATGACAAAATTCTAAAACCTCACTCAATGCCAATCTCCAAATAATCTCAAATGCACGTTTAGAATCCCTCATGCAAAAGCTAAGCTAATCCTCCTACTTTGGGACATCATGTTGCCAAAGGATCGACAAAGCTGTACGTTCACAACACAGTAATTGAAAATGAAAAAACAAACCACACAAATCCTTTCATTTCCAAAAGTAACAAGTACAAAACAAAAATGTAAACAAGATATACAAACACAACAATAAATCAAGTAGACAGAGGAGCGGAAACTTTTTTCTGGAACTTCCTAAAGTTAACTTGAATAATAGTGATACGTGAACTTGCACCGATTACTTCCCTCAAAGAATCACCCCTGAAAGCTTTAGCAACAGCTGAACTCGGCATACTAAAACTGCCGGCATCCATTCTATCGGTTAAACCACCCATTACACAGTCGATCATTTCTTCAGCTTGACACAGTTTTTTATAAAGCTCTTGATACTTATGTTCATAATTCTCTTTCAACATAATGAACTCTCTCCATAAAGAAACAACAACATCCTCTCGTTCTCGTGCTAACTCCTCCACAGCCACTACAAACTTCAACATCGAAGCTTCAGTGACCCTCATTGATTTTAAAGTGGTGACCTGGTCGAGATCATCGGTCTCGGCAAAATCAAAAACATCAAAAAGCATCTTGGACCTCTTTTCCAACATGAAGGGCCTCTGGATATGTATTTTGTCATCCAACAAAAGACCAGCTAATTTAACCATTTCGTTCTCAATTAAAACATCCACTAACACAGTTCTACCACATAGCTTATAAAACCTACCAACAGATCTAATAAAACTAGAATGCTGACAAACTACACATGTCTTTAATCGGACAAGAGGTTTTGTATCAGCTGTCGACAGTGAGGGCATCAGATCCCTATTCATGAATTCCATGAAAAAGAACTTACTTCTCTATGATTGGTCAAGACTCTCCTTATAAAAAAACTTCTAGTTCGATTTGCAACGAGTCTGAAAAGAGTACCAACCTTTTGTGGAACCTCCGGTGCCACACTTTGTCAAATAAAAAATAGAGGACAAAATTTCAAAATCAAACCTTAAACGACAAAAATTTAACAAACTGGTTACTGTCACAATCAGCGGCGATGCACTACGAATGAAAAAAGTTGGAAATACATTCAACCCATTACAACAACTGATAAAGGTCCCAACTACGACACCCGTTATCCATACATAATGCATTCTCTATACATAGGAACACAAGCTCCGACTACTTGATTCGGCCTCTCTTCTTCCATGGCTAGCCTTAACATGAAACCATCACCCCAAATCCATCTCTTTTGCCATAGATTCCAATTCTCCATCAATTATCACGGTTTTGATCTCTGTAACTTTACGATATCTACATGGACTAATACTCCTCACCATATCGATTTTTGTCAAATTTTGCAAATCGTAAAAATCTTTAATTTTTTTCCCTTTTCTTTACAAACTAACTATGTAAACAGAAATATACCAACAAATAAAATAAAAGGAAACGTACTAAAGAAGATTTACCAAAAATGAAAAGACACGACCTGCATTAGATGCACTACTTTCGCACTCATCTCACCAATTCAAAAATGATTCGTTTTCATGACCTTCCGCATTCTTAATCCATTTGGAAACTCTGTTTTAAATAAATAAATAATGGTTGAAACTAAGAAGCAAACCACTCTCGAAGACGTAAATAGCTTATCACCACAAAACTAGACTAACCCAATCACATTGAGCCCTTCATTAATTTAACACTTTGCACATCAAACACTGTTTTTCACCCCCTCCATGATTCTAGCTCTTTACATTTAGAGTTCTCATTATCTCACTCCTCTCCTAATACCCTTTCATCTAAGCCTTCTCCCTAAGGAAACAGCTTGGTGTCAAAGTTTAGTTTTATCTCATTGGATGCAAACTTCTCCTCTTGCTACCAAAATCTATCCTATTAATATGAAAAAATGACTTTATACGCATCATCCTACTGCTTTCAACTATGAACTAAGGGTAACAGATAGGTTAAGCGCTTTTCACTGCAATAATCTCATGTAGATTGTTTGCCTTTTTATGTATTCTATAATTAGCAGTCAATTATGTTTTCTAAGGACCCATTGCATCATACACGCTTATTTGCTCCCTATTCACTTTCCAGTTCATTAAAACAGCGTTAAGAGTGCTATTCCATGGATAAAGATTTCAAGGAGCGAACAAGTGGCAAAATAAACCAATTTTAAGTGAGTGGAAAGGCATGACTATGCACATTAAATACGGTACGTGGCACTTCAGTTTTCATAAAACTTTTTCAACACGCTTTTTATTCTTCTCTTTTCAACTAGATACAACCACTGAAACATTTTCCACTATTTCTTCTGTTCATAGAAAAAAAATTTGTAGTCTAGGGTTTTCGGAATTTTTAAATCAATCACCATGGTTACAATCAACGACATTAAAAGCATAATGACTGATGAAGAGTTGAAGAGCGTTAGACAAGCAATGGGTCTGACAAATGATTTCTGTGTTCGCTTACCTACAAAAGGCGAAAGGGCAAACATGTCCCAGGGAACTCACTATCGATGTATAAAGAATACATCAGGCAGGGCTTGAAAGTACCCTATTTAGGTGTCATATCCAAGATTCTAAGGGGTTGGAACATTTTTCCAACCATGCTAATCCCAAGCGCCTAGCAATTTATCGTAGCAATGGTGAGTCTTCTGAACATTTGTCGCTTGGACTTCAATTTTGAAATCTTGTCTTTCATTTTCTCTTTGCAAAGATGTTCTGGCAAAAATACTAAGGGGTGGTACTGTATTCACGCAAACCTCAATTCTGAATGGAGATTTTACTATAAGGAGACAATAGATAAGTAGTGGATGAGAAAGTTTTTCTTTGTGGAGTTTGACGAGGGGAATCTCATGTCGGTTTTGCCAACATCCAGTGCTAAGCCTGCAATAACGTTGAGAGTAGCGGCTTGCTCTCGTCATTCAAATTTTATTCGCTCTGTAAGGGAATACTACCAGAAGAATGTGAGGTCCATTTGAGTTGATGCCCTTATGGATAACCAAATCTTAAAGATGGTTGGCTTGTTGCTCAATGAGAGAGTCAAAATTGAGAGTCTTGGCAAAGAAAGTATTACGCCGATTGTTTAATGTTTTGGAGATGGTTAACATAGGAGACCTTCGAGTTGCCACTATTGAGAAGGTCATGCGCCCTAGCCAGCCAAAAAGTACAAAAGACAGAGACAGTGAATCAGAAGAAAGGGCTAGTGTTGAACGCCCTCTTGTTATCCCTCAAAGAAAAAAAATAGAAAGTTAATAATTGGTGGTATCAACTACGAGGGCCCATGCTCTACCGAAACAGCTGAATCCCCATTGCCAATTTTGACTATTGTGGATGTCGACAGGCTGAGTTCTGATATTAGACCTACTGATGATGCAGAAACATAATTTGCCCAGAACTTCTCCATGTAAATGTAGAAAATAGACCTAGGAGTGAGCAAGGTGGACCGACGATTGACCATACTACACCAAAAGATGAAGTCGGGCCATCAAGTGCCCTTCCAAGCCATACATATGTTCACAAAGGCAAAGGATTTATGCCTAAACAGACAGCTCCACTTCTTCCGATCGTTTTTTAGACCTTTGATAGGTTCAAGAGTCTGAAGAAAAGAGGAAACGTGGCAATTAGCTTTGGTGATAACATTTTTAGTTATTTAGATATTGTTGAGACCAGAAGATTTGCCGATAGATTAGACTTTGCCTATGTTGAGCAGAGCTTAACTAGCTCATAGTGCATGAAGGAGATAAAGCCCTAATTGCTCTTGGTTTGCAAGTATGTGCTTCTCCTATAATTCCACTAATTTAAATATTTTAATTGACGCTTATGTGTACTTCTATATAACTTGTAGTCTGCGGTTATAGCGGAGTTCCAACGACTCAGAAAGAATCAGATAGTCGACCATCTCAAGGACATTCTCCACTAGAGAGAGTAACAGATCTCACGACTTTGGATAGTTTTAGCTGAGAAAGAGAAGGAAGAAGAACAAGGCAGGATTGTTAACGTGACACTACTGGAAAAAGAAGAACAAATAAGGAGACTAAAAGCTTATCGTAATTCAGCCTTTGAGCAATACAATATTGTACTCGTGGAATGCGAGAAACTGCAGGGGCTATTAAACAAGACAGAGACCAGTCGGTTATCTACCCAGAGATTGGCTCAGGAGTTCAGGCAATCACTGGCTATTTCAAAGAGAAAAATCACAAGGATTATTGAACTCTAACAAATCCACCGGTGTAAACTCTGAGAGCTTAATAAAAAATTATGTTGTGCAAAAGAAGTTATTCGCCAAGCAGGGCTCAGTGAAAGATTAACCCGTGGCATTGCTGTCCTCGTGATCGTCTTCACAGGTCCGATCACAGACGGTGATCTTAGATTAGGTTTTTCAACCATTGCGGTTGACGCGAACGCCCAGCTTACCACCATTCGAGCTAACTTCGAAATTTTACATCAGCGGACATCTCCACTTCCATCTCCAACTCATGAAGACAGAACTCCTTTTATATCTTCTAGTGGCCAAAAGCGAATTTATGATGAAGACAGAACTCCTTGTACACGTTGCATGGCTCCGCTCCACTCCGTTTCGTTATATTTTTTTGATAGTTAAATTAACAGATTTCTTTATTTTCCCAATTTGGTTTTCTTTTCTTTGTATTTTTCCCTCTTATATCGTGCATGTGATGAGCAAGCTATCCATGTTCACTCAGGGAAAAAATACTGGATCCCTATTTACATATATAAATCTTTTTCGCTTGAGAAACACCTAAGATCTTTCCGTGTGTCGTGGCTCCAAAAAGATAATTCACCACGCACCCGCTTAGGACTTGATTCCCTAGAGTTAATCTATAATGAATATTGATCATACATGGCCAAAGGCCTATTACCAGCTCGGTACGAAGACACTAAGACACTTCTCTCTGTAACACTGATACTGCGGTGTCCATACTAGTGTATTGTTCATGAAATATATATATATATATATATATATATATAATATAATACTCCTCCGTTTATATATACATATAGAAAATTTTTATTTATATTGATTTTCGATTTTGAGATGTTAAATTTAAATTTTTTGTATATTCTAAATGCCGTATCCGCGATTTATTGTGTGAAATGAGTATAAAAATATATATATATTCATTCATTTATTAATTAATTTATTTACTCATTTAATTATTTATAAATTTATTATAAAAAGAAATATATATATATATATGAATAAAAAAAAAAGAAAAAGGAAAGAGGAATTAGGGTTAGAAAACCCTAACCCCTCTTCCCTCTCCTTCTTTCTCTCTCCGTCTCTTCCTCTGCCGCGGCGATTCCCTCTCCTCCGCCGCGCTCGTCCGCTGACCGCCACCACCAACCACCATAGCCACCCTCTTCCTCTACCTCCCTCTCAGTTCTCTCTCTCTGCTCCCTTTCTCTATCTATCTCTCGGATTCTCTCTTTCTCCCGATCTCTCCCTCTCGCGGTTCTCCGCCGCACGCCACCAACTGCTATCGCACCACCACCACCACCTCTATTTCGCTCTCCCTCTCTATCTTTCCCCTTCGATCTCTCTGTTTCTCTCTCTATCTCTCACTGTCTCACTCTCTCGATCTCTCCCTCGATCACGCTCTCTCTCACCGTCTCTCGATCGTTCTCTCTCTCCCTTCTCTCTATGTTTCTTCTCTCTCTATCACTCTGCTTTCTTCCTTTTCCCGCATGGGCGAACAGCCTTTCCCCTCTCCTGCGCGCGCGATCGTAGAGCCCTCTCCCTCTCCTTCGCTCGCTCACTTGCATGCGGGCCTCCTTGCTGCAACCCCAGTTGAAGCCCAAACCGCAGTCATCAACCGACCCTCGAAAACGCTAGGTCGCGGCTTCTTCACTGCAGGTAAGGGCTGAGTTGGTTGTAGTTCTAGGGTTTTATAATTAGAATTAGAGTTAGTTGCTAACATCGTTTCAAAATGGAAACATTACAGGTTTTAGACTAATTCGACTAGTGAACGAAATCTAGGTCTGCGATCCGAGGAACCCTAGGTGAGGGAAATACAATCTCTTCAACATTTGAATTAATTTTATCGAATTTAGGTTAAAATTAGAATCGGAAGTTATATATATATTTTGAAATATGTTAGATTCGAAGGAAATGTATTTTTTTGAAAATTTTGTATAAAATTATTTAGATTAAGCTTAGGATTTGATATAAATTGGATTGCATAGCATGATAGAATGTATTAGATAATGATAGAGCTTTGTTTAGCTCATTTGTATAGCTTTTTTTGAAATTGGATTGAAATATGCCTGAAAGATTAAAATGGAATTATGTAAATTCGAGAAAAATTATAAAAATTGTGAAATATTGGGAATTTAGTCATTGGTGAGCCAAATGATTCGAAATTGATGAAACGGGAATCTAGAAAGGAGATTGTGTAAATTAAGGTTGTATTAATTAGGAAAGAAAATTGAAAATCCTTTAATAGACTTTTATTTGATGTTAAATTATGATGATTTGATTAGGTTGATCTTTTGAAGACTCGATAAGTCAAATTGGATTAATTGTGAAAATAAGGAGTGACCACCCTCTCTAGAATGTGAGTGAGACCCTAATATCTGGCATGAAATAGTGAAACTTGAATTTTACCGTGTTTTCAACAAAGCATGCTTTCGATATGCATGACTCGACGTATGATATTAAATTTCAAATCTGTTTTGTGATTATTGGAGTATCATAAATTTATATTTTCGATAACTATGCATCTATGGTTTGAAATAAATTATAATTGTGCCATTATTTGAGAACCAGAATATTTTCTATTCTACCATTGTATTGGTATGTTGATTTGAAATGATTTGATAAAATGTATCGACACAAGGCTTTGAAATGTTTTGATATAACTATGTGGGTTGAATGCCTACTAGTTATGAGATGATATGATGATATGATGATATGATGATATGATATTACTTGATGGATTTCATAGCTATGAAGGGCGTTTGTAGAGGCACGGGTTGCCTGGATACGCTTCTGCAGGAGGTATCCGCAAATGTCATTTTATATGGCTGTAGGCGCGGCCGGTTGAATCCACGTAGGGGGAGAACGTGTATTACGCCACCATTTAGCACCGGGCGAGGTCCTATACACGATGATGAGATATGGCTATAGACACGGCCGGTTGAACCCACGTAGGGGGAGGACGTGTGTGATGCCACCGTCTAGCACCGGGCGGGGTCATATACACGATGATGAGCTAGCGCCAGCAAACTCATGGCCAACGTCGAGGTTGAAAGCAACTTTTGAACAATCTTGCATCATAAAACCCCCGATGCGCCTGTCCTTGGTCATGGTTGACCTTTGTCAGGATCATTTTCGGTTTGCTCTAAAATGATACTTGATTTTTAAATGGATGCATATATGTATGATATCGTATGATTGATTAAATGAGTTCATTTTACTGAATATACCATATTTTACTGCAAATCATGAATTATTGTTTACGAATAATGTTGTTTGACACTCCAATGGTTCACCCACACTATTTGTGCTTGATATTAATCCCCTCACTCATTGGATATCTTCCTTGACACTCACCTCTCTTCTTTCCTCCCTCAGACAGGATTATTGTGCTAGAGCGACGCTTCAGACTCTAGAGGTTATGGTGGATCCGGTATCCATGACGGTGAGGTCTAAGATTAAGTTGAAATCTGAATCTGCACTTTATTTCGACCCTGCGAGGTCTTGATATTGAGGTACGTAGTTGGCCGTGTACATATTATGGGATGACTGTATAACTTATGGACATTTATTTGTGAAACTCTCACATTTCACTTGCATTGAGGCATTTGTAAGCATTTAAAATGTAACTTGGGAATTTGTTGTACAATTTGTATAAAATTTAGGCCCGCTCGGTGTGGTGGCTACTCATGCTCTAGTTGGGCATTAAATAGAGGTCTGTGGTTAGGACTGCTAGTACTTATATTAGCCTTACATTGTTCTGGTTGTCTACTGTAAATTGGTTGATAGGATTTGAATGTGGTGATTTTGGTGAGGCCGGGATGACATTTATTTATTTGACAGAATGGATGTCCATTATATAGGTTTATTTGTATATAGGAGACCTCCGAATTATGGAGAGGTTCTGCCCGATTTTCTGTAAAAAATATAATCGGCATCCAGGACAACGGGCGGCTGCTTACGACCCCGGTTTGGGACGTGACAATTCTATTGGTATCAGAGCTCTACGTTGAGAGCTGTGTTTGATAAAATAGTTTTGAAAATATTCCCAAGTATGATTTAAAAGTTCTCAATGCATATGAGAGTTTCATTACAGTCATGGGATCTCAATACATGGTCTTAGGCATATGAGTTATTCTTTTTAGCGGGTTAGATACGATGCGTATATAACCTAGCATATTTGTCCTATCAGTTCTTAAACTTATAATTTTATTTATTTTAGGGGGTTAGTTACTTCGCAACTAACTCTAATCCTTGAATCATACCTAATTAAAGTTCTTCCTTTGTAAGGTTATGACTACTAGACGAAGTACTAGATTTGTACCTGAGACATCTAGAATACCCGATGATGTTTCCTCATCATGTGTACCCTTCTAGCACTTTCTCAGTCAGCTATTACAGCCACGGTTCTATCACCATCATTAGATGCATTTAAGCAGGTGTATGAGTGGTACACCTTCCATTGGGTACAGTGCCACCACCTTTACCACAGAGTTTTGGGGCACCAGCCCCTAATGTCACTAAATGGTCTACGGCACGAAGACAGCCTTTCTGTCGCAGATGCAGCAACTATCATGCACATGGGGTATGTAGAGTACCGATTACTTGCTTCCAGTGTGGGAAGCGAGGTCACATTATGAGTGTCTGCCCAGATTTAGGTCGAGGAGGACCAACTTTGCGGAGTCGTACTGGTACTTCTGGCACAGGCCAGCAGGGGGCACCTGCGTACTTAGCTCTTACAGCTCATCGGACTGCAGCCGTGAGTAATACAGTGCCAAGACAATCGCGACAACAGCCTAGGGCCCAGACTCGTGTGTTTGCGATGAGGCAGGAGGACGCACAGGCAAACCTTGATAATATTATGGGTTATCCTCCCGCAGACTCCTCAGTGTAGTGCTTTTGTTGTACTTTCTTTATGAGATCTAGTATATCATGATGTTGATGTATAATTTTGACTAGTTAAAGCTTTAGAAATTTAACTAGTTTGATATATATATATGTCTACTTTTCTTAGCATTTTTAAATATCTTTAACTTTTTTCTTGTCTTTAAGTACCATGTGAATATTTGGTATCGATGCATGTATTCTCATAGATACCAGGTTGAATTTTTCATATGTGAGCGACACGTTCACTCGCCATTCTGATAGGGCTCTCTCGCCACTTGATGAGGAGATTATGGTAGTCACCCCTCTTGACAAGCATATCATTCGAGATACAGCCTATAGAGGCTGCGAGTAGCAGAGAGATTGTTAGACAGTGATGCCCTCACTTGGTGGGAGGCTATTTGTGACGAGGCTACAGATTTCATGCGGTAGGAGGACTTCTTGAGAGAGTTCGACCACAGATATTTTATGAAGTTTCAGTAGGATCTTTGCTTAGTTAACAGATTTCAATCTTAGGATTCTTGTAGATGGTACACTTCGGTTTTGTGTGGATTACAGGCAGTTGAACAAAGCCACCATCAAAAATAGATATCCCCTGCCACGTATCGATGATTTGTTTGATCAGCTACAAGGAGCCAGGGTTTTCTCTAAGATTGATTTCCGTTTGGGTTATCATCAGCTGAGGATTTGGGTCGAAGATGTGCCCAAGATAGCCTTTCGCACCCGATATGGCCATTATGAGTTTTTAGTCATGCCGTTTGGGCTGACAAATGCCCCAGCTGCTTTTATAGATTTGATGAACCGAGTCTTCCATGACTTCTTGGATCAGTTCGTCATCGTATTTATCGATGACATCTTGGTGCATTCACGGAGTGATGAAGATCATGTTCAGCACCTTCGAGTGGTATTACAAACACTCCGTGAGAAGCAGCTATATGCCAAATTCTCGAAATGTGAGTTTTGACTGAGACAGATAGGATTTTTGGGGCACATTGTCTCCGCGGAGGGTATTTATGTTGATCCGCAAAAGGTTGAGGCTATATGGAAGTGGGAGCAGCCACAAACAGTTACCGAGATCTGTAGTTTTCTCGGTTTGGCCGGGTATTATCGCAGATTTGTAGAGAGATTCTCCCGGATAGCTGCTCCGTTATCTAGATTGACCTGGAAGGGGGTCAAGTTTGTTTGGGATGACCGTTGTGAGGCGAGCTTTCAGGAGCTCAAACAACGGTTGACCTCTGCTCCTATTTTAGCCCTTTCCACTAGCAGTCGGGAATACACAGTATACAGTGATACTAGCCGATAGGGATTGGGTTGTGTTCTGATGCAGGATGGTCAGGTTATTGCATATGTCTCGCGACAGCTGAAGAAACACGAGATTAACTATTCGACACATGATTTGGAGTTGACAGCCATAATCTTCGCGTTGAAGATATGACGACATTATCTTTATGGGGTAACCTGCAGAGTATTTACAGATCACAGAAGTTTGAAGTACCTATTTACCCAAAAAGAGCTGAATTTGAGACAAAAAAGATGGTTAGAGCTCCTCAAGAATTATGACCTCATTATTGACTATCATCCGGGCAAGGCGAATGTTGTAGCAGATGCCTTGAGTCGGAAGTTAGCATCATCCTCATAGTCGACAGAGAAAACATACCTTTTTTGTTTAGTGGGACTTCGAGCTTTAGGAGTTAGTTTGACTAGTGATAATCAGGGAGGCTTACTAGCCATATTTGAGGTCAGGCTGACTTTGTTCGACCATATCAGAGAGCTCCAGAGTACAAATGAGGAGCTTCAGGGTATTGCGGATAGAGTCCGCAGAGCAGAGGGCGGAGACTTCAGGATCCGAGAAGATGGTTTGTTAGTGTCCAGGGAGCGGGTTTGTATTCCTGCTGATACGGATCTCCGCAAGGCCATAGTTGAGGAGGCATACTCCTCCGCTTATGCTTTACATCCGGGTGGTACCAAGATGTATCGGACCATTCGGGATAGTTATTGGTGGTTGGCATGAAATGGGAAATTGCGGATTTTATGGCTTGGTGTCTAGTTGCCAGCAGGTGAAGGCCGAACATCAGCGGCCAGCTGGTACATTGCAACCCTTACCCATTCCTGAGTGGAAGTGTGATCACATTACTATGGATTTTGTGACAGGGCTACCGCGGACTTCATCTCGACATGATGCCATTTGGGTGATTGTAAATCGACTCACCAAGTCCGCATATTTTCTTTCTATGCACACTGACTATCCTTTGGAGACTTTGGCACGTCTTTACATCGATACGATAGTCAGGCTGCATGGTGTCCCTGTGTCTATAGTATCAGATAGGGACCTGAGATTCACTTCTAGATTTTTGCCCAAGTTACAAGAGGCAATGGGCACGAGACTGAGTTTTAGCACAACTTATCATCCGCAGACAGATGGTCAGTCAGAAAGGACCATTCAGACCCTTGAGGACATGCTGAGAGCATGTGTAATGGATTTCCGGGGTAGTTGGGATCGGACCCCACCCGGTGCTAGGTTAACCTTTAACATCTTTATCATTTTTTCTTTTTTCTCAAGAGTAATAGTTGTTGTCTGTTTCTCTTTGGCCTCTTTTTCACTTTTTTCGGCCCGCCCTCCCTAGACCATCCAATTGACCCTTTAGATGGTCTATAAGTTGGTCCTTCCTGATCCTTTGAAACTAAGCCATCGCTAGGGCCTACGAAAGGAAACAAATTAATTTCATCGTTATAAAATTGTTCCACCAGGTTAGAACATACTAGAAAGCATGCATTTGAATCAACAGAGCGAGAACGGACTCATCCCCCTGCTCCATTGATAAACGATTTATCTCAGACTCCGCCCTATGAAAATCTAACCTGTTAGCGAGCCTCCTCGCCTCCAGAATGTCCAGATAATAAAAGTGGTGGTCACCACAACTTATAGCCATAGTACCCCTCTCCTTCAGCTCCTTGGATTAGTCAAACGACCGAACCAGAATAGGAGAAAATGGGGTCGTCTGCTCCGGAACTGTCCCTTGCCCTTCTTAACATAGAAATACTTTGGCAAGGCATTAGAATAGCCTAGCTTCACTGTTCTGGAAGGAGCTAATGGTGGAGTGATCTCTACCACTGCTGAAGGAGAATCCTGAGGCAACTTCTTGGTGGCCCGTTCTTCCCCAATATATTTAAAGACTCGTACCTCCTCGGTACCCACAATAGGCCAGAGCAATCTACTCCTTTTTCCTCGCGGAATAAGCATAGCAATAGGGCATTCGTCGCTTGTCCCCTCATTCGTTGGGCCTTCATTCCTTTTCTGCATTGATGGACAACGAAACCGTTAAATTCCTCATGGAAGTTTCCCTATCAGAATCCCCCTTTTGATGATGACAATAGAGTTTTCATGACTTGGCGCTGCCACCACACCCAAACCTGATTCACAATTTTCACTTCCCTCACTGCTCAGTGTCCACACAAGCCACCTCCTCCTTTGAGGTAAACCCAAAAACATGTCTCCAGGCACACTTTCCTCATCTTTTCTCTCCTATTGGGCTACCTTGATTTGGGCCCTCATAGCTTTCAACGTGGTAACCCGGTCAAGGTCATATACCTCAGTAAAATCAACAACATTAGCCAGACCCTATGACCGTTTCTCCAAAATAAAAGGTCTTTTGATCTGTATCGTTTCGCTTAACAAGAGACTTGCTAATTTGAGCATCACATCCCCGACAAGAGTTTCCACCCAGACTGCCTTACCAAACAAGCAACAAAAATCGCCAGTAGATCTAATAAAGCCTGAGTGACAAGAAGGCAAAGGAATCCTCGACCTAACCAGGGGCTTCATATCAAACATCGACAAAAAGGTAAAAGCTCTCTATCCATAAACTCCACAAAGAAAAACTTGCTCCTCCAAGACTTGTCCAAGGTCTCCGTGTAGAAAAATATCCAGTTCGATTAACGCTGAGTCTGAACGCAATACCATCCCTCAGTAGGACCTCTATCGCACATATCTTCAAATGGAAAATAGAAGACAAAATCTCAAAATCAAACTTCAATCGACAGAAACTCAGCAAACTAGTCACCGCTACCACTAACCGTCAAGTGTTAGGAATAAGTAGAGTGAGAAATATACTCCAACCCTCAAAACAGTAGATAGAGGTTCCAAATAAAGAACCCACAACCCATATCTAAGATACTCCATGTATATAGGGACGCAACCAACCGGAAGTTGATTGGCCCTCTCCAAATCCAGGGGCATCCTCAGGCAAAACCTCTCGCCAAGATTCATACTTTTCGGTACAGACTCTAAGTCCCTCTTTGACATCACATTAACGATTTCACCAATTTTCCCATGCTTGCATGAACTAGAACCTTGAGCCATAATTGTCTCCCACAGTTTCCAAACCCTAGAAGCCACTCGTTTTGTTACTAAAATACACCAATTGAACCTAAAGCAAAGAAGTGTAACATATAAGATAAGATTCGAGAAAACAGAAACAACACGACCCGCATTAAATATCACACTTTCGCACCTATCCCACTAAACAAAGAAAAAGCTCCACTTACGTGGCTCTCTCAACTTCCTTTCTACTCCTAAATGTCGTTTTTATCAAAATCCAATTAGGAGTGAGAAACAAATGATGATACAAGGCAAAATGCCTATTACCAACCCCGTGCCAAGAGGTCGAGACTCCTTTATTTAGGCCCTTTAAATTGGGTTCATCAAACTGAACACACCTACAGCTTCTCGGTCACTTTGGTCTTTGGTACTTTAGCTCCTCAGCCATTACACTTCTCAAGGATATAAACTTTTAAGTAAATTCAAACTCTCCTTTGAGGCATTTGACTATAATCTCTGCATTCTTGCATATTCCCCGCGATCTCTCCATAAGAAAACTAGAGATTCAATGTTCCCTGCACTCTATGGGATACTCTAAGAACCACGGGTATATATGCATGATATTGGCCATCACTCAGGAAAGTTTTTGGACAACTTTACACACTGAGCACACTATCAATATAAAGCTGAGACACATTTTCTTTCAGATTGTTTTATCATATCAATGATCATATGAAACAACACCTACATCATTTATTACTCCCATTATGTACTTATCTCAATAATAGTTAAAATTTTTCCTGCTGATAGCTTGTCAGATTTCCACTCTACATGTATTCCTCGTCCCACTTCTATAAAATGACATTAGAACAAAGGTGCGAATCATCACACATGATCAAACGACACATCAACATGAAACTTTAGTAGGCACACGATTATAAAATCCTTGAACTCATTTTGGTTAAAAATAAATATTTTTAGATTTTCAGTTCTTATTCAATTAAAATCATTCATTCGCTCAAACAATCTTGATCAAATACTCACCCGATCGATATACTCTACACAGTTTCATCTCTTAAATTTTTAATTTCAAAATTATCGAAGACTTTTTATCTTTCACTTATTGTGGTATTTTATAAATTAAAAATGCAATAAGATTCTCTTCGTTCAATCTTTTACGGTAATTTCAAACCGATATATACAATCGCGGTGTATTCCACCCAATAACTTCAACAGGGACGGTCTCAGTTTAGCCAAAACCGGCCATTTATCACTTTAATATCACTATTAGCAGACTACCCTTTTTATTTCCGTTTTACGTTTCAAGTGATCGCCGTTCGGTTCCTCTCTCCGTCTCGGAAGAGCAATGGCTCCAAAGAAGAAGCAGAAGGAGAAGACATCGGCAAAGTCAAAATCAACGTCGGCACCAAAACTCCATATTTCTTCTGAAAGCGAGCAACGCCTGCGCCGACTGCTACTCAACAACAACAATTCGTCTTCGTCTTCATTCGTGAAACCAACGCCGCCACCCGAAGCAACAACATCAACCGAGTCGAAAGCTCAGAAAGCGAAGAGACTGAGAAAAATTTACGATAAGCTCTCTTGTGAGGGCTTTTCTTCTCAACAAATTGAACTCGCTCTCTCCTCTCTCAAGGTTCTCTCCTCTCTCTCTCTCTCTCTCTCTTTCTGTGGCATTTTTACAAACACCTTCTGAGCTAAAGCAGATTTAAGTATGAATTCACTCTTTCCATTTCATATTTTGGTAACTTATTATATGGGTTTTAGATAGATGTTGATATTTCACTCGTGTTTTCGAATTTGAATCGACAAATCCCAATGATCTTCTCTGTATTTCGAATTTTGTGTTCATAATGGTGGTATTGCTATTGATTCACATTTCTTGTTCTGCTGGCCCCCTATTTAGTATATGTGTTCAAGTGCTTCATTCTATACTGCCACCCTTAAATCTCCTATAAGTGAATTATATCTTGTTAGTTCAATGTGTATGGGTTCTATAAGGGAAGGACATGCCCCTATATAATGGCATGCTGGTTAATATTTTCGAGCCGTTATTGTGCTATCATTTTTTTTTTAATTTTTTGGTGGGGGTGGATTTTTAATAGTCGCAGATGGTGAACATATGCATGCACAAGTGAAATTTTATTTCTGGAGTTGAAATTGAATTTAGTCGAGGTTTGGAAGCCATGCTAATACTATCTTCACTCAGAGGGGTTTTCAATTAGCCATGTCACTCTGAATTTGCTGTTGCCTTCACAAATGTTTCGCTTGAATAAATTTGTCTCTGAAACATTTGAAGCAAAACAAACTTTAATAGCTGTTTGTAAAATGGTCATCAAGGATAAAAGTCAAACTGCTTTGACCAGAGAGGCACCAAAATTCAGATCTTGCCTGCATGTCAGGTCATAATTGATAATCACAACAATCGAAGTTTGTTTGCAATTCTATTGGGTTCCTTTTTTTTTTTCTTTTTTTTTTTTTTTGCTTCTTTACATTTGAGATTGAGTAGCAGTCCTCATTTGTTCCAATTAGGATGGTGCTACCTTTGAAGCTGCTCTTGATTGGTTATGCTTGAATTTGACTGGCAATGAGCTTCCCTCAAAGTTTTCTAGTGGAGCTTCTCTTCACCTGAACGAAGGTATATTTAGTGTGTTTTCAATGGATTTATGATTTTTATGGATTTCATGATTTTTGCAACTAAACCAATCTTTCAGGAGGTTCTGTTGGCATTATTTCAACTGCACGTGAAGATTGGACACCTGAAGTTGATCCTTCTGCTTATGCTTCGGCCAAAGTACCTGAAATTTCTGTTAGAATCAAGGGCTGGAAGGATGATGAAATGCTGGATTCATGCCAGCCATCTCAAGCTGATTGGATCCGCCAGTATATGGAGCAACAACAAGAGGTAACTTGAAAACCTTTTGAGAGGTGTATTGGTCATTTGTTTGGAGTGATGCTCACAGACCTGTAGAATGATTTTATTTTATTTTATTTTTTGTTTATTTTTTTTTCCATCTGACCATGCTGGTGAACAAAGCTAGATCTCCTTTTGTTAGGTGCAATGAAACAGCTGCAATTAGCATATTTGAATTGACAACACTAACTAAACAGTTTTCTCCTCTGAATACTTGCATTTGTCTCACTTTGCTTTAGCTAGATGGGTAGATAATTTTCCTTGCATCACCTGGGAAGGGGTGTTCTATATTTTCCATTTCTTTGGTTTGATGTGGATGCAAATGTGTGATAGCACAACATCTAGAATTTGGGAAATATTCTAGATTTATTTTTATTTGTCATCTGCAGGGTGAATATGAATCATGGGAAGATAGTCTGGTTGAAGAGGACTCCACTGATCAGGTAAAATTAATTCCTTCATCAATCAAATTCTTTTTCTATTTGATAGAAAAAAATAACGTCTACTGTCGTAATAGAGAGAAAACTTTAAGGCTTTGCGAAATTTTGGTAGACAAAATTGTTCCCCCAATTTTTTTAGCGTCATTACTATTTAAAGTTTAGATTAGGGTTAAAAGAACAATTTACTTGAATAGAGAACTTCCTGCTGACTAACTTCTCTCTCTCTCTCTCTCTATGTAAATCTTCTTTTAGTTTTCAAATATATTTAAACAGTCATCTCTTTAAGCATATATATATATATATATATTTTTCTAAATATCAAAAGATATAAAATAGATCTAGAATCAATTTTACAAAAAAGACGGAGAAATTGACAGAGATATATAATATAGAATACAAACAGGATGGTCGAAATGGAAAAGTGTATCGAGTATTCTATATGATCGAAAGGTATCTCTAAAACTTAGAAGAAAGTTTTACAGGATAGTGATTATATCTGTTTTGTTGTATGAATTTGAATGTTGGGCAATGAATCAAAAGTACGAGCAAAAGATGAGAGTTGCGGAGATGAGAATGTTAAGATGTGTGGACACACAAAGATGGACAAGATAAGAAATGAGTGTATTAGAGAGAAAGTTGAGATGACACCTATTGAGGAAAAATTGAGGGAAACATGAAAAGATGGTATGGACACCTACATAGGCGATCGATAGAGGCTCCAGTTAGACGGCGTGAGATTATGACAAATATTCATATTAATCGAGGGATAGGGAGATCTAAAAAGATTTGGATAATAACAATAAAATATGATATGAATTGTCAAAATATAGATGAATATATGATTTAATATAGAGCATAATGACGTAAAAGTATCCATATTATTAACCCCATTTAGTCTGATAAAAATACGATTATTGTTATCGCATAAAAAAAACAATCATATAAGTGAACATTGAGCATGTGATATGAAATAAAATATAATGGCGTAGAAGAATCCTTATAGTGGATCCCACTTAGTGGGATAAAGGTTTGATTGTTGTTATTGTATCAAAATATATCAAACACGTCCTTCAGTGACAGCTCAAGCGGTAAAGCCTTCCCACTTCCATCCTCCCTCTATGGTTCGATTCCACTTGGTTGCATTTTCTTGTACAAAAAAAAATATATATATCAATCACAAAATGGTATGAAAACAGGAGCAGAGATATCACACCTGAGACATGCCACAACACCTTGTAATTGTGACACAATATAGTTAACAATAATAGATGCAAAAATGTCACGGTTGCACATGTTAACATGTGTACATCTTTAATTAACAATATAGTGCTATACAAATATAAAGAACAATTAATAAGGAAATTGCAAATAACCTTGGCGTGGTTTGCAAGATTCGAAAATTGCCTTCTGTGGTTTCAAAACTAGCAAAAAGGCCCCTGTGGTTCACATTTTTGGCAAGTTGCCCCTTGTGATTTCAAAATTTGCGAATCACTTTTTTAGCAAGTTACCCCTGCTATTAAATATTTCACACTAAAGAAATAAAAAATAAGTGAAAATTCCCTGTTTTCAAATAAAAGTAAAAATTCTCTTACCTTTTTCTTCCTCTTTCCTCTTCTTGTTTTTCTTTTCTTTTTTCTTCTCCCCTACCTCTTCCTTTTTCCTCTTCGCTTCATTCTCGTTACCACAAATTGACAGACAAATAAACCACCAAACGTGAATTGAACAAAATCAAGCACTTAGCACAAATATCAAAACTAGAGAAAGCAAAATGGTCATACCACATCAAAAATATAATGCACAACATCAACAATAATAGCAGTGTTTCTAGAGAAATACCCAGTGATTGCTTTTCCAGTAGCAAAATCAATGTCCAATGCCAATGCCTATCTGAATATTTTTTTTCACCCTTTTCATTTATTTTCTGATTATGATCCTTATGAACATGCAAGTACCCAAGGTGCCATCTTTTTGGGATTTTGAAAGTGGGTTCATCGTTAGATTTGATTTGTCGGAACCGATTTCCCTTTGGTCAAAACAGAATTGGGTGATGTGAGTTTAAATTCACCGGTTTGTGAATTTGTATACGTTTTGGTTTGAATAAATTTTAAACTTTAGTCAAGTTTAAAATAAAAAGGGTTTACGTGTATGTGAAGAAAGAGTTCAAACATTTCTTGAATCCTGTAAATTGTGGTGGAACTAAAAAATCAAAAACCTATTTTCAGAAAAGGGGTTATGATGGAAAATTTAGAAATGAAACAATTTGAAACCCTAACTTCAAAAGTGCTTCCACCCCCTCCCCCCCCCCCCCAAAAAAAAAAATCATAGATGAATTGAAGAAATTGGGATTTCTGACACCAGTTATTTTAATGAGAAAGAATAGAATTAGAAGAAGAAGGAAAATAAGAAGTGGAAAGAAATTTTTTTTTTTTTCTTTTTATAATTTGAACATGTTGATTTTTCATTTTTTTTTTTACTTTTATTCTGAAATTATTAATAGCACGTAACTTCCCAAAAAAAAAAAAAAAACACAGGGGGCACCAGTTCTTAGGTACAGAAGGTAACTCCTACCACTTTGTAATTCTGGTTTCACTCAACAATGAACATGAATCCCTTGAAATTGATTAGGAAAATGAGAGGGGCCTATTGAATGAGTAAATTTGCCATGGAGGGTGTATTAGGAGAGATTTTGAGGAAATCCTTATGAAGGAGGAGATGAAGGGATTAACTTGGGTGGAAGATAGGGATTGCCATACTTGACCTTTTCATCAAGAAGCTAAGAAAGCCAGCAAAGAAGTTTTTTATGACAGAAGAATACATTTTGTTAGAGAGTTGGGAGACACTGGGAATATGGTTAAAGATCATATTCTTATTGCTAGTGACTTATCCAACTTTTTGCCAAGGTTTTGTATTTTGAGGAGAACTTCTCTGTTTTTGGAGTGGGGCTCAATAGATTTATTGAAGGCAAAGGCAGGGTCACCCTTTTCTTTTGAGGACTTTTGGGATGCGATTTCTGAAGATTTTCTCAAAGTGTTCTAGGAGCTTTAAGGAAATGCCATTGTGGATAAGAGGATGAATTCCGCTTCAACCCCTATTCCTTAGTAGATTTGCTCTTTGAAGGTGTGACGTTTTAGGCCTATTAGTTTGGTTAGTAGTCTTGATAGGATTCTTGACGAAGTTATGGCCAATTGGTTATGCTCAGTTTAGATGATATAAAATGACCTAAGTGAGAGGGCATTTATAAGAGGTGTGCAAATTGTAGATACATTTTGGTGGTTAATGAGGTGATTGATCACATTATGAGGCACAGGCAGAGAAGGCCTGGGAGTTTTGGTTCGCATTCTCAAGCATTAGTATCTTCCGATCAATATCTTTTGCAATAAGATTGTATCTAACATCTCCTTTGGCTTTAGTTTCTGGAGCCTCTAGGGGATATTCCTACCAAGATATAAACAGAAACTGGAGACAATGGTGGAGTTAGGGGTAGCAATTCGCACTCCTGGCTGGAAAGGTTTCCTTTTCCACCATATACATATTATTTATAAAAGGAAATATTTAGTGATTGTTGCCCCTCCCCCTAATTTTATTCTCTAAATTGTTTTAAAACCCAAAATTAAATCTTGAAGAAGTTAAAAGAAAAAAGTTGGTTAATACCATAGATTGATATGGTTCACATTTTGTAGTTTTTCATTTTTACCGTCTGAAAATTACTTCACTAATTTAAAGACCACTTTAACATTGTTAAAGTTTTCATTTTGCCTTTTTACCTTGGAGACCTATGTGTACTGCATTAAACAGAATTATTGTAAATTTTTTCTTTTTAAAATCCTTTTTACTAGGTTTCTTTAATTTTATGCATTTATTTATGATTATACATGGTGCCTACATAGAAATGTACACACTATATACAAATATTCAGCATTTCTTGTCAGAATTTGTAACAAAGTCTGCCTCTGTTGCCCCCTCAAATTTAGCTTAATGGTAGTGGAAAGAGGTTATGGTTTAATATTTCCCTTCAATTTTCCTACTATATGTAATATATATAAGTTGGAAAACATTATAAATTTTAATTTCTATAACCAATAATACTATTGTCTTTTTAAAGAAAAATTTTAGGGCACTGAACGAGCGGAAGGCTTTTACATTGCCCCCCTCAATATAATACTAGTCTTGGTTCCATGGGTTATTAGAAAGCTGTCTTGAAATGGTCTTTTTGTATCCTATGTTCTTGGATGAATGACATATGATTACTACTATCTATCATTTTGTACTTCTATTTTCTATTGTGAAATCTTTTTGTTTTCCTCAACTTCAATGATTAGGTCAGCTGAATTTCCTAGATAGAGTTATGGATAAGAAGGGATTTGGTGCTAGTTGTACTTGATTCACTAAAAGGTGCTTGTGGTGTGCAGCCTGCCAGCCATTTGAATGGAGAGCCCAAGACCTTCTTTTCTGCTTTTTTTTGGGGTTAAGGGTGAGGGGAGCCTCTCGCTCTTTTCCTCTAAGGGGTTGAGGCAAGGAGAAACTCTATTCATATAGCAAGTTCAGATAAATGATTGACTAGCAAAAAAAGGTTCATATAATTGATCGGAGAGCATAACTCTGTCTCTCCGAATACATCAATTTAAAAATTCTATTGTGCCTAGCATGTGTATAACTCCAGAGATATTTGTCTATAAATATTTGCAAATTATCCACCATAATTTTCCAGTTTATGAGAATTAGCTGCTTTATTCTCACTAAGGATGAAATTAGAATTTCTTTGTCGTTGGTTAGCACTTCTGGATTTGAACTTCTGATTTTTCCAAAGTGAGAATAACTTATTTACTTTGTGAAATTAAAGGAGACTACAGTTTCTGAGTTTTGTATTTTGTTTTTAACCCTTTTGTACTAAATAATGATAATAGGTCCACAAACCAAGATATGATCATGATACCATAGTGAAAGAATATCATAAAGCAAGGTTTGAAGCAGTTAAAGCCAAGGAGAGAGGGGACAAGAAGAGCCAGGAACATGCTGGACAAATCATCCGCAAGCTCAAGCAAGAGATGTCTGCTCTAGGTTGAGCTTAGTATCATTCTTATATTTTTATGTTGTTCAAATTTTTGAGGCATTTGGATGCTCAATTTGTGATTTTATGAGCAGGCTTGTCAGAGGATGTTTTGACATCAAGTTTTGAAGCCACACCTGCTTCTGTGGCTGTGGACTCCATAGATTTAACTTCAGGAGACAGAGAAGGCGGTTCCTCATCTTTTGTCAATGCAGTTGTATCAGGATTTGATAAAAACACAGTGGAAAGTGATAGTCTCAAGGAAATTTTAGGCAGCATTGTTTCAAATGGTGTTTCCATTCCTGAGCGTACGGCCTCGGAAGAGGACTCTGGAAGTGTAGAACTTGGTAACTTCTTTTCAGAAGATGCATCATCCGTTGAAGTTTTACCAGATGAGGTTCTTAAATTGCAGAAGAAAGAAAAGATGCAAGAATTGTCCAGTGGAAAGAATTTAGAAAAATTAGATGGCATCTGGAAGAAGGTACATAATCTGCTTTGCCTATATGCACTTGACTTCACACCTTTACTTTTAGTTCACATTCTCCTCAACAAATAATGGTTTTCTTTAAATATACTGGAAAACATTTAGGATTACCATTTAAGTTGTAGTGAGGATAGTGAAAGATTTCTTTTTTAACTGTATACTCACTTTTAGATGGGCATACTATCTGTCTACAATGTGGTTCCATTTAGCTTCATTCATGTGGTTCCATTTAGCTTCATTCCCCAGGTTAGTTGTGCTTGGTTCTCTCTCTCTCTCTCTCTCCTCTCTACACACACACAAAATTGCAATTTGCTTTTTCTGTATTTCACTGTATGTTCACTGATAGATGGGCATACTAACTGTCTACAATGTCGTTTTACTTGGCTTCATTCCTCAAGTTGTGCTTGGTTCTCTCTCTCTCTTTCTCTCTCGGTTATACAATTGCAATTCACTTTTTCTCTATTTCTTGATGGTAAAATGACAGGGGGATCCAAAAAAGATTCCCAAGGCTGTTCTTCACCAGCTGTGTCAAAAGTTGGGGTGGGAAGCACCAAAGTTTGATAAGGTGCTTAAGCAAGAAAAAGGTTTCTCTTATACAGTCAGCATACTGCGTAAAGCTACTGGAAGGGGTAAGAGCAGAAAAGCTGGTGGACTCATCACACTTCAACTCCCTGAGCAGGGCAAGACTTTTGATTCTGCTGAAGTATTCACCTATTCCTTTTTGTATACATCTTTCATGGTTATTTTGCTTTATACTTGTTTCAGAGAAAATTGCAACTGAAACTGCCCATTGTTATGTGATAGACTACTAATCTGGAATTTCAGATGACATCCTTCTATGTGCATTTCCTTGTTATTTTTCAATAGAAAAAGCTGTTCTACATTTGGTTTGCATGCGAGTTTTTAGCAGATTGCACTGCCACTCAACTTTAGTTACCAGTGGGTTGCACGAGTTGGCTAGCTTTACCTGCATGAGGGATTGGAAGTGTTACTGTATCTCATTTTGGGAAATGCTATATATCACACCAAAAAGCTCACTATTTTGTTAAATAGTAAAAAATTTAAGAAACTTTTGGTTGGGAAAAAATGAAAAAGACTTTTTCTATTAAAAGCAAGTTGTGATAATTGGTGAACTTCCTACAGTGACATAATATTATAACTATTTTTTTATTTTATTTACTACTTTATCTTTCGGGATTGAAAAGTAATGCAAAAATAGAACATTTCAGAATTGAAATACATGATGAGAAACAATTTCTCCAGGTGCTCTAAACTAATTCTGAAGGAATTTATTTGAATGCTCCAGCTGCAATCAATTGCAGGGATGCTTAGAAAACAAACGATTCTTTTCCCACAGAGTAAAGATAGGAAAAATTTTCTAAGTTTTGAGTATATTTTTGGATTTTGGATTGTGCTAATTATTTTTTAAATAGTCAAAAAGTAGCCTCGCTCAATATGGAAGGATGATAGAACTCATATTACTAATTTGACTTTTTTGTTTTTGAAAGCTTCAGAATCTAAAACACTTCTAACTTTACATTGACCAATGTCTGAATAGAATACTATCTTCTAGAGCCAAATACAAGATTTCAAAATTGGAGACTTCTAAGATGCACAAACTTTTTGCGGCTTGTTTCTAACATTAAACTACTACAGAGTACAGAAGTTCAAATTTTTTATTTACTACCATAAACAATTTGTATTTTACCACATGGATCGTCTCCTTTTTCTTTCGAGGAGTGGGGTCGATCTTGGAGTTCTTGCTTTAAGCTGTCGAAGATTTTATTATTCTCTAACCATGCTTGGGGATGCAAGACTACAAAAATATTATGAGTTGATAAATAATTTACAAACAGTTTTCTTCCCTCCTAATAGAAGGTTGGTTGCAGGATGCACAAAATAGAGTTGCAGCATATGCACTTCACAGTCTCTTCCCCGATCTTCCTGTCCACCTGGTAATCACTGAGCCGTACGCTTCACTTGTCACACAATGGAAAGAAGGTAATATTTTATTTCTTTTCATAACATTTAGAAACTTTTTGTGTCATTTATGAAGGCAAATTTTCTTTCATTATCATCTTATTATCTCCTTTTGTGCTTTGGATTGCTGGTGTCGTTGGATTATTTGCGAGTACTGATGTTTACAAGCAAGCAGGGGAATCATCGCAAGAAATGGAAGTCAGCGAGGAAAAACGAAGGGCTGGTTTTGTTGATTCATTATTGAACACTGGCAGGTCTGGCTCGTCAGCATCTGTCGATATCATGGATAGTTCTCTTAAAGAGACAATTCCGGAGGTTAATGCTGAAGCTAATATGAGTTCAAGTGCTGCTGTTGCTGCTCAGAAGAGTGAAAGTATGGTTCTAGCCTTTCAGGAGCCATATCTTCTTAGTAGCAGAATTATGTTTTACAGAAATATGTTAGCTGATGATGGATCTTGTGGGCAGAGTAGTTATAGATGTCCATTTCTTGAAGTCATTTATATATTCTTTGGGTCTTTTAGAAGAAGACATCACTTTTCTATTTATGGAAAAAAAAAAACAAGTATGAAATCACATTCCCATTTGACTTGCATTATGTTCAATAGATGGCCTAACTTGGATTTGAACAATATTGAGAATAATATGGTGCCTTATGAAGGAAAATTTGATCTGTATACTGCCATTTCTGGGGTCAGAAGATGCAAGGTCATACTGTAACAATTGATGCCATAGATATGAAGTTGAACAGAAACAGATATCACTGAAGGCCAGGATGTCACCTTCATGTGTTGTACAGTGGCGGTGAGGTGTACAATTAGGGTGAGTGGTGTTGGGGACAGGTAGGTTAATGAATAGATTCCTGTATTATGGTCACAGGAAGAAACAAACTAGTTGAAGAGAATCTTGTCATTAAAGCAGAAGCCCTTAAGATAATTGCAGACAAGCATAGCAAAAATGCATTCCCCATCATTAATATGTTTGCTCTGGATAATTGTGGCCCCCAGGAGAATCATAGCATGATTGCATCTTTGATGCACTGCTAGTACTATTACATTGTGGAATTGAATGCAACACTCTTAAAAATTGATGAAGTTATCATACCACATGGTTTGGGAGACTAGGCAATTTAAAAAGAGGTGACTGCATCACTGCTACAAGAACACATTCCACAGATATTATTAGTATAAATGCCATTTGATCTTTTCTTCCACGTCATTCACATGATGGACATGCTTAGGTTTAGAGATTATAGTCTAGAGAATTTGAAGAGGATTGAAAAGCCGTCTTTCATTAGTTTTTATTTTTGCTTTCTCTCCTTTGACCTTAGGATTTCTCATCCTTGGAGCCTTGTGTATTTTCTCTCCTCTATCTAATATAATTATTTTATTTAGAAAAAAAAAAGATTCTGTTGAGGAGTTTGTTTGCATAAAAGGAACTTTAATTGTTTGTTTATTTTCTGAAACCAGAAGAGTAGGAAAATTTGTTTGAACTTTTTTGGAGGAAAAAATACAAAAGCATTAATATTCTTACCCTCTCATCAGGAACCAGACCGTCATTGTTTAAATATTTTAATTTTAATTCAGAAAAAGGTTGCAGAGCACTCAAACCTGTGATCAACCGAACATTAAAAAAAAGAGTGTTTCTAACCAGGGGTGTTCGCATATGTTTTACCCTTTCAGGAGTAAAATATTTGAAAGAAATGGAGAGCTCTTCTCTTAGGCAAGAACATGAAAAGAAGAAGAAACTAGCAAAATACAAGGTGGGTGTCTCCCTGTGGTAGTTCTTGTTTGAAAAACAAATTTGATGATTTTTTTTTGGCTAACGATTCCTCTTTCTGATCCTACGGTCCAGTCATTTACTGTCTTTTGAATCAATCTTTGATTTTACATGAGTGAGTACCCTTTTTATTTTTAGGATATGATGGAAGCTAGAGCTGCACTCCCAATTGCTGAACTGAAGGGTGATATATTGGGGTTGCTAAAGGAGAGTAACGTTATCGTAGTTTGTGGTGAAACAGGTTCTGGAAAGACAACCCAGGTAAAACACGGTTGAAGTACTACTTACTGCTATTTTGTTTCTTTTACTAGTTATTTGGTTGAAAATAAGTGAGCTAATGCCTTCTGAATCTTGTGCTTGTTAACAATCGTTTTCTGCATTTTCTACCTTGAAAGTTTGTCGTCGTTTCAAGAGAAGGCAACAATAGTTCTTTTCTTGTTTTGCCCTCTTTTTAGCAGCCTTATGGGTGACTGACAACGTTTGAACTGTAGGTTCCACAATTTATATTGGATGACATGATTGAGTCCGGAAGAGGTGGATATTGTAATATTATATGCACACAACCTAGGAGAATAGCGGTATGGACTACTGACAAATATGTTCTTCTTTCTTGTTGCCATCTTTTGTGTCCTATATGAATCAATTCAACCGAGTGCCAGATTTGTTTTATCGCAATGTTCATAATCTTTGTGGAAGAAATGAGAATAGCATTGTTATTCAATATTGTATCAAATATATAATCCAAAAAGTTCAGATCTGGCACCATGAGAAAGCCTCCTTAGAGTTTGCAGAGACCACTTTCCTTCTTGTTCTTGGATTTTCCTCTTTCTTTCTCCCCTCATTTCTTGTTCAAGATGATTTTTGTCCATTGTTTTGCAGGCCATTTCTGTTGCTGAGAGAGTTGCTGATGAGCGATGTGAAGCTTTACCAGGCTCTGATGGCTCTCTAGTTGGTTATCAAGTCCGCCTTGACAGCGCAAGGTGACTTTCTGTCTCTTTTTAACCTTTTGTCATTATTAGTTGGCATGTTCTTGTTTGATTATGTCAACCTTCTTTCTTTAACTTGTTTAACATTAAGATGTTGATTGTCATATGGTCAACAGAAAGGCTTTTTTTTTTTAATTTCCCCTTTACTTCTTCAATTGTTTCGTGTCATTTATATGGAGAAGCTTGTGCTTATGTTCAATTTGTTCAGCTGTGAATTAAGCCTCTGACATGTGGGATCTGCAGCCTTAGGTTAAACCTTGAAGTCCTTCCTATATTAGGCTAATAATCACTTTCCTTTTAATGTGTTGACTTCTGTTTGTGCTTCTTTGTTCACATGGTAGTTTTCTTGCTGGATGCCATTCATTTTTATTTGATTTATTTATCTATTTGTTCTGTCTTAACCTTGTTTTGGATTTTGAGAAGATTATTTTGGCAAATTACTTGTTTCTATAATGCACTGATGAGTGTGAATCTAGCTTTATGGTACTCTCCAATTCCTGGTGTGGTGACTGAGTTCTGTTGCTTAATGCTTTTGGCTTTTAGGAATGAAAAAACAAAGCTCCTGTTCTGTACAACTGGCATTCTTCTAAGAAAATTTGTGGTATGTCTATACTTTTAATGTAGTGTTAAACGGCTTTTGCAATCTGTAGGATTCGTGCTAATACTTTTGTTTATTTGACTAATGAACTTTGCCTGATGGTTACACATATTTGGTTAATAGTTTCTGATTTTTGTTGGCACAAAGTGCTGTTGGAACTGGTGAATCCGTAATGTATGATTGGGGACATATGCTTCAATATTGTGGTATTTACTTCAGTAAAATCAGTGAAAGTTAATGCTGACAGTCAGTATACGCGATCGACATTGGTTGTTCATGCAGTGGTTACAACAAGGAAAGAATAATTTTGGGATTTCAAGTATTGAGATTTTATTGCTTTGATGAACTTCTAAGTACTTATGGGCTATTAACACCTTGAACTGCATCCAAACAACCATAAAATGTGTCTGCCTTCTGAATTGTATATTTAATGCTCTAAGTAGGTTTTGAAACCAGGGTTGTAAATGCAACCAAAGGCTGTCAAGGATGATACATAATGGAATTAGTTACAAAAATTTTATTAAATTTTAAAAGTTCAATAAAGAAAAATAATTGTGATGGCCCATAAAACTGTAGTTCACAATGATGGCTGCAACTGTTACTTAGTGATCATCATGAACCAGCCATGGTTCTAATCTTTTCTTTCATATGCATTTACAACTAATAATCTTTTATACTCATTGGAAAAATTTTTGTAGGGGGACCAGCACTTGGCTGGGGTTACTCATGTCATAGTCGATGAAGTACATGAACGATCTCTTTTGGTGAGTGATACCTATATTTGTCTATCACATCAATTGAAGTAATTGCCTTCTTGTGCTTCCTATGAAGGTGAGGCCAGTTGATTATAGTGTGCATTTATCTAATGGTGGACAAAGGCATTTGTTAATAAGAATATCACTAAAGAGCACCAATTGGGTGCAATTGCAGCTCAAGAGCAAGAAAATCTATCATACTCCCAAATATTGATCGTATTGTCAAACAAAATATGACATGCCTTTCAACTGGAACTTTAAGTAGTGTTTTTAAATGATTATATATTATTAAAATGCATTATGAAAAGTGATTTCCCCCCCCCCCAAAAAAAAATTACGGCTAAGTCTCTTAATGAAAGTTTTGGCATTTTTTTCTCCTAGAGTTTGGTTTGTTTGACCTGCTGGAAGGCAGCATGGTTAGTTGATGTGATTGTTGCACCAGATTAACCAAAAGCTTTTCCTTTCTATAACAGGGAGATTTTCTCCTTATTGTTTTGAAGAATCTGATAGAGAAGCAGTCTGCTCAAAGTTCACCAAAATTAAAAGTCATCCTAATGTATGGTAACTTTAAGTACATCCTATACAATTTGCTTCAGACAAAAGTTCATGAGCATACAATGCCTTTTTCCAGGTCTGCCACTGTTGATTCAACTCTCTTTTCAAATTATTTTGGTGCTTGTCCGGTGATAATGGCAAAGGGCCGAACCCATCCTGTCTCAACTTATTTTCTGGAGGATGTTTATGAAAATATCAACTATCACCTTGCTTCAGATTCTCCTGCATACCTGAGGAGTGAAACATTTTCGGAAGTGAAGGTTACTTGAGTTTTAGAAATTAAATTTTAATGTATGCATGTTGTATCTCAATGTACTTGTGTGAACTGTGGAAACAAGCTGTCCAATGCCCAATTAAATATCACAAGTTCTGAAAAAGTCCTAAACTTATTCTTCAACTGGCAATTTTTTGAACTTCTCAAATAAGCATATTTCTGTAGTTGGTGCTTGATATCTCCTATATAGCTATATTCCCTAGAAATCTGCAGTCAATGGTCATTGTAGGAAGAGATTGCTGTTTGTAATACAGCATCCACTCTGTTGAGAACTGCACTTGCATGCTGATATGAACTCTTGCACTCTAGTTCTTGTCCTTGTTAGCTGTGATGCCACATCCCATGACCCAATTTTTATCCTCAAGGGATTTGCTTTTGAGTTTGGCGCAACGTAATCCTGACATTTCTTACAACAACAACAACTTAGGCCTTCTATCCCAACAACAACAACAGCAACGTAATCCTGACATTTCTTATCATTGCCAAAATTAGCAGTGTCATTTGCATCACTTCATAGTTATTTCTTGTTTCTATGGATGGAACTGAAGTTTCCTTTGGCGTGCCTCATTTGAATCAAGTCCCTATTGGTTTCTCTCTGTGGAGATGCATGCTGGATAGTGGTTCAGGTTAAGTTCAGTACATAAGCATTTCTGTTGGTTTCCTTTGGAGGCTTGCTAAAGGGTCAAAGAATGTAATTCCCTTCCAGTTTTAGCCATATCCTGCTTCGGTGTGGCACTTCCATACCATAGTCCCTTTTCTTGCCATACCCTTGTTAGAGGTTTTGTATTGGTCTCAACTAGATGCATTTTTTAAAGCAATGTTTAGTTATAGTAAATGAAAATTATCTGCCTTAAAAATCTTTGGAAGGAGCATATTTTCAACTTTTTCATCTTGGCTCTGCACAGCTGTTGTGGAAAGATGCATTCCAAAAATCTAGCTGCGGACCTGTCTCAGAAGCTAAATAAACTGATTCTTGTGCAATAATTGCTTATAGGAGGTTTATGCAATAATTCTTGCCTGAACAAAGGTGCCTTTTGGATCAGATTCATCTTGCCTAAATTGTAGTTATTTATGTCCCAGTACTTCTAAATATTTTCTGCTTTTCTATCTGAATTTTCTAGCTTGGAAGTGGGACCCTACACTTTATAACCGGTTGTATTCAAATGAACACGTAAAATTGATTCGCTGATTCCATTTGCCAACTCCATGTGTCCCGACATGATTCTAAATGTCTTGCACTTCCTTCTTCTCATTGTTTTTTCTGTAACTGTCTTTTCAAAAATTTCACAGAGTGATAAAATGTTTCAGAACGATCCATAAAATTTTTGTCAACTGAGTAATACGACGACTTCTATAACTCATGGACTTTTGAATTGTGATGGCTTTAGAGAGGCTCTGTTGACAATCACAGAGGGAAGAAGAATCTTGTTTTGTCTGGCTGGGGTGATGAAACTCTGTTATCCGAAGACTATATCAATCAGTATTATGATCCAAGCTCCTACCAATCATATTCTGAGCAGACTAGGAAGAATTTGGTAAGTGTCTTGAAGATACCGCTTCTTAACTAAGAATATCCTAACATGATGTTTGGCTTTATAATTGCTCCTTTTTTCTTTTCACAGAGAAGATTGAATGAAGATGTCATTGATTATGACCTTGTTGAAGAATTGGTCTACCATATTGATGATACTTGTGCTGATGGTGCCATACTCATCTTTTTGCCCGTAAGAGTATAACACTATTTTCTGGAACAATCTTTTGTACTCTTGATTGAATCTAATGGGCAATATGTTAGGCTCAATGGGTTGAGAACTTGGTCTTTAAAAAGAATTAAACTTTTTTTTCTCAGATGCTGGTATTACACTTCATCTGTGCAAATATATGGTGCAAGATTAAATTAAATTTGCATAAGAGCTCTTCACATTACTTCTCATAACTCATCATCAGATTCAAATTTACCTGAATCAATTCGTTGATTGTGTATTCTTTTATAGTTTTCATTTTTTTTTTTTTTTAATTTTTATTTTTAAATCTGTGTCATCATCAATTCAACTTGGTTTCTCTGGCGGTCACACGATAATCCCTGTGCATGTAAGTGAATGTCTATGCATGCAGTGCTCTGACTGCTCTCCACAAGCAGACTTACAAGTTAATGTTTATTTATCCTGATTTTTTTCTGAAAAGGAATGAAATCAAGGCCTTTAGTCTAGTTGCAGAAATGGCTTCCATACTGATCTATTGATAACTGCACAGTCAACTGATCAAAATTTCCCCCTTCCATACCAATGAAAATCATAAAAATATGTCGGCCTACATTCCATAGGAAAACATCTCCTCAAGTCTTCCAGCTATGGTGGGGAACTACTGTTTTTGAGAACTAAATTACCATTCTAGGGCTAGGGAGATATGGAACCTTTTTTTGATGTGGATGACAATTATTAGGTTTGTCCTAGGAGCATTCCTGGTTTGTGTCTTACCAATTTGAGAGGTTTTGGTGGGAGAAAGATGCTTGCTTGCTTTGGAGATGTGCCTTAATGGCAGTTCCTTGGTGCATTTGGACAGAAGAGAACACTAGAATATTTAGGAGTCAGCTCATTCACCTTTCTCTTCTTTGGGATAGGATTGTTTTTTATACGTCTTTGTGGGCCCATGTTTCACATATTTATAAAGATTATAGTTTAGAAGAGTTGAGAAGGGAGTGGAGAGCAATTACCCATTAGTGTTATGTATTGATCTTGCTTTTTCCCTTTAAGGATTTCCCATCCTTGGAGTTTTTGTAAATATCTAAGTGCCATGTCTAGACATGTTCTTGTATCTTTTTTTTTCCCCCTCTTTTGGTGGTGTATTTTGAAGATTAATATAGATAGTCTCCATTAATTGAAGGTATTATGTTTGAACCTTTAACAGGGAGTTTCAGAAATCAACATGTTACTTGATAAGTTGGCTGCTTCTTATCGTTTTGGTGGGGGATCTTCGGATTGGATTCTTGCTTTGCATTCATCGCTGGCATCGGATGATCAAAAGAAGGTGTTTCTGAGGCCTCCTGATGGTAAACGAAAGGTCTGTATTACAGCTACGATTGTTGCTCTATGCTCTAGTATATAAGTTGCCTCACTTGATCTATAATTTTCTCTTCATTTTGTATTCCAGCATGATATGTCAACATTTTACTGATGAATGTTGTCAAGATTTGGAACTTGTACATGGTTGCTTTGTTTCAATATTTAGATATTATGTTTTTCTTCATAATGGAAACTAAAACGAAGCATATAGAAGCTGGGTTTGTACAGTCATGTCTCTGTTCCTATGTATTTTGCCACACACGACCCAATACAACCTTTGTACTTAAAATAATGCAAAATTTTTATAACGAATTGTTCTCTGTGTATTCCAAGGTTTGTGATATCAACGTCTCTAATTTTGTTTGTTTTGGTTCCATCCTGCATCAATATTGGTAGCGGCAAAGGGTGAAACTTGGAGGAGCAATTTATGAATAGACATCTAGGATTTATAAACTTTGCTGCTGCAAGCTACAGGATATCCTATCATCAGTTTAGTCATTGTGCAGGATGAGACAATAAATCCTAATTTCCAGTTGTTTGCGCACTTATTTTCTGTGTCTTTCCTCTAGAGTACCAGTGGCCAGTGATTCTGGAAATCCTCAAACTTACAAGAAGGTTGACATTTTAAACTTATGTCCACCATGATGTTTTGCATAACAATCTTGATTCAAATCTGGCATCTTATGTGAAATAGCATTTGTGCTATGGTATCACTGTTATCAAATGTTACAAAATTTTCCGGGTTGCTATGTAGAGGAGATATCTCCTATGCTTTTCTGGGGGTTTGGCATCAAATAGGTCGATGATGAAGCTGATAAATGACTGCAAAGAAATGATTTGTTCATTTATATCTTCATTGATCTCAAATTATTTTGTGAATTTTAGTTGATCCTATGATATTGAAGATTCATTATGATAGGAGAAGGATGAGGATTTGAACACTTTTAGTACTGTACCACTAGGATCAATCTGCATTACGAGGCTGACATTATACTTACTTTCAATCGATTTAATCTCTGTTTTGTCTGCGGTTCAGCTTTCCAATTTCTGCATTTTTGGGCCATTGACCCATCTTGATCCTGCTGTTCTAATTCTACCCTTTTATTTAGACTAGTGGTAATCTCAATTGTGTTTTCATGAGAATTTGGAGACCTAAACTTTCCTAGAAGGTTAAAGCCTTCCTTGGATTGTTGTGGTAAATAGGATCAACACTAATGACTTATTACAGGCTAGGAGATCTTACATGGTCTTATCAATAAACATGTGTTATGTTCCAGCAATGAGGATCATCTTTTCTTACATTGTAAGGTTGCTCAGTCTCTGTGGAACTTTTTATTTTTTGGGGTTTTCTTTTGCTTGCTTCTGTCTCCAATATCTGTTGAAGATTTTCTTCTTATGCACTCAGAGGTTGGTGGTTTGAATAAGAATGCTAAAACCCTTCCATGTTGTACCTCGATTGTGGTGATTTCAGGTATTTGGTAGGAAATGAATGCAATAATATATATATTTTTTAAAATCTCGGTGAAATCATTTTTTTGTAGGACATGATTCTTTGCATGCCATTATTGTTGTCCCTTTTGTTGGTGCTTTCAGAGGATACTCCTTGTAGGACATCTATAGAGATTTTGAAGCTCTTTTGTTTTGATTGGTTTCTTGCTTTTTTTGCTTTTTATTATATTTGATCTATGGATACATGCTGTTCTTTGTACTTTTTCTCTTCTTCCATTAGATATCTTTCTTTATCTACTAAAAAAAAAATTGGAATTGGAGAAAAGGATTAATAAATTTCTCTAAGTGAAATATTTGTTCTATGTTTTTTCCAGTATCCTATTTTATCCAGAAAAAAATTAATTTCCCTTTGTTGATAGCAATGAAGATTGTGATAACAGAAAATAGTTTACATTTATTTCTTTATTGATCAGATCTGCCCTTTTTCTGGGGGGGGAGGTAAGGGGGGTTGATTTGTGGGATAATTTATTCTATTAATTACGAGTCTTATGTTTTGATTTCTTTTTTCTCTAGATAATTGTAGCAACAAATATTGCAGAAACTAGTATCACGATAGATGATGTGGTATATGTAATTGACTGTGGCAAGCATAAGGAGAATCGATACAATCCGCAGAAGGTGCGTTCTTTTCTTTCTGACTAGGATGAAGTCTGATTTTTCTTGTGTTATATTTTCTTTTAAGGATTATAAGTTGGAAAATTTTGGTATATATGTCTCAATCATTATGAAGAATTTAAAATACATTAGACAAACATGACCAAAACGTAAACGAAATTGTGGATATAATGAAATGACCCCACAGTTTGTGTATTATTGATCTTGATGTGGCAGTCCAAAAGACTTCTTTTTGCACCATGATTGCTAGTTCCGTTGTTTGTGTAGCCTGTTGGTGTGATTTGTTTTCATAGTACAATATGATTTGTGAAAGATTTCCTTTAAAATCCATCGAGACAATTGAAGTTAGTAGAAGTTTTGTCAGAATCTTTGGACTTAAAAGCTGATTCCTTTACTACATTATCATGGATATAATGGACAAAGGATGACGAATGCTTTTTCTTCTTAAATTAAATAAAATCAACACATTGAAAAGGGGCATCAATTAAAGAAAAAAATAATTCTTTTCCTTTGGGGGTTTTGAGTAATACAAATTTCTCCCATCAGGATAAAATAATTGGATGATAAAATGAGGAGAACTTTCCGGTGATGATTTACATTCCACATTCTGACATTCTGTGTAAATCTGGACCCAGTCTATTTAATGTTTTCATTTCTTTGCTCGTATTTAAAATTTATATTTTGTTACATATGCTTAGCGGGATGCTCAACATTAATGTTTTCATTGGCTCAATTTTTTTAGATTGTACTTAATATCATCTATTCCTGATTTAGTTTCCCTTTTGGGCCACTCTCAGAAACTCTCAAGCATGGTTGAAGATTGGATATCTCAAGCAAATTCAAGGCAAAGACGAGGAAGAGCTGGGCGTGTGAAACCTGGAATTTGTTTCTGTTTGTATACATGTTATAGATTTGAAAAGATGATGCGTCCATATCAGGTATACTCTGTTCCATTAACAACATCTTCTGTCTGACAATTAGCATAATCGTGAAGTTTCAAGCTTATATATTGTTTGCGATGGCAATCTCTAGGTGCCTGAGATGCTGCGAATGCCTTTAGTGGAGTTGTGTTTACAAATTAAGTTGCTTTCTCTTGGTAGCATTAAGTCATTCTTGTCAAAAGTAAGTGATTCTTTTTGTATGTACAAGTAAGCTTCTATCACCAAATTTCTTTTGCCATCAATTATTTTTGTGATCAACTTTTCAGGTTTGAGCTTACTGGTCATGTTTTTTTCTTTTATAATTTTTAGGCTATAGAACCACCAAGGGAAGAAGCTATAGTTTCAGCAATTACATTGTTATATGAGGTACTTATGGACGTCCGGATCTCCTCGTATCTGTTTTTATGCATTTATTTCTTTCTTTGAGAAGCATGATTTGTTTATTGGAGCTTTCTTTGCACACATTCAAATGTTCCAAATGGGTGCACTCAAATGGATCCAATGCTGATTCTTGACAACATGATTTAGACTGTTGTCCCAACAAGCTTGTTGGACAATCAATTTAATACATCAGACGGTCTGTTTTGTGCAATGTCTTGCTGGAGTGAGATTTCTGTATTATAACCATTTTGTCTTCCAACTTATATTTATCCTAAAATGCTTGCTCATTTTTATCTAATCATGTTACATTGTTGTCCCTAAAGCGTCACCCATGGTTCTGATGTCCTTGGTAGGTCATTATTTTTGCATTTTTATGGTACCAAGATATGGGTCGATGCTTGTACCCCTAAATAGATCACCTATTATGCTTCCCAAGCAACCAAACAGTTAGAAGATAAAACACTTGAGTGGCTACTTGATCTCTATAGGCTATTCTCGATTCTAACTCCTTTGTTGGGTTAGTTTTGCTGCCTCTTTCTTGTACTTTTCTTCTTACTGTTTTGCAAAATGTAGATGCTATTTGGAATAGTTATCTACTTTCACAATATTCTAAATTTGAAGTTTGAAGTGAAAAACTACCTACACATTGCCAAGTCAGTCACAGCTGTCTGTCCATTAAATAGATTTTATTTCTATTATAAATTATTAGCAGTACAGCTGCCGGTTTAGATCCCAGCCCCGAGAATGGAAAGATTTTATGGGCATACCTCTGCTAATAGGTTTTGGCTTTTTCATCAAAAGGTTTCATATTATATACTGTTTCTTTAGAGTCTGCTGGATCGAGCCTCACAATTTTGCATTTTGATGTCACGTAATGCAAGTGCCTAACATCTGATCTTATTCCTTTTAAACCAACAGCATCATCATTTTGTTAATGACTTCAAATTTTAGATCTCTTCCTGGAAATCATCTTACCTGTCTTTGAGCATGAGGATTTGCTCTGATGTGACTGCTGAGGGTAAAAAAAATTTGATTCTCATGTTGCAAAGAGATTGGCTATGCAATTCAATAAGTCACTGACAGCCCTTCTATTGTCTTCACTGCATGCAAACTCTCACGAGGCCAGAGAATTTTAATTCGATGGCTTATTTCATATTTAATTACTTAAAGGGCCTACTGCTATTGAATCTCAGGATAGCTTGGAACTGATATATGGATACTCGGTCTTGTCCTCCTGAGTTTCACAATTAACTCCACTCCTGTCTACCTTGTAACCTGCAAAATTTAGCCCCCTCCAAAAGATGTTAAATATCTCTGGATACACTTAGATTTTGTCTTTATGAACATGTCACAATTTTCTTTGGGGATGTTAATGAGATGAACTATGGTTCATTGTGCAATTAGAGACACTACTTTTGATTTGTTCATTTGAGGACATCAACTTTGTATTTGTGTTCAATTTAGGACTTCACTGAAATTGTATTAAGGGTGTTAGTGATGTGGCATTTTTTAGTTAAAAAATGCGATGTGACGATGATATGGATGTGAAATTAATCAAACGTGGCATATAATTTATAATTTCTTTGTTTCTTTTAGCTTGCCGTTCTTAACCATTCTCATTATTCTGTGTACATGCTTGCTTGAGAGAGGATATCAACTGGTACTCCATTGGTGAATTTGAGAGGGGAGAAAATGAGATTGTTGGTTTTAGGTGAGAGCACCACTGCAAGATCCAAGTTGTTGATGCTGTGAAAGGCAGATGATGTGACTGAGACTACAGTGATTCTCAGCTGGATATGGAGTTCCTCCCTCTGACAACGAGCTCTGCCTCCCCATGTGTAGCTCTGCCACCTACTACTGATGAAAAGAGTGAATCTATTTCTTTGCCGGAGATCTTGCTGATATTAAGTGGATTTGCAGAACTTCTTAGTGTTTGAGAATGAGTGTTAAAAGATGTTCTTGAAGCATGAGATGATGCCCTTAACATAATCATCATTGACTCTAGAAGAGAAAAAGGGAGATGGAAGAATTAAAAAAAAAAAAAGCTCAAAAATTAAATAAATTGCATGTCACATCAACTTAATTTGATTGGGTGAAGATATCCATGTCATTGCCATGTGGAGTTTTAAGATTTAAAAATGCCTTATCACTAACACTGTTTATTCAATTTGAGGGAAGTGCTAAATTGAACCAAAATGATTTCCTTAAATGACCAAATTGAAAATTGATGTTCTTAATTGCACCATAATTTATGTATTCACTATATAATTATCCCTTTTCTTTTCATCATGCATCATGGTCTTGATAGCGGCAGAAGATCTCTGTCAGTAAATCCAAGATCTTATTTCCCTTGGGTGTGCTGGGCTCTTTTTAGCGTGCCATCATTGTTCGTTTTCTCACCCTTGAAGAGATGGCTATTCCAAGACTACAAACAACAAAGTCTGAATTTGTAAAAATACCATTATTGTGGGAATAATTGGGTGTGCAGTAGAAACATCATGGCAATCTCCTGATATACAGTGCTACAAATGAATATTTGCGACAATAAAAGAATCCCTTTTGTTGGGGACTTGGGACCCGGAAGGAGTTTTCAATCAAAGTGAATGTCTAACAAAGATTTAACTGACTATTTTAGTTATATGAACAAAATCTTTTAGGGAACTAACGAAACTATGGGTGGTAATGATGCTGAAAAAATCTTTTGTCGCATCTTCTGTTCAATTATATTAATTTTGTTTAAATTTGATTTTTTAATGAATAAGAAGTAAATTTCGATTGCACATCTTGGAAGCATATATACCATCTAGGTTGAGACTTTGAGATGGAATACAATTACATAAAACAACTGGAATCCAATTAGAAATCTGTGTTGGGTATTTATTTTAGCAGTGAGAACCCCATAACAGAATTATGCTTGGGAAATGTGATGTATTAGTTAAAACTTTGATTTCAAAAGGAAGCTAGTAGCCAAAAGCAAAGGGGATCTCATTCCTAAGACTGTTATGATTATGCTGCAACTCTTTAGGCATAGGCAATTTGATATTTGTAATGGTAATGCTAAGGGAGGTCTTTGATACTAATGAGATATATAACAAGGTGTATGATAAGAGTTAACCTAGTGTCTGAGCAGCATAACAGCTACTAACTGTTAATCAGTTTTGAAAGATGGATAAAATATAAGATGTCTTCCTTTGAAATCATCCTTAAAACAAATTGATGCCATTATACTGAGCAGTACTCATTTTGTTCTGCTATTCTAAGTGATAGTTTTTTAGTTTTTCCATGTATTCGGACATCCAATTTTGTTTGTAAATTCTGCACTTTTAGGCACAAATTGAGGGGCAGGGTATGTTTGATGGTTTTAAACTACATTTGTTTTTCCCTCTTGGTAAAGAAATCCTAAATATAGCAAGCATCAAGACTTTAAGATTTCGTGGTTGTTTAGCAGTTCAGGAACTTAATTGTCTTCATGGAACTCTGATGGGTCATATCTCTTGTTCTGTACTACCAATCAGTAAATAAATATGTACACTGCATGAAAATCTTTGAAGCATCATGTGACCTATACTCCATCAGTCTGGTCTTACCATCATTTATTGTTCTTATCAAACTACGGATCGCATTCCACCATCATGCTTGTTATTTTAACCTTTTTAGAAAATTTCATGATTATTCAACTTTTTGGCTGTTTTCCTTATTTTTAACTTACAGCGTGTTGATTCTTCTATGTTCATGTTTGTGCAAATTTTGCTTGATGTAATGTCATAGAAACCATTTTGATATTGATTCAGATTAAAATGAGAAGAGTTCAAGATCAATGTCAAGTCAATTGTAGGGCCTCTCATTTATCTTCTTGTTTATTGGCACATTTAAGAGGGGCATATTGTTTTTAGAGTCTCACTTCTGCAATTATAAATACATTATGAGTTCAACTCCCAATGATAAAATCGTGGCAATTTTTTGACAAATTCATCTTAATCAAAACAAGTAGCACCCTTGCTTTACGTGTTCTATCTTTTAATAAATCATCCAGGAAGTACTTCCTGTTTGGTTTTCTTGTTCATCATGTCTTCTTGTGCTTGTGCTCATCGTCATTTGATCCAATTAGCATGCTTGGGATGCTTTCATTATCTCAAACTCTAATGCCAATGCTTGGAATGCTTGTACTCATTCACATTCAATTTGGCAATGATTCAGGTTGGTGCCATCGAAGGAGATGAGGTATTGACACCTCTTGGACATCATTTGGCAAAATTACCTGTTGATGTACTGATTGGAAAGGTAATTATTGACATTAAATTTTTATTGAACTATTATTAGGAAAGTGAATCAAGTGGTAAATTAGTGCTCCTATAATGCTTTTGTGCTGTGAATGTCAAAGTTTGGAAAATTGTAAAACTTGTATGACTTGAAAAACTTGAGAGAAAACTTTATGAAAGGTTTTATGAATTGCTTAAACAAGTAGCACTCTGCACACTTGTGTATAAATATATATATACCAAAGGAATTAATACACCTTATAATACGGAAGAAGAAATTAAACTCCAGGACAATTTTCTATGCAAGACTATTTCATATTCTAATAACTCCTAACATTTCCAATACAATGTTAAATGCTAAGACTATTTCCAACACCCCCCCTCAAGGTCATTGCTGGTAATGACAATATCATCAACATATACTACCAGATAAACACGTTTACAAGGTGAAGGATGACAATAGAAAACTGATTGTCTTCTTCACTTTGTTTCAAGCCAAAATTTTGAACAACAGTACTGAAATTTTCAAACCATGGTCAAGGAGATTGATTCAAACCATAAAGAGAACCCCACAATTTGCAAACAAGTCAAGACTCCCGAGCAACTAAGCCAAGCAGTTGCTCCATGAAAATTTCTTCATTAATGTCACCATGGAGAAATGCATTTTTAATATCTAATTGATGTAAAGGCCATTGATCAATGGTAGCCATCATAAGAAGACAAACAGAAGCAATCTTTGGCACTGGAGAAAAAGTGTCACTGTAGGACAAGGAACAAGGTGAGCCTTGAGACGATCAATCTGCCCATCTGGTCGTACTTTAACAGCATACGCCCACTGACAGCCAAGAGGTCTTTCCTTGGAGGATGAGGAACCAAGTCCCATGTGCCATTATGTTCAAGAGCAAGCATTTGATCAATTATGGTTTGTCTCCATCCTGGATGTGAAAAAGCCTCTCTATTATTTTTAGGAATAGAAACAGAAGACAAATGCGAAATACAATGGAGATAAACAACAGAAGTTAAGAAATTATAGATTGGGTGAGAGGTTCCTAGGAAGATGGTCCGTGAGACTGTTAACTGAAAAAGACTGTGCTGAGGCTGTCTGAGAAAAAGAATAAGACTCAAGATTGAGGACAGAACTGAGAACTTCAGATGAAGAGAAGGTTTAATTTGCTGAATGCAACTGAATGTAGTAAACTAGATTAGTTCAGACAACTGAGAAATTTTGCTGGACTGGGACAAGTCCATTGAATAGAGTGAGGGTTCTAAACTACTTTGCTGAAATAATTGAAATATTTAAACAAGGACTTGGGTACTGCTGGACCAGATGGTAGACCCACAATACCAAGGGAGGAACTGGACAAAACCTACTCCAATACCAACTCGAAGAATTTGAGAGAAAATCTTAGGAAAGGTTTTGTGAATCGTTCAAGTGATTGGCACTGAGTACACTTGTATTTATATACACCAAAGGAATTAATACACCTTACAATTTACAAGAAGAAATTAAACTCTAGAACAATTTTCTATACAAGACTATTTCGTATGGTAATTACTCCTAACATTTCCGATACAATATCAAATGCTAAGACTAATACATGTTTGTTCATTTGTAAATTTTCTTCTTATATTAGAAATCATCAATTACTTCAGTTTAAACTTCATTTGTTATGCATGCATATATTTTGATGTTAGATGATTTGCAGTATATTTAATGTTATGAATTACTTTAATTTCTGTTCTTTTTAAGTTGACCTCATGCTCGTCTCAAAATAATGGAGTTATAGTTATCAAATCACCACTAACATGTCTAGGCCTTTGATTTGCACTAGAGGGGCTTATGAGTCATAAAAGCAATATAATTTCTTTTCTGATCAGAGAGAACCTTACGAATCTAAAGAAAGATTGATGGGGGATCTTCAAGAATCATTTGGCTGCAACTTCTTTGTTTCTTCTTCTTCTTCTTCTTTTCCAGCATATATAATTTAAAACAGAGCAACTTCAATGAAAGCCATCTAAGCACTGAGCAGTTTTGCATTTAGATTTCATCCATGGGAACTCCAAAACTTAGAAACTAACCATTTCCATCATTTTAAGCTGAAAGACTCTTTGCACTATTAGAAACTCGAAGACCTTTGAAATCAATTTTTGAGACACTCTCAAGGTTGCATGGAAGCTCCAAACTCATGCTCACCAATATCAAAGGGTATCTTCCGCGAAGTCCATGTTGTTGGGCATAGCAAAAGAAGATGGTTATTCAACTCCCTGGTTTGACCAGACATGACATAGATACTCTGGGCTAAGAATTTATTGATCCCCTTTCCTTCTATCAGTCATTTCTATTGATTCTATTCAGCACATCAGACCAAACAAAATCTTTAAGGGAGAAAAGCTCAATGTGAGAGTACGAGTCTTACATTAAGAATACAATCATACTTGCCTGATGCCTATTTAATAATGATGTGTGAAGTCAAAACTCCTTATCATAAATGCATTGCCCCCAAAGTCCAGATTAAATTTTAAGGAACCCCATAAGGCACATGCTGTCGTATTGATTACATGGACCAATACTACATTTTTAGTTTTGCCCTTGCACTCTCATAAAAGCTTGTTGGCTTTTTCTTATCCTCTTAGTTCTTCTCTTTTACATCTAAATTAAATTGAATTTCTACTCTTTCTGTTCAGCAGCTCTTTCTCAAGGCACCTTGTTTTCCTTTCCTGCACTCCAATGGTTTTGGAACCACTTAACTTTCTGTATTGTGTATCATGATTTAGAAGCTTCTATATGAGAACTGGAGAACTTCATTATTTATTTATTTTTACATTGTCATGTTCACATCTTGGGAGCTTATGTGCCTGAGCTGAGTTTTGGGCAAGCTTGATTATAATACAATTATTTGACTGGGATTTATAGCATTGTATGGGCTTATAGTTTAATTTTGGTCAAGAATCTTACTCATTGACATACATGTGTCATTATGTTTGTTCACTGGCATGCATATGTAGCATTCGGTAGCATTTGTGGCTGTACTTGATTTGTTTGAAAGAAATATTTTTTCTGACATAATTTTTAATATTACAGATGATGCTGTATGGTGCAATTTTTGGTTGCTTATCTCCCATTCTCTCGATTTCTGCATCGTTGAGCTACAAATCACCATTCGTATACCCAAAAGATGAGGTCTCAGTTCCTTCCTAAAACTTCAGAAGACTGAATCGGTTAATGATCTCTTCAATTAAAGCAAAAATTTAAATGATTTTACATTTCCTCCCTTGATTTAGAGGCAAAATGTGGAACAAGCAAAATTGGCTATCTTGACGGAAAAACTAAGTGGTGAAGGCGATGCAGATGATGGTTACAGGCAATCTGATCACTTAATAACCTCAGTTGCGTATAAGAAGTGGGCAAGAATTCTTCATGAGGTTAGGCAATTTCCTTCTATTAACTGATGAATATATGTTAGCAGATTGATGCATTTGGTTGTGTTAGCTACCATTGTATAGCACAGCTATTACATGAACTCTTCACCTTCATGGCCACACCCATTTAACCCAACACAATGGTGTTATAAATACAGGTATGGCTGTAGATACTTCATTTAAATCAGATAAGGGATGAGGTCCAGTGTTTGGGACATTTACACATGCAAAGCCTGCAGGGAGGCTTTCCATCACTGAATCAATTGTTCTTTTTTTTTATTATTTGTTTTTCCTGGTCTACAAGGAGGGCTATGCCCTTTTGAGGGGGGAGACCTGAACCCTTGACATGTGTCAAGGGCGGAGCAAATTCTTGATACTGCTAGGTCAACACCTTTGGGACTGAAGCCTGGTGATTTGTGGTTCTTTCTATGATTACTACTTCAGTAGAGAGGATACACAAGATGCAATTTCTGTAGTTGCATGTCACATCTATAGCATGTATTTATGTGCTCACCCTAACTCCAAAATTTTTTGAAAAGCAAATTTCTTCTTGCAGAAAGGAGCTAAAGCTGCACAACATTTCTGTAAATCCTATTTTTTGAGCAGTTCAGTTATGTACATGATCAGGTTCGATCTCTATAATCTTTGTATGATTTCTATAGTTTCCTTTCCTATATTCATCCTTCTTATAAGCGTACAACAATAATAGCAACCACCACCAAATTATAAGCATTCTAACACCAAATTATTTCCTCTTGGTAACTTAAGTTGGGATATTTTAGGCCTTTTCTAATAACTTGGTAGATATCATGTCTGATTTTGTGTCCAATTTTTGGAATTTTATAGAGTAGAAAACATGGCACAAATCATAGGTAGGGCATAGTAAGTTCTGAAATCTTTCTACTATTCACACCTCTGATGCAGCCCATATAGTGCTCACTCTGTTGTGTTAAAACAGCTTATAAGTATGATGTGAGAGCACATAGATAGAACTTTTAGGAATGCTGATATATGCACCAAAAACGTAAATTACCCAAAATAACGTATCTATTTGGGGCAGATTTTTTTAGTGAGTGAAAAGCACGTAATCATACATTCAATCAACAAAGCCTTGCCATTTTAGATTTGGTATTTTTGGGAGTTGACCTTTTCAGTTCATCAAGCATTATTTGAATTACAAGGTCTAGTTAATGTTTGAAAATTTTACTTAAAAAGTCTAGAGTTTGATTTCCATTTTTAAGTGCCTGACAAATAGTTTTTTAAATGAGCAAAATGATGGATTAATTTTATTTTAGTTTTTAGCTTGATATTTAAGAATTTTGGTAGGTTATTGCAACAGTGTTTTTGACTTTGGTGACTTCCAACATTCAGATTTTGAGCATATTACTATAAGCCAAGTCACTAATAAGGACTGTTTGTATTACCAATGGAGTGTCACTTATAAATTGAAAGAGGTGCAGAATACTGTTTCTAGTGAGCTGGTTTCGTATTTATTATCCTTGCTAAATCAGAAATTGTCTTGCATCGTATCCCATTACTATCAAATTAGAGCTTAATAGATTCAGCAAACATTGTTTATGAATGTTTTTCTCTTAAAAGGTTTTGGATTTGTTCTAACTGTTAGGGATATGAGAATACAATTTGGGACACTGTTAGCAGACATTGGGCTCATCAACCTCCCGGCAAATCTTCAGGTGCTTATAAATTTTGTGGTATTTATGAATTTTAAGTGTCTTCTTTGAAGTCCCTACATTTGCACCATTTCTGCAGCAATGCCATATTCTTTCATGCATAATAATTTACAGAAATGTACTCGGTCGCTGTTGGTTTGCTTGGAAATAAAGAGTAGACAAATATTACTTTCTTTTCTCTCTTCTAGTTCTTGGGAAAAGAGTGCAGTCCGTATCCATCCATTTCACTTTTCTTTGTCTTCTTTTTTCTTTCTTTTTCCCCTTTTGGGGAGGTGGGTGGGTGGGAGATTGGCAACTTCAGGTGGGGAATATGGTATTTGATCAAGTCTCATGAAATCCTTGAAGATGAGAGGACCTAATATTTGTTCTATAATTAATTGCAACTAATCATTCCTCTTCCCCATAACATTGATTTCTATGGATATTGTTAACACCATGTTACTTCCATTATATATATAATTTTGTTTAGGTAGATTGCTTTGGAAAAAAAGCAAGCAGCTTATTTCTCCCACTCTACTAATTTCTAGTTGTTTAAACCTATGGATTCAGCTCTTTGAGTTCTTGCTTTTCTGGGCCAATTAACGATATATACTTTTCTTTTGGGGGCTAACCAACAATACACCTTCTTGGACCAGATTTATAGAAAGAAGAAAGAGATTCTTGACCATTGGCTGTCTGATATGTCAAAACCATTCAACATGTATTCACATCATTCTTCAGTTCTGAAGGTAAAAGTAAAATATCACTTGTTTGTGTTCAGTTATACCATTTAAGATTTGACATAGTATAGGACGTATACCTTCTTCATCCCGGTACATTTACATTATCCTTCAAATAATTTTATCAATCATATTCATATTTGGGTGAAGATTGGTGCAATAGCCTCTGAATTATCCATGGTAATGTAGTTAAGTGAAATTTAAACTTTAGGAGTCCCATGTTTTGGCACTCTTAAAATGGATCATCAAACACATTATATCTAAGTACTACTACTGTGTAATGAATCATCAAAATTTGTTGAAAGGTACATTTTGTTTGGCATTTATTTTAAAATGTATCCAACTGGACATCACATGAAAGTATGCATCTTTACATATAGGGCCGATAAAATTGTAGTCTTCTCGCAATCTCAATCTTATGGCATTTTGTATTTTGTATTTTGTATTTTTTTATTTTTATTTTTATTTTTATTCTTTTATATCCATGGAGCCTCAAGGGTTTTCTTTTTTAGGCAATTCTTTGTGCAGGACTATATCCTAATGTGGCTGCATCAGAAGAAGGCTTGGCAGGGTCAACTCTCAGCAATCTCAAACAATTAGCTGGTCTTGCTGCAAGAAATCGTCCATTCTGGTATGATGGGAGAAGAGAAGTTCACATACATCCATCTTCAATTAACAGTAGCTCAAAAGCATTTCAGTACCCTTTCCTCGTCTTCCTTGAAAAGGTTTGTCCACTTCTAGCATGTCAAACATGTTGATGATTTATTCCTTTTGCTCTGTTCTCCACATTAACTAGCTTTGGAATGACATGGTATATGATGTTTGTATTCTTTATATAGCTTACATATCATCATGATGTCTACTAGTGGAGTACATTAGTTCCGTCATGCATCATCACCATGCTTTCTTATAATTACAAATGGCCTTTCTGAAAGTCATCATCCAATGAACAGAACTAGACAATTGTCTATTACCATGCATCTTTAAAATTACGGACTTCATTGCATCTTTTTCTTACAAACTTGGTTGGAATCAATAAAACTAGGAGGAACAAATCACAACTGAGCCCTCAAGACCTTGGAAATTCTGTCTTCTTATGTTTAGAACAGTGGAGTAATGTGAATATAAATTCTCTCATCACAATTTACATAATGTAATTTTCCCTCCCCCTGTTGTTACTCAAAAACCCTCTAATTTCAGATTCACTTAGGTATGTAGAACAAGGAATACCATTATAGTAACTGAGAAGGAAACGGAAACATTAAAATTGAAGTAAATAAATCCTATTGCATAAAAACACTAAAATAGCAAAATGAAAGAATAACAAACTTTGGCACAATGGCAAGCTATCCCAGTGTCTTAGATGAGGTATTCAATATAAACCAGCTTCTTTCATTCTGGTCTTGTGAGGCCTCTTCAAGCCCAAATATTTCTTCAATTAGCGATAGTCCTGGTTTGGTTGAGGAATCCAGTCTTAATGGTTGAGGGAGTTGCTGGAGGTATGGGAAAATGACTCAGAAGGTCTTTCTCAGGCAATAGAGAGGTTTGAGTTGGTGGCTACTGGATGACATCTCCTGTGGTGAGGCTGTTAATTTTTTTGTCATTTCTGGGATGCAGCGCTATGGGGTAGTTTTTACTTTGTCTGGTGGCAGAATGGACCATGGAGAAGAGAGAAGGAACTGAAATATTGTAGTTGCAATTATGCTGGTTCAGTATGATGATATCTGTAACTAATTTTAGTAAAGTGGAGCTGCCTGTGATTGCCTGCATTTAATTTTTTTCCTTTTTTTTTTCTTGAAGGATTTCTTCCATTGATTTTTTTTTTATTATTATTATTATTTATAATTTCTGATTACACTGAGCTCTAAGGGATTTTGATTTCCTGTCAGACATGAGTTGGAAATCCAAATGCAGAAGCAGAAGAGGTTCATAGGACTCCTAGAGTCGAATAGGAGAAAATAGAATATGATCATCTCACCCAGTGTATATTGTTTTCTGAAATTATACAAAACAATATGGCAGTGCATGCCTTCGGTTCATGATGTTGCTGCTGCTTTTCTGGTTTTTTCTTGCTTGAATTATCAAACTGATCCACAGAAGAAAAGAGGGCCTGAAAGGGGCTAAGAGGTATAGCTGTTAGCTTGTAGGAAAATGCTATAAATTTTTTCTTTTTCCTTTTCTTTTCCATTCTTTTTGATAATATTATTTTGCTTCATTACACTAGGTTGAGTTTCTTAGGACTCCTAGATAAGAAAAGGACAAAACAGAATATGATTGTATAAACCTGTGTAAATTTCCTTGTACAGGACAATATATGAATGCCTCTCTTCAGTTCGATGTTCGCTGCTGCTTTGTGGTTTTCTCTTTGCCTTTGAGAGGGGGAGGGAGAGGGAGGGGGGGGGAGGGAAGGGGATATTCATTTGATGGGTGGATTATAGAATTTATAAATTTTCTTACATAATACTTTTCTGTGATGGGATTTCCTGTATGATCTCATGTTACCTTTAGACTGGATATATTGAACTCAGTTTCAATATCTGCAAATATCTGCTTACCTGATTATCTCAGTATTTATGGATGCAAGTGATACTTTATGTTTTCAGGTTGAGACTAACAAAGTTTTTCTGCGGGATGCAACTATTATCTCTCCTTACTCCATACTGCTTTTTGGTGGCACTATAAGCATTCAACACCAGGTATGGTATTAAAATTTTCTTCATCCATAATGCAAAAGTTCATTTCCAGGAATGCAGCATTCTCATATGATTGATCATCTTGTTCCAGCCAATATGATACCTATCCTATTTCCCCTGCCACCAACCAAAAAACAAATAAGGAATTGAGATGATGAACTTAAGAACACAGCTTTTTGTTCCTTTTTGTTGTTAGTTTTAACCTTAGAGAACATGTGATACAAACGAAAGGGTATAAAGGGGTAATTTCAAAAATATTTTGTGTTTTTGCACCAAATGGAAAATGCCATCGAAGGCAGCAACATATTACCATATTTAAGGATTTGGTAACATATAACCGCTTGCCATCTCAATCTCTTAGTCAATAAATTATCTTTATATTTGACACAAACAAGCACAACTGCTTGAACTAGTTCTGCTGGTTTATTGTTAATATATTGCTCTGGCAACTAGCAATGAAGGTAATATTCTAAGGGATAGCTGCAAAAAAATCCGTGTTTGGTCAGTGTGAGCAGCAAGGAACACCCTCGTAATTTATTTTTGGCAAAATACCTCTTTTGCTGCCCTTCTTTAGCAAAAAGCCCTTGCTGTCAGTCTTTTGCACCATGTAATTATTGTTTACCCACTTTCTTAATGTTTCTAATTGTATAGGACATGTATGATAATGGAGACCATTGGAACTATTGTTCCTATTCTTTCTGATAATTTGACGTTCTTCTGTTGCAGTCTGGTTTGATCACCATAGATGGTTGGCTGAAACTAACATCACCAGCACAAACTGCAGTTTTGTTCAAAGAACTCAGGTTGACACTTCATGCAGTTCTGAAGGAACTGATTAGAAAGCCCCAGGTACTTCCATTTGACTTGATATGACTATAGAATAACTTTGTATTGTGTATCATTGGTGACAGTTCATTTCATAGAGGGAATCCTTTTCTTTTTTGTATTTTGCGTGGACCAATGCCAGACATCTGGAAATCTAGTCATGAATCGGGGATTTGTCTTTGAATATAGCACATCAGAAGTTGTTAATATTATTACTACTATTACTTTTTGGTGCACCATTGCTCCACTTGACGGACAGAAATATTTATTGTATCACAGCTTTGGTTCCTTGGTCTCATTATTTAATTTTCATAAAATTAATCATTGGTACTAAATATTGATTGTCTTTTGCAGACAACTACTGTCAATCATCAAATTATTCGGTCTATAATCCTAATGTTGTTAGAAGAAGAGAGACCTCCAAAGTAATCCATGTGCGTGACATAAAGGTATGCAAGTCCATCATATCTCAAAAAATTGTTTACTTACTACATTATGTTCATCCTATTTTCCTAATTGTAGTTTAGTCAAACTAGACACCCCATTAAGGTGGCTAATTCCTAATTTTGGAACTAAAATTGAAATTATACCTATTCTGAGGCTAATGGGAAATCTATTTCTGGACAAAAGGGTTTGACCAGTCACATGACATATATATTGGATTATCTTGTGTCTTTTTTTAATTTTTTTTAACTATATATTTGGTATTTAAAACTATCATCTACGTTGTCGGTTTTGAAGTTGTTATTTGGGAGGATGGTTTATCAATGCCAATAGGACAGAAAGTGTATCTTGGATTGCAGTTTCCATGCACAAAAAGCTTCCTGTTTAATGTACAAAGAAACCATCTTTGTGCCTTGAAAAAGAATGGGCATAGAGACAGTAATTCAAGATGATATATCCCTTTTTTTAATCCTTTTTTCGATGTCAGTCTTGCAATATAAGATGGAAAAAAAGAAAACATCGAGCATCCACGGTAGCACTAATATGACCGATCAAGTCTTATAACTGGAAATAGTTTTTCCCATACTCAAAATTGAGGATAATTTTCAATTTTGCATCAAACTAGGATGTGGTCCCATCAAAGCACATTAATCTAAGTTTTTAGATGCATTTATAGTTTGCAGATCAAATAAATTCATCCATGCACGCACCCACATAGGTAAAATGAAGTTTTTAAGGCCTCATATTCAGGCATGATCTTTTTTCACAAGGCACTAGAAAACTGCAGATGAAAACCTTCATATTTGAAATACTTCTAGCATGCTTGCTAGGTGACTTGGGTAATAAGTCTTTCTTGCTGATCGACTTGGCATGAATTTGTCATTCTCTAGGCTGTGATATTGGAACTGAGTTAGAAGACTGAACGACAAGCAATTTTTTGTCGCAGTATGTTAACTCGCAACAATAAGCAAATGTGAATCTTCACCTCAAGGTCTGTGCGTAACTATGCTAAAATAGTTGAATTTGTGCTCAAGATATCTAAACTAGTTGCCCTTCCTTGCAGAGTGGACGGTTGCCAACACCATCCTGTTCTTTTGAGGCATCATGGGGATTGCAGGAATAAGGTGATCTTATGTCATGAAAGGAGATAGCACTAGTTACTGTTCACGAAAACATAAAAGGTGTATTATCCTATTACTGATAATATAGCATAACCAAAGTTGAGTCACCCCCCAAATTGATATTCATCAGCCTAACCTGTTTCCCCTAACCCTTCTCGAGAGGGGAGAAAGAGCATCGATAAAACTGTACATCCTGGAGGAAAACTGTATCAGAATATATCTTGCAACATATACTCTCTTATATCAGAAGTGCAGATGACAATTTATCATCTCATTCAATGGAACTGTGGTAATATTAAGGACTTTTTACCAAAATAATGTTTTTTTTTAATTTAAAATTAAATAAATGGGTCGTCTTTTTTTTTTTCCCGAACTAGTGATGTTCGGTTCTAGACCGCGACATTCACTGTTCATAATTTTTATTAAAATTTTTTTTTTGATGTTGCGGTCCAAGACCGTCACACCTATGTCGTGCTCAAGGATCGCAACATCAAATGTCATACACATTTTTTCACCTTTTTTCCTTCACTCGCCATCTTTTCTCCTCCAACTTCAATTTTCATGAGATTTTCCTTTTGTTCTTCTTCCTCCTTGTCATGAGCACCAAGTGCTGAAAAAGCAAAAAGACAAAAAAAAAAAAAAAAAAAAAAACAAACCCAATTGCAGAAAAGGGACAAAAAGGTTGTCGAATTTCCTGATGAAGGTGAAGAAAGTATACAAGTGAAAAATGGGAAGAATGAAGTAAGCAAAATAATTTTTCAAGTTTTTTCAAGTTTTCCATTCTTTTATGTGTAACCTGCCGGGAGAACGAGAGGGAGAGATTAAGAGATGAGAATTGCCGCGGGGGGGGGGGGGACCCAAAAAGGCCTTATTCAATTTCCTCGTGATCTTGTCGTTGGAAGCATAAGTAGCAAAAACAAACTCAAAAGGCATAGAAAAAGCAATCCCAAGTGCAGAAAAGATAGGGAGAGTAAGAGGCAAAGTGTCAGAGTGAAGTATGGATAGTTGCAAGATGGGGAGACAATGATGTCGTGATCCTTAAGCATGACATGCGTCGTGAGATGGGTGTCGCAGTCGACGATATCAATTTTTTTTTTTTGTCTGTTATGAATAGTGAATATCACGATTTGGTATCGCAATATCACTGGTTCAAAAAAAAATGACTATATTTATTTAATTTTGAAAAAAATATATTATTTTAATAAACAACCCGTAATATTAAGGTATTTTGCATTAGGTGGAAATATATTAATATTAAAGTGTTTCCTAATATGCTTATCACTTTGCTTACGTGGTATTAGTGGTATTAGTGGTATTAGTGTTGTGAGAATATTTTGCATATACAAGGTTAGCATATTCACCCCACATGTCTAATCATATTGAAAAAAGAAAAATTCCATCGAATTGTGAATTTAGTAAAAATTCCAGGAGCTTAACATATAATTAACTCATATTTTAAACAATGTTAAATGTTTAAAACACTTATCTTATGGTCTATTATTATAAAATAAAGATATCATAGCTATCTAACCTAATATATTTCTCATTAATTCTCATTTGGCATAAACAAGAATCAAACATGGGGCAAGAAATATTAGGTTCTTTTCTAATTTGTCCTATACTTTTAAAAAGGAAAAAAAAAAGTGAGGAAAATTATTTTATTTTTTCAGCGGTTCTCATTGAAACTTATCTCAAAACTCATCAATTCTAACCACCTTCTTTTCTGGTTTGTCATATAACTAAATCAAAGGAAAAAAAGATTCTCTCTCTCTCTCTCTCTCGACCAACTCTCAATAAGAAATACTAATTTTTTTATGAAGAAACATGGGCCACTAGCAAGGGCACGTAACAGAGAGTTCTCATTTTGTACGAAGGAACATGTCAATAAGTTTTAACTCAAGTGACACCACTATCCCTCTCCCTTGTAATAGACTCTTGTAATAGACTCGGGTTCGAATCTAAAAAAAAAAGAGAGTTGGGCTAAAACTGTGATCCAAGAGAGAACTTACGCTTGAGATATGTTTTGCTGAGATTTGAAATTTTGTGTATGATACATATAGTGAAAAAAGAGAGTTGGATGCACACTACACAACAGGGAAAGATTTTATATAATCGATAATTTCATTTTCAATAACCCTAAAAGAGAGAAAAAAAAAAAAAAAAAAAAAAAAAAAGAACACCTCAAAGCATTTTTTATTTTTTTTCCCCTCTAATATAATGTAATTATATGTAGGTTGGTTTTGTCAAGGGGTGCAAGATAAGGTGCATATTGAAGAGCCAATCTCAAAATATTTTCCCCAGGCAACTACTGAGTAATGGTCCACAAGAGATGGATGGCATGCCATCCAATGCTATGGCTGTCAATTTTTCTTTTCTTAGGTATCCTAAGCTATATTTCGATTAATTTGATCCGAATATTATCATCTTAATCCACATTAAGCAATTTCAAGCAGTTGCTTGAACAATGCTTTCACTTTCAATCCCCCCTGCTGAAACTTTTTCCTGTTATGGCTTAGCTGATATTCTAGACATAATCTAAGTATGACATTAAATTTTTTTAATCAAAATCTCGAATTTGAGTTTTGAGAAATGAAAAAATAGATATTGTGAAAGATTACATCCAAATTGGGCCCCCACAATACTCAAATTGAATTAATTGAGTAATTTGGGATACTAGTGGTCAAGTTAAAAGAAAAAAAAAAACTAATATTTTATTCTTTTCTTTTTTTTTTTTTTTTTTGAGAGAAGAATTAATGTTCTAGATCACCCTGGGAAGCACCACCTGCTACAGCTTTCAAGGCCTCACCTTTGGGCCAAAGCCCAATATTTTTCCCTTAATACCCCAATTAAGCCCCAAACCTGACCCTCCACATGGTCAAGTCTTTCAAATGTCCATTGCCTCAACAACTTTAAGTAATGTTATATTCAACATCTAAGTTTAACCCGTCAACCTAAACCTAAACCTAGTTTCAAATTATGAGGACATCATTGATATAAAAATCCCATTTTCTTAATTGTTCATCACTCCACCTAATTTTTTCTTTTAAAATTAACAAATTACTTATTTAAAAAATAGTATTTGAATCGATATATTTGATTTTATGGATTTTAGATATGTTAATCGAGATAATGTTTAATTTTTTTTATTTACGTTATCTTTATTAAAAGGAGTTTTTAAATTATATTCTTTAAAATATTAATAACAAAGGATACATGGAAAAACATGTAATGGGAAAATTAGCTTCTAAATTAGGATCTACAAATGTACGAACCCAATTAATCAAATTTTTGAATATCGATGGCCAAGCAAAAAATAAAAAATCCTCATTATTTCCATAAGTACATCTTTTCAAAAAGAAGGACAAAAAATTACACTTTTGCTTGTTTCTTCTCGAACTTTTACTTATCCTTTCTTGCTGCAGGTGAAGCTCTGTTCATGATCTTTTTCTTTCTCCATCCTGCACTCAGAACCTATCCGTCTTGTCTTCAGCAGATAGCATGTTGTGCACTCATTTCCATCTTCGTCTTCCAACAATATTGTGGCATCTTCCCTTGCTATTAATTCTTGACAGAATTTTGCAGGGATGAACCAAAAAATCTAAAATGAAAAAAAAAAGTAACATTATAGAATTTTATAAATCTTATTGAAGCACAAGCCCTTAGGCACTACTAGATAACCATCCAATCAGCCATGGGAAGACCTAAAATGAAACAGAAAAAGGGAAAAGAGTCTAGTTACCATGGAAAGACCTTAGGTGCAGTCTCTTTGAATTATTAATCCATATCTGTCATTACCCAATTATCAGAATTAGTATAACTCATACCTTTCTCGGCCTTTTGGCTAAGATCAAGAATTAGTATAACTCAATATTAAATAAAGAGTGACGTACTTAAGATGAATAGTCCTTCCGAATAAGATGTAAATTTTCCAAGCATTTCCTCCTTCTCTTCTTCTTCTTCTTCATCATCATCATCTCAAAAATGAAAGGTAACAACATTACTAGAACAAGAGGGTGGAGAATTTTATATCAGACCAGAAAGACAAAGTGATTTCAGTATTGTGTATGCTCATATTTATAATAAGATTTTGTCTTATGTATTGATAAGATTAAGATTAAATCTGGATGATCTCAAATTCATGTCACCAACCTTCCAACGAGATCCAATCATGGAATCAAATTGAAAGGTTTTGATTCAACGACAACAACCTCCCAAGGTTATTTTAATTCAACATTGTGGATCAAATTTTGTCTTATTAAATTACATAAAAGGTATGTCATAGAATTTAAAGAAAAATAATGGTGTGAAAACCAGAGTCATTATCGATTACAATGGTGAATTCTCACTCATAAAACTTCTAGAAAAATTACCATGAGCTTTATATGTTAGTTAATTTTCATTACCTTGATTAGTTGGACCCTTTCTTTGTGACGGAAAAAACTTATAATCTTCCCAAAGGTGCTTTCAAGTCCGACATAAGCAAAGCCAGGAGCAGCTAGGCAGCAACCCTTTCCATTCAGATTAATAGAAAAGGTTGGGATAGTTCACCATCACCACTCAGCTAGCCACTTCCCTACTACTTTACAGAATTTAGATGAACAGAACAGAAACAATAACATTGATATCAAAAGTAATAATAGTCCTTTAAAATGGAGGAGATATTAGAGAACAACCCCTCTAAAGAACTTGACAAAATTGGGGCATTTATTATTATTATTAAAAAACATTAAAAACAAAACAAAGATATAGGTTTTAAGAAATTTAAAAAAAAAAAAATGAAAGCGAACTATTTCCGGTTTCATTCAACTAGGGTGTATTGAGATTCCGCAGCCAGCAAAGAGCAAATGGGAGGACACTTGAGGAGAAAAGAAGACCTTTTTTTTAATAAATCACTGATATTCTGTAATTACATTAAATCTTACTAAAATCTTATTTCAACTAGATTATGCCAGATAAAATTCTCCCAACACGAGATTTCTGATTTCTTTATACATAACAATCGTACCTAAGACCTAATTTAAATGGAACTAGGGTCTGACCAACGTTGGTGTAAGAGAGAGACCATTATGGTCACGCCTAAAGGGAGTAGAGTAACAATCAAGGAAAAAAAAAATGAAGAAGAAGAAGAGAGAATTGTTCAAAAAAGAGACCAAAATTTAACACAGGTTTGATATAAAGAAGTGTTCACTGACAAGGGCACAAAGCCCAGAAAGCAACCAAATACTACACTAGGTGAACGAAACATTTAGGAGAGGAACAAAACTTTTAGGAGAGGATAAGGAAAAATAACACATTACATGGAGTTTCAAGATGACAAATAGGATTGGTGAACTCTCATGGCTGCCTCCATTTTCTGTATCGAAAGCATATGACAGAGAAAAAAAAATGAATGATGCAGCACTTATAGTTTGTCTTCATATTCAGAGAGTGGTGTCATCTGTTCCTTCAGACCTTTCCTCTTTCGAATATCAGCTACCAATTGAGCCACCTGAGTGCCATTTTCCAGTGGATCCGAAGACATCATATCCCAGTGGTCAAACATACACTGAGGGAAGGCCTGCCCAGATGTTGCAGCCCTCAGAGTGCTTGAAAATCCGAACGACTCTATGACAGGAAGATAAGCCTTGATATTGTACAGAGGTGTGCCAGGCCTCTGCAATTCCTCGAACACATGACCACGCTTCTGATTCAGAACACCATAAATGCCTCCAAGAGCCTGCTCCGGGGCCTGGATTTCGACCAGGTAAACTGGCTCAAGAAGCCTTGGCTTGGCAGTCAGTTGAGCAGCATATATGACCCTCCTTGCGGTAGGAATGATCTGCCCGCCTCCTCTGTGAATAGCATCAGCATGGAGAACCACATCACACACCTCAAAACAGATGGCCCTCATGTTCTCTTCTGCAAGTGCACCTTCTTTGGAAGCCCATTGGAAACCAGCCACCACTGAATCCTTGATCTCGTTTAGGTACTGAACTCCCTTACACATATCCACAACCATGTTTGGACCAGTAGTCTCTGGACCAAAACACCATATCTTTTTGGCAAGGTCTTTGTCCCAGCCAAACTCCTCCGACAAGATCTTGGCCCGATTCTTGGGATCATCCCTAGGACCAATTCGCCCCTCATCAATGGCCTCTGCAAGCCCTTCCTCCATTGGCCTAGCTTCCATGTACAGACGGTTATGCTTGTTAGGAGATTTGCTCATCACAGTCCTAGAAGATTTCTCCAGGACAGTCTCACGGAAAGAAACAACAGGATCGGACTGAATAATTTCTGCACCACCCATGAAGTCCTCCTGCAAATCTTTCAAACAGATTTCAAGGTGGAGTTCTCCTGCTCCAGCAATAATGTGTTCACCTGACTCTTCAATTGTACATACAACCATAGGATCTGATTTGGCAAGTCGTTTCAAACCTTCAACAAGTTTTGGGAGATCGGAAGCCACCTTACACTGCACAGCGACACGCACGACAGGAGAGACAGAAAACTTCATAGCTCTGATTGGATGAGCATCTACTTCCTTCTCATTCGTGAGGGTTGCATTCTTAGTGATGAACTGGTCCAACCCAACCATGGCAACAGTATTCCCACATGGCACCTCCTCAACAGATTCTTGCTTCTTTCCCATCCAAATAACAGTTCTCTGGACATTCTTGACGTACAGATCCTTCTTCTGACCTGGAACATAATTTGGTCCCATAATCCTGACCTTCATTCCAGTTGCAACCTTGCCAGAGAAAACCCGACCAAAAGCAAAGAATCTTCCCTTGTCAGAAGCAGGAATCATCTTTGACACATAAAGCATAAGGGGCCCCTCGGGATCACAGTTCCGAATAGCATTAGCATACATATCATCAAGGGGACCTTCATACAAGTTCTCAACACGATACTTCTGAGCCTTTGCAGGTGAGGGAAGATGAAAGATCATCATTTCCAAGAGTGCATTGCTTGCAGGAAGCCATGTCTGCATAACACGTTTCATTAAAGCCTTGCCCATCAGATCCTTCTCCTCGGCCTTCATGACAACACCAAGCTTCTGCAACATAGGCCAAAGCTTGTCTTTCTGATCATTCATACATGTTGAAATGATCTGCTTGATGGGTTCATAGCAGAATTGAACAAATCCACGCTTGCATGTTGGAGAACCAGTGTTCTTGTTGGTCCACTTTTTGGTAGCAGGGTCGAAGTAGTTTTCACCCCAGAGCCTCTCCATCATCTTACCTTCATCGACACCAAACTTCGAGGCATACATCTTCGCAAAGTTGGTCAGGGTAAATGCCCAACCATGCAAACCAGCAGAGAAAGCAACAGTGCCTTTTTCAGGGTAGACTTGGACATCACCCAGAAGAGAATCTTCATATGTTGCCATAATCACATTGGCATTCTCAATGACTCTCTGGAAGGTCTGGTAGGCCTCCTCACCTTCAACCTGGAGCTCAAGGAAGCATCTGTCCATCTTATTGACAGTCAACACGGGCCGAATCCTCTCTCCAAGGGCTTGTCTCAGGACAGTCTCAGTTTGGACGCAAACACCCTCAATACAATCCACCACAACAAGGGCACCATCAGTGATACGCAGAGCAGCAGTGACTTCAGAAGAAAAGTCAACATGCCCGGGAGAATCAATTAGATTGATGAGATACTCATTCCCTTGGCGCTCACCCTTGTAATTCTTGAGGGATTCATCAGACATCTCATAGTACAGAGAAATACCAGTTGACTTAATTGTGATACCACGCTCTGCCTCATCCTGACGGGTGTCGGTCATCCGAACGTCTCCTGCCACTTCTTGGGCAATAATACCAGCAGCAGCCACAAGAGAATCAGTGAGAGTTGACTTCCCTGCAAAACAACCAAACACCATAAACAGCCTAATATAGACATAATAGCAGAACAAGCTACTAGCTAGTACCTAAAATCTATGTCTCATCATAGAAGCAAACAACTAGAACTTAAAATTGTATACCAGATCCCTCCACGGTAATGATTAGGATGACACGGACAGACCTTAAGATAAAACACTAGAAACTATGACACAACAAAAGAACAGGCTACAATTAGGATAAGTCTTTTAAGAGAATGCACAACTGTGTTTGTTTTTAAAGGGGGTGAGCCAAACATGCTAAGTTTCAAATAAGAAATGTCACATATTAAACCCTTGACCCAATTAACATGTTGGAAAGTGATTTTCTTACTCTTTTCTATGTAAACATCAAAACCGGATTTGGTCAAAACATGGGAAATGGTACAGGGTGCCCGAATAAATATTTTCACATATATAAACAAGAGATGAAAGGCAGTACCATGATCAACATGAGCAATGACAGACATATTTCGAATATTATGTTTGAAGTCCATAATTCTACGGAGCTCCTCTGCTGTGAACTTCACCTGCAAGTTTATAATGCATCTCAAAAAATCAGTGTCTTCAAAACATGAGAGGAAGCACCCAAATAAAAACATTGACAAGTAAGGAGGCTTACCATTTTGACTGAGCTTTATGGGATACTACTAATGGAAATCTAAATCAAGTGCTCCTGCAGCATGATAAGAAATAGCGGCCAGTTAGTCACATTAACAGCAAAACATCACAAATACCAAGTCCTCAAACAGCACAAAAACCTCACAAATACTAACTCAAGGTGCCACACGAATCAGAAAAGTAAAGATGCATCAACAACAACAATCCAAAATGATGCAAACTCTTTTGCCTAATTATTCAATTCTAATAAAAATGGTGGGTGGATCTCCATTTAGTCACCCTCTTCAACAGGGTCTTTTGACAGGCTTGTCGCTGGAGATCACATCCTACCTCTAGGCTCATCTCAGCGATTCGATTTGTAGGGTGGAGATCCAAAAGCAAAGGGTGTCGACTTTCTGTTTCTCTCTCTCAAAACACAAATTCTTCATTTTGTTCTCCATTACCTTTTTCCTCTGGTCATCCTAAATGGGAGGAGATGATCAAGAATCATCTTCAACAAGTGAAAACGAAAGAAAATTCAAGAAGGTGCGTCTTTTGTGGTAGTAGAGCTGGAAACAAGTCATCATTCAGTGATGCAGCTCTTGAGCTTGGTGAGCAAAAAGATTGATTTGGTGTATGGTGGAGGAAGTGTAGGCTTGATGGGGTTGATCTCTCGGATTGTTTTCAATGGTGGTTGTCACGTTCTTGGAGTAATCCCTAAAGCTCTGAAGCCGCATGAGATATCAGGAGACGCAGTAGGAGAAGTTATAATAGTTGCAGACATGCACCAAAGGAAGAAAGAAATGTCAAAAGATGCTGATGCTTTTATTGCACTTCCAGGTGGTTATGGTACTATAGAAGAACTCCTGGAGATTGTGGTTTGGTCTCAACTAGGAATTCATGAAAAACCCATGGGCTTATTTGACAGAGGAGTGGAGGAAGGCTGCGGACTCTGCAAGGCACATTCTGCTTTCTGCAGATACAGCAGCAGACCTTATCAAGAAAATGGAGAGCACATTGAACTTTTCGCTGCTTCTTGTCAAGACTCTTGACACCGATCTTGGCAGTGGGGTTAACATGATTTCTTTGGAGCACCTTACTCTCTCTCTTTTTGGTTAATTTGTAATCTTTTTCTTTTTTTTGAGAAGAACCTTAACATAACATAACATAACATCGAATATAACGGATTCAAGGCGTGAAAATAGTTTATTTGTAAAATTATAAGTGCATATATATATATATATATATATATATATGACCCCAATTGTTGAGACAGCTGATCGATTGATATTCAATTCTAATAAAAATGAGCAAAAAAAAGAAAAAGACTAAAAATAAATAAACAATAGCAACACAATATCAGTAAAACCTAATATCCCACTTTTTGATTTTTAATTCCTAAACAAAAAAACAGCCTTATCTCTGGAAATCTTGTTTCAACCAACCAAAAAGCATCACGTCAATACTCTCCTAGGACCAACATAGAAAAGCAGTCAAATCTTATATGCATGAAAGAAAAATAATCCTACCACCACAAAAATCACAGAAAATAAGGAAAATCGAGTTGATGAAATAAACCAGACCCAGTTAATATTTGATGAATCTAAACAGCCCAAGAAGTAGTATCATTAGAAAAATAGAATACTTAGGTTTACAAAGAGAGAGATCCAGATACAATCAATAGAAATCAGAACATGAGAAACCCACCCGGAAAAAAAAATCGATGAATCAATCTAACAAAAAGTTTTGATGATTAAAAGCATACATATAGCAAACAGATAAAAAAGAAACGATTAAAAGGCGAAAAGGGTTTCCAAGTCTTACCAAAAGGGGCCTCTCTTTCTCGCTCCTATTCTGCAGTCCCAAGACCTACGCCTGCGAGTGAGAAAGAGAGATGAAAGAAAAGGGTAAGAGAGAGAGAAATATAAATAGATGTGTTTCCGCCGTTGGATCAACCCTCGCAACTTTTCTAACATCAATTAGGCTTGTAGCCGGGCCGGGCCGGTCCGGTTCAATGCGCACTTCTGAAATTGTGAGCCGGGTTGGCTGTAATTTCTAAGCGGTTTGATTTCAAATTTTTTTAAAGGGAAACCGGCCCAACTCGGTGAACTGAAACCGGCGTGTCGATTTGGGCCGAGCCGTCGATTTGGGCCGAGCCGGGCCCAGTTCTGACCATTTTTTTTTTGCGCTCCATTACCTTTTTTTTTAACTTTTTCTTTTTTTTTCCTCAATTGGATTTTTTTAACTCTCTTTTTTTCATTTTTAATAACGTATTTTTGGAATTTTTTTTACTCTTTTTTTTAAACTATTTTTTATATTACTCTTTCTTTTTTTTGTAACTCTATTTTTTTAATTTTATTTTATTTTTGTAACTCTAATTTTTTTTAACTTCGTTATTTTTTTTTACTCTCTTGTTATGATTTATTTCTTAATTTTGTTTTTTTAATTCACTTTTTATAAAAATATAAATTAAAAATTAGAGATACAAAATTTTTAGAATAGTTTCACCAAATTCGGTGTACGTCCACTACCAATCTCATCACTTGGATTTTAAAATCTACTAATTTTTTTGTTACATTATTTTGATTTTTATATCACTTTGATTTTTTTTTCTATTTACAATAATTTTTATACAAAAAAATTATTATTATTATTATTCTTCTACTTCTTGTTCATCATCTTCGGAGGTCTTGATGATTCCTTGCATTCTTTTTTCTGCATCCTTCCAATCTTTAATGCAAATTAAGGTTTCTGAAGTGTCGTCAGTTAAATTTGTACGTTTCTCGGTTATTACTCGACTACCTGTACTAAAAGTATTTTTCGATGGCATTGTGGACACCGGATGAGTTAGTATATCTTTGGCCACTTGGGTCAAAATTGGATAATACGATACATTATTTCTCCACCAACCTAATATATTATATAAATCTGTATAATCAAAACCTTCTAATTTAGGTGTTTGTTGATATAAAAGTAATTCATTAAATGATGATGAAAAAGTTCTTTGTTTTTTTCCTAACATGTGTAAGTGATTAAATAAAAATGAAAGTGATTGAGTGCTATTACTACTACTACCTACATTATTAGTATTTAAATTATTATTTTCCTTTTCATATAGTTCAAATATTGTTTGTAAAGTATGTAATATTTGTTATTTTAAAAAATGTGGGTTAATAGACATTTCTAATGGAAAAGATTGGGCAAAACAATTTATTAACATTTTAACACCTTCAATCTTAACACGTGGATCTAATGCACTTGCAACAAAATATAAAATTAGAATTTTTTCGTAATATTTTAAAAATTTTGTTTTCATAAAAAGAACAATTTCACCAATCTTTTTTCATTTTCAAATTAATTAAATACATAAATAATTTTACAAAGATTTGATAACATTAAATGAATAGTTGGATAATAACATCCGAAAAATAAGTTTGTACATAAATAAAAAAATTTTAATAATTTAGTAAGTGTGGATGTAAAATCGAAAGCGATATTATTAATAAAATCATATTCGTAATTAGAATTTACAAATTCAATTAAAATATTTTGAAAAGGAAATACACTTTGTAACATGTCATATGTTGAATTCCACCTAGTGTCACATTCCATTTTAAATTTTTTATATTTTTTATTATATAACATACATAATTCTCTAATTTTTTGAGTTTTTGCATAAGAATTTCTTATTTGATGAATTAAATCGTGAATAGGTTTTAAAAATAATTCTCTCATTGTTAAACCATCCTTAACACATAAATTAATTATATGGCATGCACATCTAACATGAAAAAAAATTTCATTTAAAATTGTTTTTAAAGATTTTTTTAAACTATTAACCGCAGTAGTATTAGCCGAAACATTATCAAATAAAATAGAAAAAATTCTATCACTTATTTCATAGTCATAAACAATATTTGAAATTATTCTAACTATATGTGCACCAGAATGTGAAAATTCCCAACGTTGAAAAAATAAAATCATTTTCTCTAAATACCATGAATTATCTATCCAATGACATGTTACTACAATATAATATTCTTTTTTATGCTTACTTTTCCAACTATCCAAAGTTAATGAAAATTTACATTGACTATTTATAAATTGTATAATTATACCATTTTTTAATTCTTGATATTTATCTAATGATTTTCTCCTCTCGGATACTCTACTACTTTTTTTATAATCGGGTTGTAAATATTTTTGTACATATTCTTCAAATACGGAACATGCAACTATGCTAATTGGTAATTCTTTTCTTGTTAGTCATTCTATTAGTCCAGTTTTTTTCTTTCTCCGAATTATATTTAAATATACCAGTTATATTATCTCCCCCTGTAGCAATTTGTGTTTGTCTTGTTTGTGGTAATTTATCAGGATGATTATTAACTAAGTGTCTCCTAAGTGTGCCTATCCCCAACCTTTCAAAAATTTATATTTTTTATGACAAATTTTACAAATTGCTTTTTGTTCATCAATTTTTTTTTTCAAAAAAAATTCCATATATTAATATCATTTTTTTTAGTGCGTGTTGTATTAGATTCTGTGTTATTAGGTTCAGTTTCTTCCAAAAGAGTTTCAATATCTATATTATCGGGAATTTCATCTTGTAAAAAAAATGGAGAAAGAGGAGATTGTTGAGAAAATTGTGAAGAGTATGTTTCAGCCATTTTTTTAAAAAATAAGATTAAATTTTCAAAATAAAATATACGATTAAATTTTTAAAAGGATATTTAAGTTTAAATTTAAAAATTAAGATTTAATTTTTTTAAAAAAAGTAATGCAAATGTAATGAAAATGCAAGAAAATAAATATGTAAAAAAATTAAATGCACCGACTTGATGGATATCGCGGTTGTTTTTTGCAAAATCTTGAATTTGAGCTCACAATCTTGAAATCTTGCCAAATCTTGAAGGTCGTGGAAAATTTGTAATCCTCTTTTAGGTTCCGCCCAAACCGTTCTGTAGCAAGAGTACCAGGGATGTTCCTAGGTAAGAGGTGGAGGTTATCTGTCCTCGCTTAAGTACTCTTTCTTTCGACAATTAGTTGCCACCAGATAGAACTTTCCTATACATGCTATGCCATTGCAACATAGAGAAATTAATAAATATTGATAGTATCCGGCTTAACAGGAAATTTTTCTTATCCTCGTGAGACCCTAACTCTCTTATAATCATTCGATAAGAAAAAAATAACAATAATAACAGTATGAGTTTTAATCCTAAAATTTGAGATCGATTTTCTTAGAGATTAATATAAGATAATTAATATATATATAATATAATATGAAAAAAAACAAACAACACACACCCATACACTATCCAAATAAATTTATAATACGAAAAGTGATGATTTATTTACTCTAATTCTCTTACGCCAATTGCTCTTGTCGAAATCATTTTTTCAGTTAACCCTTTAACTGTCATTTCTTTACGAATATATTACATCCAGATTTTTAACGGTTTAACTCATTGTTTTACTAAATCTCCTATATTTAACCTCTCGATTTTCCTAATTGGTGTGTTTTTGGGTTTTCGTTGCACATATACAAACCATCTCAAGCGATATTCTCACATTTTATCCACAATTGACTTCACTCCCAATTTAGTGTGTATCTCTTCATTTCTAATTCTATCTTTTCTAATTTTACAACACATCTATCTTAATATTTTCATCTCAATTATAACTATTTTCTATTCTTATTATTGTTTAATGACCCAATATTCGGTGTCATACAGGAGTGTAGATGTTACTATCATTTTATAAAATTTTCCTTTCAGATATAGTGGTATCTTACGATTGTAAAGAACTCCAAATGTCTTTTTTCATCTCATCCAATCTGTTTAGATTATATGGTTTACATTCCCATCTATGTTACTGTCATTTTAAATAACGGATCCGGAATATCTAAAACGTTCATTTTGTGGTACGTTTTGTCATTCCAACCTAATCGTTTCTTTATTATTCTGATGATTATCACTAAATATACATTCCATGTACTCTATTTTATATTAGCTCAATCTAAATCCTCTGGACTGTAATATGTTTCTCTATAACTCCAATTTAGTATTAATACCGACTCCTATTTCATCTATCAACACTATATTATCTGCAAAGAGTATACACCATAATATTTCATTTTGGATACTCTTTATGACTTCATATAGCACTATTGCAAATAGGATTGAACTTAAAGCCGATATTTGGTGGAATTCAATGTTTATTGGGAATCTATCACTTACCTCATCGCAAGTTTTTACATTGATGACAACTCCATTATACATATCTTTGAGGAGATTAATATATTTAATGGTGTTGGAGGTGGGTTACGGTTTCACAGATACCGACTCCTTGTTGACTCGAACAATTGCTGTGACGACCCACTATCCAGACGTCGCACCTCCTAGTAGAAAGGAACATATATGCATAATGCGGAAACAATAAATACATTTAAATGCGACGTCCGGACTCAAGATAGCCGCACTCTCCGTGTGTGATAACACGGAAGGAGATTTAAATTAAAAGAAAACTATTTCCTTTATCTTTCAAATGAAAATTTGGTAGTGTCTCTCCTATTTAGTGACCGTTAGCCACCTAGGGTTAATATGAGAACTTGTTAAAACCAAGATAGCACTTCTAATATTCCACTAGTTGGCATCAATGGCCCACCTGGCTGCCCAGCTCAACACACCATATTATATAAACACTTTAACCACAAACTATAGATAAAGTTCATTTGTATCAAACCGTAGGTCTATAAGTGTTACATGACTCAGACTATTCAAAAGATCATAAATATATACATGCCTCAAACAATAAACAAAGGTCGAAGATAAGCAGGGAATTAAATCCCTCGACCCACCCTGAACTTCCCTCTTGTCTCTCAGTTCACCTGAAAATAAGGATATCGGGGTTAGCTTAAACTGAGTAAGTACATAGGGAACCAATGACATGCATGACAAGTAAGTAAGTATCAAGATATTAATATCATCATATAACAAATGTAGACTTAGCAAACATATAAGAGATGTATATAACCACTAGCATTCTCAAGAAAACAATATGATTATCATTTATGGATATACTATTCTTTTTCAAATAACTCAGTAATTAAAGAAAGGAATAGAACTTGGAACCAAGTTAGTGTATGAGGGTCTAGAAGAGGAAGCCAAAATTTGGTATTTCTAAATAAAATCTAGGTTATTTTGGGTTAGATGCCTCAAACACTTCACTTGCTTTTTATTCTACCCTTGTAGGGAAAAGAGATACAACCATAGTTTCTCAAACTTCACCCGTAGGTTTCGCACAAGGTTTGGAACTTTATATACAATCCGCATTCCTCAAGCTTCATCCGCAGGCTTCGCACAAGCTTTCGGAGGAATTTTCATACCATCACTTTCTCTTTACTTTTCTTTATGTTTCTCATAAGATAATCACTATCATTTATCACAATATTTGCACTAGTTTTACAGCCAAACATCACAAATAAGTAATTTGTATAGTTAGCCCGCTTATAGCATTACATTGGACTACCTCAATGAGTTATCAATACAAACAAGTCCTACTAAAACTGTCATATCTTGAGCTACAATACCAGGATTGAGGTAAATCCAATTTCCACACAAACTTAAGACTTAGAATTACAACTCTCATACTCATAGCCGAATTCAATTTCAATTACACAAAGAGAACTAATTCAGATAATGTTGCAGTCCATAGATTACAATACTTCTTGCGCAGTCATGGAAAAAGTAACATAACTTCTTCTACACATATCCTAATGATGATTCCAGTGACCATTTAAAGATAAGAGATAGAGTTACAATTTCTATGTTTAGACCTCAGCCTAAATCATCCTAGAAAGCAACTAAAAATAGCAGCAAAAATCAGAGCAGAAACAAGGTAGTTTTTCTACAAATACATGCAATTTTGAAAATTTGCAAAAAATCCATTTCTTAATGAAATCATAGAAATCATATGCCATTTTAAAGCTACAGAAGTATAGTTTCTTTGGCAGAAAATGTCACATGATTTTAAGCTTTGCAGAAGAAGTTATAACTCAAAAACCAAAGACTGGTCAGGCTGTCCAGCATGCAGAATTTTTAGGTTTTCTTCTAAGAACGAAATTCTCTTTTTCCTAAATCATTTCATCTGTGTTCCAGAAACATAATCCTATCCAAAAACATGTTTTAAAGTATTATTAGGCATCAATTTAATAATTACATGCAAAGTACTTATCTTCGAAAGCTTGAAGCTCACTTCTCTCTAACTCCTTCAACCTTCTTGCCTTCTAAGTATCATTCAGCTTGTTCTACCTAAGTTCTACACTTCTTTTTGCTTCCTAAAGGCTAGGGTTAACTTATATATGGATGGAGATGGCTTGTTGTAAGCTGAAGTTGTTTTAATGGAGTTTAGGGTTTGTTTTTGGAGGAAGAAGGGGATGGTCGAAAATTGGAATTGTTTTCTAAGAAGATGGTTATTTTGTGTTCATATCCCTCTCCTTCTCTCTACCAAAGTGGTTTGTGGGGCCCAAGCTTAATGATGTGTCAAGACTTGAATGCCATGTGGTAGATAAAGGGTGCCATGTTGTATTGTATCATGCTCAATAATAGTATGACACGTGTCAATGGTGGTTCCCACACCAAATCCTAATTCAGTTCTTTTTCTGATCTTTCTTATTCGTCGGTATGTCCGACTAGCCCATAAAAAATTTTAATATACACAATTTATAATTAAAACCAAAGCAGGGTAAAGCATGCATCGTAAATGAAAATTCACTAATTTTACCACAGTGTAATGTAATAATTTCAAATGTATTCAGTAAAATATGAAAATGCATGTTTTAATATTTTTTTGGAATAGGGTCTTACAATTGCTATCGACGGGATGTGAAACCTGCAAAAACCGTCGGAGGGAGCTCCAGCGGGGGAGACTCCAATACTTAAGTCAGAAAGAGTGGTTTTCTAAAGTAAAAGAAATTGACTGAGAGCTCAAGGAGGGAAAGATTCCCGTGATTAGAGTATCCAATGTGTAAGATTAAGGGACCGTATCTGGTTTGGAGAGTTTTAGGATATCTTATACTTGTGAGAGTCGTATGCCGTTGGGGTGCTTCAACCCTACTTTCCTTATCGAACCGATCTGGAAATCTCGGGAGTTCAATATTTTGAATTGATCGTGATCTTCATCGTATGAGAACTTTCGATTCCTGGGGAGATCATTTTCTTAACTGAAAGATCCTCAAGATGCCATCTTTAGGCAGGAAAACTAAAGCCGTAGGGTATTTTGACATTCCTTTAGAATTGTTAGAGCCGCTGGCTTTCAATTGGTCATTTAGCCGACGGAGGGTCTTCGGGATTCGCTCGTTCGATAAATCAATGATTGTATACCCGATCAGGGAGGTTACTCTCGTTCGGTAGGAGGGACGACTAAAACCCTATCGTTTGGGAGATCTAGATTACTAAAGTCATTCGGTAGATTGTCATAAAGAATATTGGGTATTAGACAATGGCTATCCTTTATGGGCCTTCTACGTGCACCCTGTCGACATTGACCCTTTCGAATTGGGTCTAGGACTATGTCCCATTATTTGCCCTTGAGTCATGGCTTTCTTGGTAAAGAGGCGCCATGAGTAAAGACCTATTAGGGTGAGGCGTGCTTAATACGTTATAGGAGCATAGGGGTGTCAGGTTCGTCCTAATCCATTCCACCCTCTGGTCACGAACATGGGTGTGTCTCATCAGATATGACCCGTTCATGGGGAATTAAAGAAAATTAATTTCTCCATTTATGACGGGCTACTCTCGCTGATCTGTTTCACCTACCCTGAGTCAATTAAGGCATGTTTTTCCACTGCTATAAATAACTATGACGTGTACAGTTCCTTCTCACGGAGAGTTGAGGTCTTTCTTCCTCTTTGGGGGTTTCGCTGAGAGTGATTCCTTTTTGAGAGTTGTTTTGTGAGACTTTTTGGTATGTGGAGCCCTATGGCTTGGGTAATTTCTGCTGGAATGAGATCTCATTAAGGAGGGGGATCACCGGAATGAAATCTCATTATGTCAGCCGTTATTCATTTGGCATGGTGAGATCGTCCATCGCTAGTGGGGGCGCGTCTTGTACCGCCTTGGGTGATCTGTCCGGTTTTCTCTCCGTCATCCAATTATGGTGGGGATGTCTCTTGCACCGTTTTCGGTTGGTAGGTTAAATTCGGGTCATTTGGGGGTGGCAAAACCCGAGCTCGCATTCTCTTGTCCCTAGCACTACATTGCAATTATTGTTTTTGTACTCTCCAGCGTAGAGACTGTGGTTTTTGTAACTTTGAGTGACCTTGTTATGCACTTCTTGATGTAGTCAGTCCAACCCAGGGACTTGTATACATACTCATATAACCGAATGTACTTCTTGTATAAGGATAAATAAAAAGTTATGCTTTACTTACTTGAGTCTTGTCTTTGTTCTCTTTTGATCTCTTGTCTGGTTATGTGCTTTTCTTCAACTCTCGTAGAGTAGATTTGCTTTTGGTTTTAGGCTCCACACTGAGATGCTGAGTACTACCGGCCTTTCAACCCGCTAGACGTTCGGTAGTTAGGTTGGAAGGTCACGCCCATTCGTTCGGGAAGCTCCATCTCTTATTAATTATACGTTCGACCGATAGGAATTGGGCGACTTAGACACGCCGTATGATAGGAAATCTTTAGATAAAGGGCCCATGTCCACCCGTTTAGAGAGTTTCATCCCTTATTGACGACACATTCGAATGATAGGATTTTGACGATTTAGACCGGCCGTACGATAGGAAACTTTTAGATAGAGAAGCCGTGTCCACCCGTTCGGGGTGTTCCATCCCTTATTGACGACACGTTCAAACGATAGGATTTGAGCGATTTAAGCCCGCTGTATGATAGGAAACTTTTAGACAGATGGGCCGTGTCCACCCGTTCAGAGAGTTCCATCCCTTATTGACGACACGTTCGAACGATAAAATCTGGGCGACTTAGGCCCGCCGTATGATAGGACACTTTTAGATGGAGGGGCAGTGTCCACTCGTTCGGGGAGTTCCATCCCTTATTGATGACACACTCGAACGATAGGATCTGGGTGACTTAGACTCACCGTACGATAGAAAACTTTTAGATAGAGGTGTCATGTCCACCCGTTCGGGGAGTTCCATCCCTTAATGACGAGACGTTCGAATGATAGGATTTTTCGATTAAGGGGCAAAAATCGTTTGGTTCTTATTGAGCTGGCTCTTCTAGTTGCAGATAGTTTCTGAGTTTACTGATAGTATATGCGAAGGTTTTTGAGTTTCAGGTCCTAGGCACTGCCAATCTATCTAGATTGTCGAGGCGATAAGTTCCCGGTCGAACCACGGAACGAACTGATATGGGCCTTCCCAGTTAGGAGAGAGTTTGCCCTCGGGTTGGGGTTGACCAGTAGCTTCCACCTTCCTTAGTGCCAATTTGTCGGGTCTGAACATTCGGTTTTTGACTCTACGATTGTCATATCATGTCATCTGTTGCCAATAAGCCATCATTTATGCCGATACGGATTCTCGTAACTCTGGAAGCAAGTCCAGTCTTTCACGCAGGGTACGTTCATTTTGCCCACGTCATATTGGGTCACCCGAAGTGAGTGAATTCCTATCTTTACGGGTATGACTACCACGTTTCCATAAGTCAGACTAAACGGTGTTTCTCCCGTTGCTTTTCGGGGTGTAATGCAATTGACCAGAGGATACCGTAAAGCTCTTCGGCCCATTGCCCCTTGGCGTCGTCTAGTATCGTCTTTAATTCTTGTAGGATCGTTCGGTTGGTTATCTCAGCCAGCCCATTAGTTTACGGGTGAGCGACCGATCGAAATCGATGTTAAATCTTGAGTTTTTCACAAAACTCCCGGGAGTGCTTGTTGTCGAATTGCTTCTCATTGTTCGTGATAAGGACACGCAGTATATCGAACTGGGTGACAATATGAGCCCACACAAAGGACTGGACCTTGGCTGCTGTGATCTGAGCTAAAGGCTCGGCTTCCACCCACTTGGTGAAGTAGTCGATCGCTACTATAAGGAATTTTCACTGTCCCATGGTTGGGGGAAACGGTCTGAGAATATTCATACCCCATTGAGCGAATAACCATGGGCTAGATATAGGGTTGAGCTCGGTGGAAGGTAGCCGAGGTACTGAGAAGAAGTGTTGGCACTTGTCGCATCGTTTTATATAGTTGTCAGAATCGACCTTCATGGTTGGCCAATAGTACCCCTAACGAAGAGCTTTATAGACTAGGTTTCGAGCACTTAGATGATTACCACAGATCACCTCTTGGATCTCTTGGAGGACATAGTCTCCCTCTTCATGAGTTAGGCACCGCAGATATGGATGAGTAAATGACTTTCAGTAAAGAATCCCATCAATTATGGCGTAGTGTGCAACTTTTCGTTTCAGTTTCATCGCTTCCCTCGGGGACTCTGGCAGACGATCATGCCTTAGATATTCTTTTATGGGGTCTTTCCAACTGGGGGTCCAATTGATAGGGAGAGCCTCTTTGAGTTCATCAATGCTAGGATATGACAGGCTTTCAATGTATACTATTTGCTAAAAGCAACCGAGTCGGAGCTAGCCAGTTTCGATAGAGTGTCAGCTCGTGTATTTTCCGACCGAGGGATTTGCTAGATGTTGACCTTCCTTAGTTGTTCCATCGTCTCGCATAAATTATTCAAATATTTAGTCATGATTGGGTCTTTTGTTTTGTAGACCCCTTTGATTTGTTTTACAACCAACTGGCTATCTGTGAATACCCTCTTCTTCTGTTTCACTGGTTTGAAATTAGCATTGACTGTTAGCCTATGGGCTATGACGGATAGAAGTATGTTTGGCATGTCTTACGGGGTCCAAGCAAAGACTTTGGAGTGTTGTCATAGACAGGCAACTAAAGCCTCTCGCAAGGAAGGTGATAGGTTGGTCCATATCCGGATGGTTTAGTTGGGGTTGCTTGTTAAAGGGACCTCAACCGTTTCTTCACTTGGTTCGGGTTTTGATTTTGGCTCGATGTCGTCCATAAGTTCTAGAGTATCGATTGGAAAAGCTTCTTGCGCGTCTTGAGTGGCAAAGAAGATATAAGGATCAGGATCACTACGTATGGTGGCGACCCCTTGTGGTGTTTTGAACTTCACCTTCATGTGTCTCGTGCTTGACAATGCTTCTAGTTCATCCAGATTAGGCCTTCCGAGAATGGCATTGTAAGGAGAGTAGAGTTTTACTACATGAAATAAGATCTGAGCGGTCATATGATTAGGGGGTTTTCCGAGGATTACGGAAAAGTAGATAATGCCTTCGAGATAGGTAGGCTCATCTGAAAGTCGTCTAAGGGACCTGATAGGTGGCAGAAGTCGAGCCGGATCGAGGCTCATTCGGCACCAGGCATCCCAAGTGATGAGATCATAGTCAGCCCTTTGATCAACAAGGACCCTTTTTACGATGTAGGATTATAACTTAAGGGTAATGATTATGAGGTCATCACGGTGGAGATCAACCCCCAACAAATCATCATCGTCTAGGACTTGGAATGCAGAAAACCTACGGATCTACTATCAGTAAGTCAAATCGCTCCCCATCAACAGAGGTATTTCTTATCGGGTAAGCTCCTCCTGATTTTCCTGTTGATAGTCGTATCGGTTTATTCCCAACATTTTCACTCCTATCGATTATTACTTATCGAATGGATCTATTTTCTCGAATGGATCTCTGTCGCCTTGTTCTATCGAAGGGATCTATCTCTTCGAACGGAGCTCTGTCGCCCTGTCCTATTTAAGGGATCAATCTCCCCAAATGGGTCTTTGTCGTCTTAACCTATCGAAGGGATCTATCTTTCCGAATGAGTCTTTGTCATCCTGTCATATCGAAAAGATCTATCTCTCCGAATGGGTCTTGGTCACCCCTCCTTACCAAAGCAATTTGTCCCTCTAATCGAGTCCGCATCGACGAATAGACTAAGCATACTTCCCCCTGCCAATCAGACGAGCGCAAGTACAACTCTCCATGTCATTTGCACAAACGGGTTGATCACGTGACCAACTTGATAATAATATCACACGAGAAGACATACAGAAGGAATTTTAATAGAAACAACAACACAACAAGTAAGTAAAACTTCTTTTATTCCCATATGACGAATACATATTCGATTACATGAGCAATCACATTTTACAAGTCCCTTTGTTAGACCGATTACATCGAAAAGAAATATATAAGGTGGCTATGGTATCATTTTCAAACGAAAGGGTTGCAACGCCCGAACTATAGATAACGATGGAGATTTCAGAAGTAGTAAAAAGAGGAACAATGAAAAACAATTTGTTGCCCTATTGAGACAAGAAGATTACAGAAAATAGGACAAGGAGGGTGTGAGATGGCAAAAAATAGACCGAGAGAACACATCAAGATTCAAACCATCAGACATTCCCGAGTCCTCACATTTTATCAGCTCCTCCCATCGCCCGACCAGAAGAGAACACAAGCCGGACGATGGACTCAACTCGGAAGAAGATTTTTTATCTTAATCCCCCCACTTGAGTCAAGAACCCCGACAGGAATGTTGACGGAGCCCATCATGACATCCAAACACCGATGGCATGACGAGCCCTCATACTAATAGTCCCCGTCCTTGACGAGACCTCATACCAACAAAAGCAACTCATGCTACAAGCTCTGCGAAGTTGGAGCATCTTATTAAAGACCCCTCATAGGAAATGCCTCTCATAAGAAGAAAACCCTCAGATATGAGGAAACGCACTGAAGTAATATAGAGTCCCGCAGTCCCTATTTATAGACACGAAGAAATCTCTTCAAATCTCTGAGCAGTTGAAATGCCTCCCTAAAAAAGCATACAGGTTCACACTTCCTCACTTTCCTACACCATATTAATTTCAAATTAAATCAAGTAGAAGGTTGGATGCATTAACACCTGTGGAAGACGGAACGGTTGAGACAAAAAGACTATTTACATCCCATTCGCTTTAATTTCGCATCAGTTGCGGACGATTCGCATGATCTCAAGAGACTCATGTCGCAAGCTTTTGTGCCCTTCCAACTTCTCGAGAAGCAAACTTCACTCATGATGCCTCTCCTATAAATCGACACCATGAGTAGGGGGCAAATAATGAAACATGATCCAAATAACAGTCAGTGTAGTACCTAGGTGCTCGAAATCCCGACTTGACACCCATGGTCACGAGGGGCTCAGCTCCTGAACCGAACAACAAATGAACCAACAGACTGACCAGGATGGCACGACCGATCCACGAGTGCATTCGGTAAAACTGAACAGTTATCCCCTTTCATTTGATCGATGATTACTGAATACCTAAAGAGCCAACCACTTTGACTCCTGAATGGTAATATTCAACTGAATCTCACTTTGATTAGATTTTCTATCTCAGTACGAAATGTATTTCCTGAATATGGAAAAAAACTCTTGAGAATCTAATTGATAAGAGAAAAAATCTCTTCATATAATCAAAATTCCTAAATGATAATAATTTCAAATTTCTGACATTTGAAATCTGAAATTTTCGGATCTCCTCGTAAGCAAATTAGAGTTATAACGTCCCAAATGTACACGGCTCTTGTAGCACTCCAAATAAAAGTTTTCGATACATTGAAACCAGATAAATTCTCTTGACTTTACACAGGGGCACACAAATCATAGTGAGATCCGTCCTCCCTTTCTCTCTCTGTCTGTTTTATTTGTTTCGAATATTGTTTTTTCCGATTTAACCGTCGAACTCTCCCCCGTCAGAGCACTCTCTAACGATCTTTTATAGGTTTCAAATATTTTCATCGAGTACTCATTCGAGTTACAAGGAGCCGGATTTGTGGAGTCAAAACTCACCTCTGATAATTATGATATTAAGGAAAAAAAAGAAAAAAACTTAGCGAATTAGAACATTGCAATGCTAGGGAGGAAGGGGGAGAGAGAGAGAGAGATTTGTCTCTAAAAGTATATTTTAGTAGTCACAACTCTGTCTCTTCAATTCGATAATGTCAAATTCAAATCACGATGTAACTAGAAAAGAGAGAGAGAGAGAGTAGTCACAAAAAGTTTGTATGTGGGCTGGTGTGTGTGTGTGTGCATAGACCTTGAAATATTATGCAAAAGATCTTTTGTTAAGGGGAAAACAACCAATAGTGCCTTTAAAAGTCAAAATGTGGGTTTGGGGTAGAAGAAACTTCAGAGCCCATTCATCCAAAAGAGCAACTCTGTCAATCAAAATGAGACATACCCGGAGGGGGTTCATGCGGCAGAGACTAGTGCATGCATTGCCCCTTTAATCTGATTAAAATTATTGAACTCTCTCTCTCTCTCTACGCATCATAAGAATAATAATGTACTTAAAAATGTAAGACCCACCTTCCATAATTCTCACTAACACATTCAATTTTGTGTTGACGTGATAAATAATAATAATAATAATAATAATAATAATAATAATAATAATAATAATAATAATAATAATGAAGAGAAAAAATATCTTTACGAATCCGATGGGGCACACACTTAAATTCACCTTAAGAAAAATCAACTATAAATTTCATGAATTTTCTTTTTCTATTTTTCTAGTATACTAATTTTCTAATACATTGAGATCATATTACAACAAGACATAATACTATTGTTTTTTATTTTATATTGGGGGTACTTTTTTAATCAACAAATGTTTAGGTTAGAATATTAAATTTCAAAAAATATTATTTAAAATTAATAAAAATAATAATATTAATCAATCAAATCAAGGGTTAGAGAATAAAAGATTGCAATTATTAATTTTCAACCTTGGTGTGATCAGTTGAGATTCTGTTGTTAATTTGCATTAGGCTAAGTTAAATAGGCCTTACCCACAAATGTTAATATATTATATCTTGACAAATAGAGGGGGGATGTTCTGTGTTTGCTTACCCTATTTTCCTATATAATATAGTTATCGGTCTCTGAGTAACATTCTACCTCTTGATAAGTATCTGTTACTTTGTAAATGGGAGTTTGTTGGTACACTCATTTCAATTAGATGAGAAATGTGAACCTCTTCGGTATATTATGAGGTTTATAGGCTATCTTTATGTCCATTTTGAAACTTATCGATATCCATTATGATACTTCTCAGTATACAATACATTTACTTCTGTCAATATCCATTCATTTCTATCAGTAGAACCTCCTCAGTACAATTTTCCTCTTCCATTTCACCCTGTTGGCTTGTCAATAAAGTTTCTTGGTATATTTTACATATCTGTTATCTTGTTTTTATTAGACTGTCATTACCTTAATTATATTCACCCTGTTGGTATCCATTTGGAGACACTCCTCGGTACAATTTTCCATTAACCTCTAGGTATAACTCCAATTTCCTATAGTACCTTACTCCATTCCTCATTGTCGATAGACTTGCATATCACCCATCTAGTTGCTTGCATCTCCTTGTCAGTAGAAGCTATTGGCACTCTTGCAAATTTTCCAACTTCCTAACTATTGCTTGCATCGTTTGAGAATTGAACCTTGATCCAAAGAGTTTCCCAAAAAGCTTATCTCCATCATACCATTTAATCCCTTGAATCATATATTACAAAACTATATTATAATCCATATTTTTGAATGTTACAAATTTTTAATAATTCTCATTTACTTTCTATAGATATGCATTTTTCATTTCAATCTCCCTAGCCATTCATCGAACACATTTTCTAAACAAGACAAAAGTTCAAATGTTTAAACCCATTGGGGTTGACCTTCCTAATAAACTGAAAGGAGATATTGGCTATATGTGCAAATTGGAATTGGATGAGGGTCACTAAACAATTACTGAAAATGGATTTGAGGATAAAAGGAGAAGTGAGATTCCAGAACCCATGAAACCCAAATTTCATCTCCTTCTTTATATTATTATTCTCTTTTCTCCTAAATCCAAACGATTTACCACCAAAATTCAAGATTAAAGGTCCCAAACTACTCATCCAAATCTCCTAAATAAGATTTTTAGCTTTGATTGTGAAAAGATTTAAGGAACTAAAGTTGTTAAAAAATGAGAGAATCCAAGGGTTTGGTATAATCCAAAACGGGAAAGATTCTTTAAAGTGGTTTGGACAAATGATCAGGACAGGACCCTTGTTATGGACAGATCTGGGAGTGAACACCCTCCCTAACACTATGAGTGGATGGTTTATTGTGTTCATGAATAAGAAAATATTTTTCATTATTTTTCAAAATGATTTTTTTAACGTGATTTTATATAATATTTTGTAAATGTAGAGTGTCCCTGAAAATAATTGGACCTGAGCCATAAAATTTATGTATTTGCTAATATATTGTGTGCCATGCTGAATTCTTTTATGGATATTGCTATTAAATTCATGATTTAAGAATCTTGTGATTTTTCTATGGCACATAATTATGCTGATTTCGAAATGGTGCATGCTTGAGGTGTGAGCAACCATGTGGATGTCATGAATAGTAAGCTTCCATAGACCAATTCAAAGAGATAGCATGAAGAGATTGTTAGAATTGAGGGAGTAGCCGATGGTAAAGAGATGCCCCCAAGTCCCAGTCAGGTTAACTTGGTTTGCATCATCTCAGAGGTTTCAAACTAACGTCAAGATTTGAGGTGATTTTTATGATTAATAAAACCCCTTGTCGGTTTCACCATTGACCCGGGTCAAGCCTTCGGTGGGAAGATTTTTGAGGCAACCCCTTTTATTTTTAAAAAGTGCATATTGTATGCTTATTGTGTTTCTAGAAAATCATGGCTCTTGTTGAAAAATATTTGGATAACTACTTGATGTTTTGTTGGAATAGAAATATGTTTTGAAATTATCGTTTGACACTCACATTTATCACTCATTTCTTGCACAACTATGTCATTGCACATCACTCACTGAATATTTTATACTCACTCTTTCATCTTTATATTTTGCAAAGGAAGTGTAGAAACAAAGACCACTCCACCATTAGTTAGATTCAGTCGAAGAGAGAGCTTCCCTGAATCGACTATTGATATTGGTCCTTCTTTGATGAGGATTTTGAGGCATGTAAACAGACTCGTCAGAGGATATTTTGAAAGAAATTTATGTTTTGGAAATCATACTTTGAAACTCTTCTTGTAGCATATTTCACATATATTTTTTCCTAAAGTTGAAATATATGTTTTGAAATATTAAACATTTGGTATGTTGGAATTTCTTAATCTTAGAAAAGATATTTTCATAGCTTTGTGGGATCTTGGGGTACATGCTAGTGATTGTATGTACATGTAGACCACGCAACAGTTGTCATGTGCTCAAACCCACAGGTCGGGACATGACACAAAACTTGTAAACAAAATAGATAGATTATGAAAGACCCATGTGGAGAGCGTGAGACTAGTAGTTATGAACCAATTAATCATTCTCCTACAAACTCCCCAACATCAGTCAAGAAAGGGAGGACATATGAGAGATTTGAACCCAAACCTGACGAACTAAGGCACAATCCTAGAATATATGGATGCATGTTTCCAAAAACTCCCTACAGAAAGAAAAGGGGATCATCAATTCGACTACAATGGCACCATATACTGTTGATCATTAGAGTACCATGAGAGGTAAGCCACACAAGGAATTTAACTCTTTCCTGACATTTTAATCTTCGAACCCACTTCCATAAGATAGTCAGAGAAAGAGTGGAGTCCTCTGGACGATGAAACGTGGAGTAAGCTAACTAAATGAAGAAGAACCCTAAAGAATCACCTGCCCAGCATGCTAAATCCTGGGACTCGGGATCACAGGATATCAACATGATCCACACCTCCTCCACAATAGACTCTAGAAGAAAAGAAGCGAAGCTAGAAACGTCTCACTGCTTATTAGGAGTAATAAACTGGCTTACCCTCAGTACTATAAAAGAATCCAAAAGATCTCCAGGAACCCATTGTGGCAATGGCCTTACACCGACCCACGTATCCTCCCAAAATCGAATATCCATCCCATTCCCCAACTGCCAACACAACTCACCCTTAAGAGACTCTTGAATGTCCAAAAGGATGAACAACTGGAGGGCCAACTACAATGGAGAAAATCTTCCTAACAGAGGTTTTTTTTGGGAGAACCTCATTCCATAAGGTTGGGTTTGACGACAAATATCCTAACCTAGTTTGGCAAGAAAAGCATAGTTTGTATCCCAGGACTTATGGATCCCCAAACGACCAACATCCTTAGGTTGACACACTAAATCCTACCAAAGTGCATGAACTCATTGGGCCCTCTCACTATCATCCCAAAGGAACTAGATCAAGGTAAGGCTAAATCGATTTAGGTCATCAACCTAACTGCACATCATATGCCAAAATCGACCAGGTGACTGCCTGAATTATGTTTCCTGCCTGGCAATAATCAAAGTCTTTGACTTCTAGTGGAAATTTTATTTTGAACCCATTTTACTAAACACTAGTAATGAGCCTATTAGCATGGCCATGCATAGTAGAGACCCTAGATATATCCCAACATCCTCTATCATATAAAACTAACACTGAGAAGTGAGACGCCTCTTCGGAGACAAAAGAGCTCGAGGAGAACAAACAGTTAAAAATTTCGTAGATTCAGAACTAACCCACTACACTCAAAGAATTCCCAAAAATAATATAAAACTATGGACATCTGCAAATAATAGAAGGTCATCAACGAAAAACAAAAGGGAATAGTAGGGCTTCTATGAATCAGAGTTCAACAACTATCACTCAACTTGGCTTGAATCAAATAAGAAAGTTTCTCGATGACCAAAATAAATAGATTGGGGGATAATGGATCACCTTATATCAAACCTTTTCCAAGAGCGAGATAAGGTAAAAACTCCCCATTGAAGAGTAATGCAGACTGCATGTGAGTGACAACAAAATAAATAGATTATGTTTTCTTGTTTGATTCGAGAACTATTTCATGGTCTTTAAAAAAACAACAATTGTCACTTTGTTAATGATCGAAACAGGGTTTGTAGCTGCAATAGCCTCCACCTGTCAAACAATTTAGCTGAGGCAAATACTTGAAAAGCTGCATTTCAAGCAAAAGAAAACTACTGCAATTTATTATGATAGCAATTCTGCCATCAAACTCTTAAAAAATCTTGTTCAACATGGAAGAAGCAATAATCATATAGATGTGAAATTTCACTTGCTAAGGGACCTCATGAAGGATGGAATAATTGATCTCTTTTATTACAAAAGTGAAAATCAGATTGCTAATATAATGACCAAATCATTAAAATTGTCTATGTTTCAGAAGCTAAGGTACTTGCTTAGAGTCTGTGCACTTGATAAGTCTTATTAAACTGAATGTTTAAAAACTTTCGGTTTAAGGGAATGATTGTAAGAAATATCTCAATCTCTTAGTGATCCTAGTAATTAGGAATTTATTTTTTAGTGGGTTTTAATTTATTTTTTGTTTTACTTCATCTTTAGGTATTAGGGGCTGCATTTTCTATTTTTAAACATTTATAAATGGAACAATTTCTTGGTAGAAAATGTTAGACATAAAAGCAATAGAAGTCCTTTCTTCCTCCTTATATTGATCACCACAAACATTTCTCTTGGAGCAAATTCATAATTTTAATCAAATCTAATATTATTTCTAAATTTTTCTAATTTTACTTTTTTATTCTATCTGATTTTATTAATCTTTGTAATTTTTAACTTATTATTCGAGAAGGCTAACTCAATATGTAAGGTAAAAAAGGTGAAACGATGTGTGGTATTTATATAAATAATTTTTTAATAATTTTAATGGATATTAAAATTTATAAAGATTGCAATTATTAAATTATTATTAAAGGATTATTATTTGTGATGAGATGGTAGAAAACGGAATCAATAGGCAAGAGAACGTAGGATGAGCCACCCGATTTATGAGACCCACTGAGTCCCAACGGCTCTATTCTATTCTTCTGCGTAGGTATCAGTACCTCAGCTCAGCGCAGCGCAGTGTGTTCTCTCTCTCTCTCTCTCTCTCTCTCTCTCTCTCTAAACCAGAATGTTTCTTCTCATCTCCAAGAAACACACACTCTCTCTCCCCTCTCATCATCAATGTCGCAGAACATTCATCAATGCCAAAATCAAATGGGTTAGGGACCCTTACTTGGACCATGTCGTCTCCACTGAGCACAATCTTCAAAACTTTATCTCTCTTAAAAACCTCATTCTCTCCTCCCCCACCAATTCCCTCCCTCTCTCCTCTTTCTACCAATTCCCTATCCCTAACCCTCACCCTAATTCGCTCTCCCCTTCCAAATTCCTCCAAACATACCCTTCCCTTTTCCAGCAATTTCTTCCCTCTCCCAATTCTCTTCCCAAGATCAGAGTCGGTCACGAGCTTGCTCGCGTTCACAATGAGGAAAAAGCCGTCTTTGATTCAAGAACTCACAGGGATGATCTCGCTATTAGGCTCTGCAAGTTTTTAATGCTTACTGGAAAATCAAGGGTTCCCATTTGTTTGATTGATCGATTCAGGTTTGATCTCGGTTTGCCTCATGATTATGTTCTCAATTTCTTGCCTGAATACCCCGAGTATTTTCAACTATTGAATTGTTTAGATGACGCTAGGAATGAGAATGAGATGTTTGTATTGGGGGTTGTCAAGTGGAGACGTGATTTAGCAGTTTCCGTGTTTGAGAAAATGCGTATGAGATCATTTCCGATGAAGTTTCCAAATGGGTTTGATTTGGAGAAGAAGGTGAAGAATTGGGTTGATGAGTGGCAAAATTTGCCTTACATTTCACCTTATGAGAATGCATTTCATTTGGTACCTAGTAGTGATCAGACGGAAAAGTGGATTGTTGCGGTGATTCATGAGTTGTTGCATCTTTTGGTGTCGAAAAAGACAGAGAGACAGAACTTGTTTTGCTTTGGGGAGTATTTAGGATTTACCCAGTTGAGTTTGAAAAAGGCTTTGGTTCATTTTCCCGGGATCTTTTATGTCTCGAATAAGAATAGCATGCAGACGGTTGTTCTTAGGGAGTGTTTTAGGAAGGATGTTTTGATTGAGAGGCACCTGTTGATGGGTATGCGGCATCGATATATTCATCTATTGAATAAAGCAAGGAAAAGGCATAAGAAAGCTGGGAATCGCAAGAAGGATATTTTGATTATTAAAGAAGGAAGACAAAGAGGGAAGAAATGTGAGGTTGTTGCTTCTTCTGATTCTGAAGTTGAGTTTGATCAGATTATTTGCAATGAAGAAGTACATGCAAATGTTTAATTTTCAGGAAACCACATCCTTATCATTGAGATGTAAAGGCCTAATTTTGATGTGTCATCTGCTTAGGTGGTATGACTTGCAGTGCGATCGGAAAGGAGGAGACCCAGGAAAGGAATGACAGTGGTGGAGAAGTGGGTTGGTTAGTGGAAAATTTGCATTGTAAATGGCATCATCAAGATGTGTTTTATTAAGCGCAGAGATGTATTTCTGCAGGACGGGACTTCCTTTTTGGCCATTTAAGAGGACAAAGCCCTTACTAGACCCCACATGGAAAAACTTGAAGAAAGATCAAATCCTGAGTTAGAGCTGTTTCCCCTCAGACATAAAAGCTCAGTTATATAATCCAAGGTTCACAAACGGTGCTATTTCGACTTTTTGGTCACAAAATAAGGAAGAAAAGTGTTATTTTTAGGGACAATAATGGGATAGATTAATGCTTGGAAAAGCTAAATCTGTCATACAACTATAATTGGTCTCCATGATTTGCAAGCCAGAGTAATGGAAGCATTTTGAGGGCAGAAGTTTCCCTGACCCGAATCAACTAGTTTGGACATAATTATCAATAGAGATACATCTTTCCTTCATGGTGTACAAATAAGTGATCATGAGAAATTTGGAAAGTAGCAATGGCAACCTGTGTTTTAGAGAAGAAGAAAGAAGGGGTTGTGCCCAACGATGGTAGCTCCATTAGTGTGCCCGTTCACGCTTAAATGTGTATGTGAGAGAGAGATCAGTCAATCAAATGGTTCTACTAATTCTGTGACCAAATGTGAGAAAACACAACTAAGATACATTCTTTTATGGAGAACCAACTTTGTGATATATCGGCCCGGCATCAGTATGCCTCCAGTTGGGAAAGGTTGGGATACTTGCGAGGACCTAAAAGACGGTGACAATCCTGAAGACAAACACTGGCAAGCTCATATACTCCATGTGCTGGCTATTTGAGATTCTCAAATCTATCTTTCTATATGGTAACTTCGTGTGTTAAATTGTGCCTATCACGGTTTCATGCTTACTGTGATTTAGTTGGATCCATGTTTCTGTTGTATCTATGTTGTTTGTATTTTTATCCCATCTTATAATGAAGAATGCGCATGTGCTTACACATTTTTCTAGATTGTTTACCGCAGTTGTATTTAGTAAAGAAGAGATGTTTTGATTCATCTCACATCCTTGGCTTTCTAATTAGTCGGTTTTTTGGGATTTCATTTCCATGAGTGTTAGTTAGCTTTAGCTTTTTAGGTTGTGACTCATGTTCATGCACTTACATTAATGGAAAGAAAATGAACTGCTGAGATATATAATAAAGAAAAAAAGAAAAGAAAAGTTTATTTTCAGTCAGTTTCTGAAGGATAGGCCAAATATGCATGAGGTTACTCCTGCATGTTAAAAACACTTCAGTCCCATTTCAGAAGGAGAATATCTCAACTCAAAGACTTCACCTTCCGCACATTGTTTTCATTGATTTTGATAATGGGAGATCATTGTCTGAGATGAGCTAATCCTATATACAATTTATTACAAGAAGATGAGAGACTCACAGCATGATAAGTTCCATCAAGACAGTCTCTAGTCCTGGGCAGATACATTAACAGTTTGTCCCTGTTTGTATAGATTTGTGGCACCTTTGAACTTGGATAGAAACAGCAGAGGATTGAGAATCATTGAAGAGGGGCATGATATGAAAATGAATATGAGTCATTGATAGAAATTTCTTTTTGCAGTATAATTTACAATAAATATTGCAAGAATTATACAGCAGCAGAGCAAATTGTTTTATGCTGCCTTACACTTGAAGCTACATAAAAAGCACCTGATATTAGCTAGTGATAGCTAAATTATTATCTACCAAAGGATTGCAGCAATGAAAGTGTTGTTCTCCCTATTTACTTCACTATTCTCCATAACAGATGACAATAAAAACATGGTCAAGCTACCATTTTCTTGGCATACTTGTCTGAAAGGTAAATCTTAGCATGCTTTTTGGTTACGAGGTGAAAGCCCATCACAGTTTCCTGTCTCTGCATACCACTAACCGTTATGTCATAGAAAGATGAATTCTGCTGCTCTAGTACACATCTAACTCCCCTACAATAATAGAAATTTGGAGTAAAACAGGGCATTTGTTTATATATTTATTTTTAATAGAAAAATATATATTAGAGTTAAAGGGAATATACAAGGGCCCAAAATATGAGAGTACTTTAGGAGCAAACAAAATAAAAATTAAAAAATACAAAAATAAAAAATAAAAAATCAAAAGACTAATGTAACATTGCTCTCCAGTCCCTCTTTAAATCTTCTATGCTATGGTCATCAAAAACTCTATAAGCATGAGCCCACAAAGAACTATAGAAAAAATCTTTTCCCAAAGAAGAGACGGATCAATGGTCTGATTTCTAAAACTTCTTGTATTCCATTCTTGCCAAAACACCGAGGGACAGCCGAGAATCTCACATTTCCAAAGGCATTGAGCATCCCTTTTCTCTTGACAACCTCTAAAATGTGTGAGATACAATCAGGGAGGCTCTTAGGACTAACCCATTCGTTGCCACATGCAACGAACTAGCAGTTCTATATCTCCCGCGCAACAGAACAATGAAGAAATGGGTGATCTCTGCTCTCAGAACAATTATAGCACATCATAGATACATCTAGAGAGAGAGCTTTATAAGGTCTTCTCTTTTGGAGTAAATCATTAGTGCTAGTCTTACTAAGCTATATGGAGCAGATAAAAGGCTTAACTTTGGTAGAAATCTTGGCCTTCCCAATAAAATAAGATGGATTAATAGGAAAAAAACCCTCATCAAGTTTCCAAATCCTGTTTTCTGGAATATAGAGGGAAGATTCATTCCCATGTATAAGGGAAATTGAGGAAGAAAACTCTATGGCTTCTCTATTGTTTAAATTTTTTAAAAAATGAAAATCTCAAAAAATTGAATGTTCCTCATAATTATTAAATCCTTAATAGGAGCGGAGTGAAGCCAAGACAATCGATATAGATGAGGACAAGAAGTGGATGAGGCAAATCACCAATCTATGGATCTTCCTAAAAAGGTACACGAGAACCATTACAAAACTTAAAAGAGATAAAAGAAAGAAAAAATGATATAGATGAGAAATGAATTTTCGAGGACTGAAATAAGAAACCCCTCACTCAGACGTTGACACCCATCCATTCTGAAAGAGGCCAAACTCTTTATAACCTTATGCTATAAGGCATTGGGTTCTTAGAAAAATCTCCAAAACCATTTACTTGCCAACTAAATGTTTTTGGATACCATGTTACTGATATCTAATCCACCCTCAAACTTAGGTTTTGAGATCTGAGCCCTGCTTACCAAATGTTCTTGTTTTGCTAAACCTCCCACTCTTAGACCAAAGGAAATCTCTCATCAGCTTCTTTATCTTGGTCGTTACCCCCACGGAATCCTAAAATGGGCATTCCTTAACATTCAAACATTTGGATGGAAAGAGTAATTACATGAAAGAAATTTCAATGGTAAGCTGAAGGAGTGAAATTGGTTTTGAATAGACAAATTTATCTCAGCATCTATTACCTATCATTTTTAAAAATTTGTCCAATGAAGACAAGTTACAAGAACCCAAGTGTTTTGGTTCATTTAAGTCGTTTCAGTCGTTTCTCATTCCATTTATTAATGCCCTTTCATTTATGTCCTTCCTCATTTTAGTTATGTCTGTTAGGTGTCAAACTTCTCAGTTGCAGCTGCATGATTATTTTTAATGGCATTCTATTCTCTGACCTGCTGCTAGATATTTGCTTCTGTGGGATTTTCCTGTTCTATGGTTTTTCTGTGTGTTTTTTGCGTTGCAGGTACTTGGTGACAACTTTTGAGAAATTTGGAAAGTATTTCTTCTCTATGCATTTCTCTGATACAGAAGAAGATGCTGTAGTTCAAATTTGTTCTTCATGATGCTAACAGGATGGTTGACATGAGGACATTGGTGGTTCTTATACGGTATTACTTTGATTTAATTGGGCAGCACAAGCTCAGTTCACAGAAATGTATAAGTTGAAGGAGAAGCGCTGGGAACTTGTAACTCAAATCTGCTCCTTGAATGATATGATTTTCTTTAAGACCTGGCGGTGAAACAATCCAATGTTTAATTTGGGACATTTGTTGTGTATAACTGCAGGCTTATGTGAAAACTGAAGCAGTCAGATCAAAGGTTGCTCAAGAGGCATGTGAGGAACTTCAGAATACTAGGCAAGAAGCCTTGTAGAGAAAGAAGGCAAGCAGGTAGAAACTAATTTGAGGAGGCTGAGGCAAAGCTGTGTGGTGTCTGTCTGCGAGCATGAGGGAAGAGCTTGCTTCTGCTCGCCAGATGAAGAAGGCAATGCCAAAAGTGAAAATGACACATGCTCGTTAGACTTTGAAAATCATCATTCCTTACTCATTGCATCGAGTTGCCTCTCTCTCTCTCTCTCTCTCTCTCTTTCTCTCATTTGATATTGAGAATATCCATCTTTAAAAGGACAAACTGCAGCATCAGGAGACTCTAAAATCACCACATTGTGGTTTTTAATTGATGGAGTTGTACTTAAATTCCAGTGGCATTCCTTGCCTCCCTTGTTATGGATACTGTGCAGATGAGATTGATTGTGTAGGGGCGATGGTGATCAAATAGGTACTTGCATCAACGAAGGGGTGTTTTTTTCTTTTTAATTTTTAATTTTTTATCCTTTTTAATGTTCTTTAATTATCTCTATAATCTCTCTCAAGGACAGACCAAGGATTTTTTTTCTTTGGGGGTTCAAAATCAAAACAAAATACAAAAAAAAAAGCATATAATAAACAACATTAAAATTATATGAAAATGATGATTTTGGATTCAATAGCTATATTCATTTATTTATTTAAATAAAAAACAACCCCCAACAACAGAAAAAGAAAGAACAAAAATTATCTATGTAACAAAAGACAACAAATTCCTATAAATCATAATTAAGTTAACATATCATCAATTTTTCTTAATATTAAAAAAAAAAGTAAAACATTCAAAGATAAAGAATCTCTAAAAAAAAGTATTAAATAAATTTAAAATTTTTTTAAAAAAATAAACAGTTGCACATAATACAAAGAAACGGGAGAAAAACTTGAATGAACCGTCGGATTAAATGGGGTCGAGGAAGAGACTGTTCCAAAGTTCCGAGAGAGGGAGACGAGATGCATTAACCATAGAGGTAGATCAAAATATGATTAAAACCGCTAATCGTGCATTTAACTATAAAAATGATTAATAAAAATTGATTAATGGTTAATAGTTAAAAATTTGTGGTTAACGGTGTGGTTAATGAAATTAAAATTATTTTTACGATAATAATTGCTAACCACGTGTATATATAATATAATATTAAAAATATTATATAATATATATTGTATATTGTATATCATATATAGGATCAATTATTATCATCACATTATATATCACATATTATACATATATAATATAATATTATATATATATATATATATGATATCTAATTATAAACACATAAATTTGAGTACTGTAATGACTATATGATATAACTGAGGATTCAGACTCTGAGTTAAACAGAATATTAGGTCTAACACAATCAATGACAATATGACTTTGAGAGACTTAAATTAAAAAAAAAAAAGAAATAAATTCGAAGTAAAGGTGAAGACTGTTGTGTTGGATTAAATTACGGTATTACGTTGTATTTTTTGGTTTTATCGTGAATTGTGTTAAATTTATGTTATTTTTGCCTTTGGTATGGTACTAAAAGACCATGTTTATGTTTTTTCAAGTTTATATATGTTTTAAATCCAAACATTTGTAACTTATATATTTTTTTAGGATTGAATTTTTAATTTTAAAAATGACCATTGTTAAATATTATTGAAATTATGGTTATCATGGTTATTGCGGTTTTTTAACCATAATAATTATCAATCATAATAAACACTAATCATCAATTAATACTCCAAATAAAAAATCACAATTTATTAAAATCGGAAATCATAATCATGTTAACAACAAAATCGTAAAACCCCACCGTAATAAACGACTGCGTTTTCTCTGTCTGCATAAGGGGCAATTAATAGAAAGAGTGATGGTCCCTCCTTTTATAATTTTTTGAGATGCATGATTTAGGAGGACAACGGAAATCATCTTTAAAAAAAAATTCAAATGTGACCCACGTTTGTCAAGTGTTGAGCACTCGACCACTTGCGAGTGTTTATTTGTCAACGGATTTTGTCCAGTGTTGAACACTCCACAAATTCGTGTCCTCTTCTTTCCCAACCCAAACCTTAACCCTAACCACTGTATTCCAACAATGATTTGGTGAAACTCTTCCAATGAAGTACACAGCTCTAAGAGAATTGACGATGGGTGTTTGTAAATGTGGGAAGGTATGTATCTTCTTAAAGAGTGTGCTGGTTACTGGCTTTTCTCTTTGCTCGGGTTAAGACTTCAAGTAGGAGAGTGAGCTTAGGGGACAAGTTCTCTAGGCCTAAGTCCCTCTTTGGCCCCTAAACCATGGCTAAAAAGCCATACTCCCCCCCCTCCCCCAAAAAAACAAAAAAAAAAAAAGATTTCAAAAGCATTCTAAGGTACGTAAATTATGCAAAAAGTGGTACTTTTAATCTCTTCAATGGCATGTAGCCATTTCCTACTTGTGTGGGGTTGTCATTCCATAAGAATTGCAGTGCATATGCAATAGTAAAATGCCACCGGATGTATGGAATATGCAACACTAAATATGTATAAAATCCATTGAACATGTGATGAGAAAAACAAATTTTATTGATCCATTTGTTACAAAATGTCTACATTAACTCAATTTTGAGAAACATTTTCTTTGGAAGTCGGAGGAAATAACATGTGTCTAGCAATTTAGGGAGGCTTGTAATCTTTAACTACACATGTTGGACATGGCACAAAAATGGTTAAGACATACAATTTAATGTTACCACAAATACTGTGAAACTCATGAAAATATCCACTAATATGTCGGCATTGCCCAAAAAGGTTAAGCCATACCCTTAGAGAAATTTATTTATTTATTTATTTTAAAACCCTAACTTTTCCTACTAATTTTATTTCTATCTGGTTAAATAACATTATAAGCGAAAATAAAATAAAATAGAAAATTTTAGATATTGAAAGCTGAGCAGACCTTTTATCCAAATGGGGCATTACCAATTATGGAGAAATTTCGGGGGGAACAACATGTTGCTACAAAAAGGCATCATCTTAATGTGTATACTTCAAGAGATACATACATTAGTTCTTCTATACTTGGCATTTCATGCTTAGCAATCTACTATTGGGTGCCTTATTTGTTTGAGTATAAGAATACCAATAGTAACATCATTCAAGAATTTCTGTGCAACTTACCAGCACCGGAAAATGATTTTAATGTATTATTTCTGAATTTTCTCTTGAAGATCAATGAAAGAGCTGAACCCAGGACTGGCCAGCTTGTGACAATAGCTATGTAAGCAAGAACCCAGACAGATATCTTACAATGCCGTGCAACCCAGCCTATGCTCCTTGTTATAGGTTGAGAAGGATTGTAAGAATCTTGCTTTGGATCCTCAGCGAGGTCTTTCTGTAAGGCATTTGTTTCTGCTGTCATGGTGTTACTTGGGTTCATTCCTGGAGATGTATTTTTGTCTTCTGTTGTTTTCATCAGATGCTCGTGATGTGCATCTTCAACTTCACCATTCCTTTGTTCAGAACCTGGTACAGCAACTTCCCCATCCTTCATAATATTTACAAATGGAACCTGATCAACTGAAGGGTCTGATGGTCCTGGTGAGGAGGAAGGTTGCACCTGCAAGTCGGAGAACAAGGTAAATAAGTTGGAAAAATGTGAAACCTGATGTTAATGTCCCTCATGACTTCATAAGTGATGTAAATTCACCTCCTTTTTCCTGAGGACAAAAGGACTAGAATGCAGGACACTGAGGAATTCATCGACAGCCCTTACCCACCTGCAAATAATAGGACAGGTGAATTTAGCTCGGATAAACACAATAGAGCATCATCTGATACCACGCAATCAAGTCTCAAAGTTAAATATTGAGTGAATTAGTGGATCAGCAAACGTAAGGAAAAGAGAATCACATTACCACATACTAGTAGCAGTTATCCCTTCATAGTAAGCTAAGTGCCCTCCATGCTTTGTTGTAGCCAGAACAACATTTTGATTGTTCCTGTATACAGATCAATTGCCCAATAAGTAGATCATTGAAAATGTTATAGGTTTTGACAACATAGACTCAACTCCGAGCACTATGCACCACTATAACTTGCTGAACTGTTATATGTTTCAAAAATATCATAGGGTCTGATAAAATATCATGTTTCATTAAAATAAGAAAGAATGTAACAATGATAAGCAGATAATAACAATGAGAAGCAGATAATTTCATTTATGTTTTACTTTGTAACAACAAATATAATTATGTTTCAACAATCAATTGTGGTGCACTTAATACGGTTTCTAGGGAAAATAATAATAATAATAAGAAAGAAGGAGAAAGAGGGTGAACATGTAAATTCAAATCAGATGACTCCTCTCCCATACCGAGAATCTAAAGTTGTAGTTTCAATTACAGTCCATCTCCTTTAAATCAATATCACCTAGCCTGTAAGGGCTCTAGGAATCATATTTTTGAGCACTTACAGTCAACTTAAACTTTTAAATAGGTCCAGATGAAATGATGTGTAGATTTCTTCATAAAAACAAGGCTCATCTTGGAAACTTGAGGAGCTTGATAGAGGAAATATATCAAAATGGTGCGGTTGCAATCAGAGATCATAGAAGCAAAATTACTTACCTGCATTCATCGTATGGAATGGCTTCCCCGGTACAGACAGGATCATTGACAGCACTAATGCAGAGAAGTGGCACAGATACATCTTCAACAAAATTAACACTGCTAGAATGCCTGTAGTATGCATCCACAGTCTGGAAAGTAAAACAAACTTTCAGTAAAATGGGGAGGGAGGAAAAAAAATTAGGAAGAAGAACAAGCAAAAATACCTTGAACTTTGCTATAAATCGGGTAGCATGTTTGTCAAAGTCTCGAACACACTGTGACTGTTTTTAGAAGATAAGATAAGAACCAGAAGCTTTGTGTTAGCAGAAATTTCAGGGTCAGATACTAGCATATTACAATTATTTTTTAACTCTGTCAGCAAACATACTGCAACAAACTTTATGTTGACTTCTACAAGCATTTATTCATAATAATTGGGCTTGGTTTGGTCTTGTAAGTGCATTACATGAATGCCAACGAGATTATAACTGAATAAGTAAAAGCTGCCAATCATGACTATTATTTAGGATCAACTAGGTAGTATTATCAAGTGGGCTTTTATGTGATTATATGATTATAGCATAAATTCATAAGTATACACACACAATATGCTGGTTGTAGATATTAAACAATCAAAAGAAAAACCAACAGTTCCGTATGTATTGTTTTTTCTATTTTCCTATTCTCAGCTTAGATTTGAACCCATCCATCCACCATGAGCACATATGCCCTGTTGGATATGACTTTTAAGTGGTGAATGCTGGAACCAGGTTTAATCAAGATGCAGAAAACAAAGGATTGGGATGTGCAGTAAAACATAGTTGCTTGCCTCTATTGCTAGTAAGGAAGGTGCTTGCTAGAAAATCTATATAGAAGCTGGCTAATAGGTTTTTTGCCTGCATAAAACCAACTGAAGCACTAGGTTGATAAAAATGGCTCAAAGCTTGCGAGGATTCAGGATTGGATGCTCATCTGTTCATATAGCTGGAGGAATGCAGGAAGGCATTTGTGAGCTATTAAAGAGGTAGGTGGTGGAGATAAGAGAGGGGGGTACAGGAGCAGCTGGTGTTCAATGTCTAGCTTATTTGTGAGTGTGGAAGACGGTTTTGTTTTGCCCTTGTTGCCTGTTCATGGACTGAGGAAGCAGGGATAAATAAATGCTTTGTGATGTTAGGGTCTGTGGAAAACACAATGGGAGTGATTAAGAATGACTTCACCACTTCGTAGTTGTGTTTGTGTACTGCCTCTCATAAGAGGACATTTGGAATTGGATAAACTTTTCCCAATGAACTTCACAAAAATTTCCAAAGCTGTTACTTTAACCAAATACATACTTTGGCAAAGATGTAATTAGAGGCTGAACAATCTTCAGTAATGTTTCTTATAGATGAAAGCACCATGTGAATTTTAAATCATAAATGGGTTAGAATTTAATATGCTACAAGAATGGAGCTAATTACTGCTTGATAAAAAGTGTGTGTGGAGTTCCAATGCTTGTTGTAAGAATCTGAAAGACTATATTAGTACAATACCTAGCCAATATATACCTATACCAACAAAGAGCTCATAAAATTCAATCAAGCTCTTAAAAAGAGTTGGAGTTTATGTCCACTACAAGTATCAATCTATTTGAAGATAGGCTATCAAACTTTCAAAGTTAGAAACAACATTATGTAATCCTAGGTTCATATCTATGGCAACTCAACTAAAAGTATTCCAATCTAATTCAGGTCAACCGCATAAATATGTTTCTTTCCATCTGCTCACATTTAGAGGTGTTTAAAGTCATAATAAAAAGTAACATTTCTTATCTACCTTCGTGGTCTTTACTTTGACTTTATAGAGGAAAAGCAATATCCATTTAAAGAGGGAATAGGCAAATTCCCCATAGAACCAACTCTTCCAGAAAACACCAAACAAGCCGTTATTAACTCGGAACCAACTAGAGCTGAAACTACTACAAATCACCTCATTTATATCATAGTAATGGACTTGAGCCACATGCAAGATCTCATGAAAGAACCAAAACTCCCAAACTCCCAGCCTGCGTGCCTCACAGAGTTCTTGGGGCACCTTAAATTTGCTTACATTTATTTCTCATTTGCTTGTGTATTTAACAATGTCGTTGCACACAACATAACCACCATAATTTAGTTTCCTGCATTACATCCACAATAGATGATCCCAGAAACATTTACTTTGATATAAATTCCTAATTCCATCCCTTTTGTCAAACCACTAATACATCTGACCATTCACTTGCACATATGACATAAGAAATAAAATGCAGTACAGGAGATACTGAGATCCAGCAACTTTCTTAGTATAACATCTAATATTTTAAACTAAATAGGGATAATGAAGCACAAAGTGAAATATTGCAGCAGGGATCAATAGATGATCCAGGAAACATTTCCTCTGATATAAATTCCTAATTCCATACCTTTTGTCAAACCACTAATCCATCTGACCATTCGCTTGCATATATGACATAAGAAATAAAATGCAGTACAGAAGATACTGAGATCCAGCAATTTTCTTAAAGTATTTAACACCCTGTATTTTAAACTAAATAGGACTAGTGAAGCACAAAGTGAAATATTGCAGCAGGGGTTTTCGAAGCAGTTTATATGAAGCAAGGAGAGGGAGTAAAAGACCTTTTGAGCGGCTTCATAATTAATGAGTCGAGATAATACATGCTGGTGCCTACATAGCATTGAAAGATTTGTATGAGAGTACACTCCAACCATAATATATACAAATTTGATGGTGTTGTGAGTCTATTTACTAATATTGACAATGAATCATCTTGAAAATATATGCTAGCATAAATGTAATGCAAACATACAATTGCGCATATCTTTTAAGGCCGTTTGTCAGAAATCTGTCGTAGAACCTTTGCTGAAGCTTTCGGGTAAGGAACCTGCTTCCCATCTGTACACAAGTCAGAGTGTTACAACTCTAAGCAACAAAGTACTGAAATTCAAGAGATTGAAGTAATGTCTCAAAGCACCATATTTTCTTTCCTTTTCTTCCCTTTATTTTTGGTGTGATACAATAGTCAGATTTGGATTAGGAAACATACATACCGAATGCTATTTGCAGCAGTAAAAGAATATGAGACGCAGGAAACCAACAATTTCCAAGTTTCTTTAAATGAGCCCTTAAAATTGTAACAGAAGATGCTTTACAAGATGTACATCTTAGCCAGCATCCTGAAAAACATTTCGCAATGGAGAACCAACTGATAGTCTCCAACTTCCATTTTCTTTTGCTGAATGGTCAAACAATATTTTCTTTACCGTAAGAACTACAGGAGTGCATCATTAACACTTTCTCTCACAAAAAAAAATATATATATCAAAAGAAAAGAAACAAGTACTGACCATACACAAACAAAAAGAAGGCTCAGGTCACCAAGAGAAAAATTGTTTAAACTGTCGAAAGCCTCTAAATCTCTAAATTTCATCTGGCATCAAGCTTTCATAGAGCACTTTGCCACCACAGTACATGAATAGTTAATTACTTTTGGGGGATGAATGAAACATGTCCTATGCCAAGATGGGGAGAAGGGATAATTCAAATTAGTGACAGGCCAACATATGTCTAAATAAAGATCGACAAGGGCAATAGGAAACACATCCCATTCCACAAGTCTAAACTCTACCTATTTTAATATCTCCTGTCAATAGGATAGGCAAGGGAAAAAGTTTTTACCACAATCCCACTGATTATAGCATGATAAGAAGAGAAAATATTGAGCTGCATAAGAATATTGAGTAGGATGACAGGCATAGCCATAATGGATGCAAGAGTCACAAGAAATTCTTTTTCTTTTTTGGTAAAACCTTGACATGGAGGAAATTAGCATTCTACCAGATTGTGTGGATCGAATTACTAACCACAAGATCCCAAGGAGAGCCAACAGCAGCAGCCCCAACAAGAGGAAGATCGGCACCCTCCTCTCCAAGATATTTTACCTAAGAAAATAAAGTGTTCAAAGTTAATCTTGTGCAGTCAGAGAACTCACCATCCATTGATCTGCTTGAAGAAACTATATGAGCATCTAAATGTAGAGATAACGATATTGAAAGCATATAACAGCCCCACAAATCATGCCAATATTGTTTTTAAATATATACAAATATATACAAATTTCTTTAAGAAATACAAAATAATAAAACGAAAACCTTGAAAGCTAATCAGGTCAGTAGTTTCTTCTTCACTTCAACAGTGATCTACCTGTTAAAATAAGCATGCACCATTCTCCATATGCAGAAATTTTTGGAGCAATCAATTGTTCACATTGTATTACCCACTTAATACTGCTCATTTCCGGAACCTTTACAATTCATCATGGACAAACATGTGCGAGGGAGTGATAAGGATAGATATAAAATTATAAATACACCTCTCTCCAACAACTTAAACAGATGGGTGAAATGGTGCCTAACTGTACAACCTTAATGATCCACATGCTCTATATCTAGTAAAGTTCAAATTCCTTCATTCAAGAAAACAATTGCAATCAAGTTTCAACAATTATGCAGCATGTTGGAGCTCTGTATCATGTGTAAAATTCCCTACTACATCTTCTATTGTTATACTTCAATTATATAATGATAGTTAAACAGAAGTTTCTTTGATGGTGCATTCTCAAAGGATAAAAAGCATATATCCAGAGTACACTCATTGTGTGTAAGCATCATACAACCTTGTCAGACTAAGGATAAAAATCAGTGCTTTAATGAAATTGAGTTAAAAACAAGAATTGCTGAAGGGCAAACTCAAACTCAAATCAACATCTCAAAAACTTGTCAAGCTACACATTTCCTCAGTATTCCCAACCTTCCTCTCTCTCACCAAGGATGCAAATGGAAGAAACCCTATTAAGTTTTCTCTATTCTCCACATCTCCCCATCCTTGTTGACAGAAGCCTGACAAAAATTTTTTTCTTCCTCCAGTGAACTAAGGCAAGGAGATCCCATTTCTCCTCCTTTTGTCATTTGGTTTATTAAAGTTTTCGGAGTATGAGACTTCGAGACTATAGATGAGTTATCTTTTCTGCTTCTAAAAAGAAAGAAGATTTACTAAATGGGATGAAAACAGTACTGAACCTCTTAAAAAGGAGGAAAGGAAAGCCTTACAATCCCTTCAACACTCTTTTGATTGGTTACGGGAAGAGAAGTAGGATTTTCTTTCTATGGAGAAAGACAGAACTATTCAAACCTTTCCAAACTCCAGAATTAAACTTATGAACTTTGGATGCCTTATAAGTTTTCTTCCAATGCCAAAGTTTCATAGTTGTCCATTTAGTCCTTTTCTTTCTTCGGTCATGGCCCTTATTGCTCATTTCCTGAATTCTACTCTCCTAAAACAACATAATACATAAGCATTTGTACCAAAACTGACAGGCAGTGCAGACTGTAATATGTTGACCGTCACAACAACAACTACTACAACAACAATTTGAGCCTTAATCCCAACAATTGGGGTCAACCATTTGATAGACAAATATGGGAAGATTAAGGAAAAAATAAAATAAAATAAAATGTATAGTGATGGTCACAATCTAGATATAAGAAACACAAGTACATAAAGCTAATTTAGTAAATGCTAGTACGATGCCAACTCATACAAAGTTGATGAGAATTACATAGCAACATCTTTTGGGGCAATTAATATTGAAGATAGACAAGAAGTGCAAGACAAAGAAAATGCATAATCAACTAAATTCAACTAAACCTTTATCTTGATTTAATCAGGGTCGGATAGATGAAAAATGCATAGTGATGGTCAATATGAGCAGTAAACAAACAAAAGTTACTAAAATGTACCTACCAAAACATTGGCACCAATACTAGTTCCAACGGCAAAAAGAGGGGCTTTTGGAAATCGGCCATGAAGATATTTAATAACACTTCTGATATCTTCTGTCCATCCACCAGTGTAGAAGCAATCAGACTGCCATATATACCAAAAAGAAATGACATAATATAAAAACATTCAAAAATCTCAGAATAAAAACAAAATGCTTGCACAGTAACACTTCTCTTAAAAAGTCAAATTAGGACACTTTCATACCTTTTCTTCTTGAAAACATCAAAAGGTTGACTTAATAGCAGATGTTGGACAAAACAAGGGCATCTTCTTCTTCCACATTTAAGTGTGAAGCATGGACACTTATGAACACACTTATAGAGGTAAACCACTGCATATTTCTATCTATGGGCATGCACACACTTATATATCCCATTTAATATTACAACAGTTGAGGTCTAATGTGACCATTATTACAGTTCACTATCAAATACTATTATAAGATTCCAACGTTTTATACAATACGATGATTATCGCATTTTATTCTAGAGAATGCATTAGTGCCATAAGAAATATCCCTACAGTTTTTTTTTTTTTTTTGGTTATCATGAGTGCAGCATGAGACATTTTGTTAATACATTATAATGTAAATAATTTGATTAGAAGTGGGAAATAAGCTTTGGTGGGAATACATAAATATTCTATGTTTATTACAATTATTAACAATTTCCCTCCCTTTGGTACACTTAGGAGATCAAATACCAAGAATGGAAAGCCGTCTCACATCTTCATGCAGAACTTCTCCTCCACTCTCTTGATTGATCATCACTAAAATCTCCTAGACTCCTACTTTCCTTCTCTGTACATACATCCTTCTGTCCTAGTTTGTGAATACAAATTTGAATAATACTTGGTTTGCTTAATTAATGTAGTATTTGCTTCTCCCATCCCAGTTCTGGTGTTTTTGAGTCCCCAAACCTTCCGGTCTCAAATAGCTGTAGGCAAAGAGGTGAACTCAAAACTTGCCTCATCAGGTTGAAATTTCTGTTTGAATTTAATTGACTTCAAACTTATATCATAAGATTATGAGGCTAAAAATCATGTTTAAAAAATTAATCTTCACCGGCCTAACTTAGTTGCATATGATGTTTGACAAGGATACTCACTTCCATTTGAAGCATCCTTGCTTTGCATATTTACTTATAGCAATTGATATGATAAGCCACAAATAAGAAGGAAGGGGAAGAGAGAGAGAGAGAGAGAACAGGTTAGTCCTGGCAAGATAAAAGCGGGACAATAGGCTCATTAGAAATTCAGAACCAGCCCCATCTCAAATGATAACAAAATAATGTGAGAAACAAGAGAAGCAACAGATTCGTAGACAGGAGCAAAATAGCAAGCATTCAAGGATCCTTACGGTTATTGATATGCCACCCAGCCCCCGATGATTTATCACAACAACATTCCATCCACGTTTTGCTATCTTGAAGACCAGATGCTTTATATACTGTTGGAAGAAAAGAATAAACAGAAGGGATCCTCAGTATCCAGACATTTCTTTTGAGATAGAAGACAATAAATATTGGAGTTTCACTTGGCAATGCAAAAGCTTCAAGTCAAGGAAACATGGAAGAGTAAGAGAGTCTTCAGCAATTTGTACAATGAAGTAGAACAAATGAAGCCAATTTGACAAATTTTTTACAAAAGCCTATAGGAGATCACATTAAGAGATGTTGAGTGTAAAACTGTATATCAAGTAAATTTTTTGTTTGTGCGCTCTTGGATTTCTTATTTGGCTGTGAATGCATGCTTTCTTTTGGCAGAGTAATTTCCAAATGGTGATTGGGAAGCTTGATTTACTAAAAATACTGCCCCCAAATATCTTATCTTTTCCTTTTTATTTTATTCTTCTTTCCTTTTTCTTTTCCACAGCAATGGGGAGGGGGGCAAAACTAACCCTGGACATTTATCACAAGCAAAGGTTTTGAGGCATTTAGGTAATCATTTAAGTCAAAAATCTCAGTCTTACTCTTTTCTCTTTAATTATGTTATCTTTTGCATTTTTCACCAATAACAATGTCAACGAACATAGAAGAACCCAATTGAAATTTAAGAAAATATTAACATTGAACAATGAAGAGGGGAAATATAAATCCTCACAGGTGCTTCAGAATCACTTGTTAAGCCAGGAACTACGACCACAAGAGGGGTTTTATCCTCATTATTGATTGTCTGGTTCATGTGTAAGACATTTCCTCCAACTGTAAACAAAGTACAAATCAATTACAGGGAAAAGGAGATCTCCTTATACAAGTGACTAATACTGGAACAGAAGGAGGCCATGATATAGCTATTGCTGGAGCGGAAAATAGGGAAAAAGGGGAAAGAAGCTATTGAGAGTATGCTTTGTATGCTTAGTGTGCATGTACCCAAAAAAAAAAATCCTAACAAAGATACTGAAGGCATCATCAAATTATAAAGAGTAAGGGCAGAAATACAATCCAATTGTCTTATTTCTGTTTTCAAACTTTTGAAAAATAGATTGTATAGGTTTTATGAGACCAAGAGCATTAAAAATACAATAGTAGTAAAACTATTTAATCCATCTTCCTAAGAAACCAGTTTGCCAAAGTGTTTTCAATAGCAGACCGTATATCAACTATCAACTATCCAGTCTGGAGAAATCCCCAAACAAGCTCATTTTAAGAGAACTAGATAACTCGCCTGTTTAACCTTGAGAACTGGAGAAGTGGAGCCAGTTCTTCTATTTAGATCAGACACATTTGATCTGACAGAGGGGGGAAAAAGTTGTAAAGAATCAAACTTTGGCCCCCTCTTGCAAATGTGTGAAATGAACAAAATCCTAGTCCAAGAATTTCCTCTCACTAGCTGATCCATAATGCTGCCCAACAAGGAGTTATAGTTGTTATGAGTGTGCTCAGCTGCTCTTCTCTCTCTTCTTCTTTTCTTTTAAATCCTCTATTTTATCTTATTCCACTATAATATTTCTCAGCTACAACAAAAATGTCTTACGTGAAAACATATGGTTTTCTGAAAAATCCTAAAATTATTCTACAAATCAGTATGAAGTGATCATTATACTAATAAATTTGAGCATTAATACAACCTTTTCCCCTCCACCAGAAAATAGGTTGCATTCAAACACAATTCATCCAATCCAAAGAGAGATATCTAATGTCATTGATAATCATGCTTTGATGTTATGAAGAATTAAAGTTAAAAAGATGATCAGCATTCACTGCATTGTCTGCACTAGATTGTATTTTTTTCATGAACTATTCCTTTTTAATATCATCTGATGTGTGTGAGGGCTGCTAATTCTGATAGTCAAGGCTTGTGACACAAAATGTCTGAGTAGAAGCAGTTGAGTTTTATTTCAGACCGATCCTAGTGGCTTTCTTTATCAAGAAAATGGTCAACATCACTCAGCATTAAAATATAATTTTTATTGCAATTAATATGAATGTAGGCAGCCCGCTCAGGAACAGAAACCAACTTACTATTATACCACATTCTTGCGAAGTAAGAACATAAGAAAAGGGGTCAAGGAAAGAGGGAAATTTTGACGAATATACTATTTGGTTGTCTTATATCATGCTATAAGATAGTGTGTAACCAGAAAAACTGAAATTCAACAGAGATTATCGTATTATGTTAAAAAAAAAAAAAAAAAAATGCCATTTTGGACATTTGACTAGGGTTATGCTCGAAACAATGACCCAACAAGCAGAAGAATTGATTATATTTCCTTTCACATGCCAATTCTTAGAGCAACAAAATGGATCATTTATGGAGAAAAATGAATCGAGACACATAATAACACTAATGTACAAATTATGGCACATAAAGATATCATGACAACAGAATTTCTATTGAAAATTACCATCAGAACTCATTAGCCAATCCAAAGCCAAAGTTCCACCATCCGACGCATGAAATATTTCCCTGGTCACAACAGCAAATTAGCAACAAGCCTAACAACTAAAAAATAGAAATTGGAAACAACTTTTATGTATCATGCCATAATAACCTCCTCAAACTAGAAACCAGCTTATTGAAGATGGATTTGGATGCATAGTGACATACTTTCTCTAGCCTCTTTTATTTAAAGATGAAAACATCCTTAACACCATGATACCATGTCCCCACAATTCTGCTCTAAGTGAGCATAGGAAGCAAGCTTACATCTCACTTTGTTTATTTATTTATTTTTTTCCCCTTATTTTGACAATAACTCACATCTCAAACTTGATCTCACAGATAGCTGATTCTCACAGAACAGCTATATCTTGCTAACTGTTACAACTGAGAGTCTTTTAAATCTCCATTTCTGTTAAAAAATCTTTCCAATGACTAAGACCTAGGTCCTATCATCAGAAATCCAGTGTACAACTTAAAAGAGAGAAAGCTCTGCAAGTTGTTACCTTGTATAGCTGAATGGAGGAGAGTTTCCAATAAAGCTCATGAAAGAAGTTTGAAAATGAGGACTAGAAAGCCATGGTGTAGGATGGAACCTGTAATAGTTTGAATCACTGAATAAACAAAGTGCATTATACGAATCACAATTTTCTACATAAATGAATAAAAATTAACTACCAATTGCTCCAAAAACTTAAGCTCAAAGAGAAAATTTTCTCAATATATATACAAGATTAGTAAAAGCACAAGATTCCAAATATTTTGGAATTAGAAAACGGGGTGAAAGCAGGGAAGGTGAATTTTGAGTCTTGATGACCTACAGAGGGTTCCAGGGACCTACGAAGGGTGAAAATGAGTCCAGCAAATTTTGATGTCAGGGACCTCCTACCCTTCTCCACCTTGATATTATGCTACCGATCAGTCTAAAAACTTAAGCATGTTGAGAAAGGAATAATAATAATAAAATATTTAAAATTTCTAGGTAGCCATAACCAGGAAATTCTTGTCCTACCTTAACAATTAACATCAATCAGACACTAAACATGAGAAATATTTATAAACTTACCCAAATTCGCATCAATTTTTACTAGGTTACTCGAAAACACTAGAATGACGTATTAAAGTAACAAAAGCAAAATCAGAATTGAGAAGTTGACCTTCCGTGCAGAAGCTTGCACTTGGAAACAACTTCTTCGTATACTTGGGACGAAGGATCAAAGGTCAAAACCACAGGGTCGCCTCTGAATCCGGTGAAGAGATCTGGAACAAAATGCACCTCCCAGAAAAAGTAGAGGAATGTAAGAAAAAGAAGACAAATTCCCAATAAGTAGTGAGAGATAGGGATTAAGGATAAGGCTGCAGCAAGGTGTTGATAAGCAGAAATGGAGGTGTTGAGATTGATCGATCCTGCGAAGCTATCCATTTTGCTTCGCAAATCGAACCCAAATTTTTTCGTGGAATTTCAGTTTCAGGTAAGTTGATCGAAACTTTTGAGGGTGGAGAAGATTTAGAGTTCAGTTTTTATCGTCAACGTTTGCGACAAGAATACTTGGAAGTTGGAATTTGACCAATCACGTGGCGGTTTGAGTTCTTTTGACTAATAAGAGAGAGAGAGAGAGAGAGAGAGAGAGAACGTTGAAGCGTCCGCGGATGCGTCTATAAAATAAACAAGCGAAAAATAGCAGAAAGAGCATGCTATTTAAAATTTTAATTATATAATTTTGAATTTTCTTTTTAATAATTATAAATATAATTTTGAATAACTAATATTTAATTTAAACTTATTTAACAATGACTAATTTTATGAATATCAATGCTCCTAGCCTAAAACAACATATAATTTTAAATAACTTTTTAATTTATAATTGTTGATTTAAGGAAAAAATATATTACTTCTTATAAAAAATTTAATTTTACCCTTTATATATAAAAAATTAATAAACTTATTAAACAGACAAATTTTATAGGGCCTCATGCCCTCCACTAAAATTTGAACATCCCCCTCTCACTCAATATGATGAAACATAGGATCAATATTCGATAGTATAATTAGAATGAGATTTCAGTCACTTAATCATAGTCGAAGGTTTGAATTGTCATAGGAACGTAAAAGTCGACATTGAGAGACCTCCCCCATAAAGGGTCCGATAATAATTCGATTCGGATTAATCGGAACGAACTCTCAGATATCGGGTGGTGATCAAGACAGAGACAAAAAAAAATATAGGGTATTCAAAAGAACAGTTTAGTGATCAAAACTTCATCTTATTTAATTTAAAAAAATATATAATTCAATTTTAAAGAAAATAAAAAAAAAGCAAAAGCAAAAATAAAAACAAAAAAAAGGAATTTTATGATTGGAAAATGGATATAATGAATAATGGAAATTGTAGATTTTAATAACTAATTGGAATTAGCACGGAAGATTTTTTATATTTATAAAATTTTTTAATAAAAATAAAATTTTAAAATAAAAATGTACAATGAATACATCGACTTGCTGGGATTGGTGCAAGTATTTGGTCAGCCCAGGAATGCCTTATATTATTATTGCATTCATGTGCCATTTGGTCAGCACAGAGTGGAATAATAAAAATAATACCAAAGTCATATCCACCTCAGAACCATGCTAATCAGAGGAGAGAGAGGGGGAGAGAGAGATGCAACTCTAGATCGGAACGAGTGATACAAAATTTCAGTGTCTTGAATTTAAATATTATATATAATAAAAATAAATATCAAAAAAATTTTATTTTTTTAAAAATTCAATCTAATATGAAATAGATTTAATTACGTGATTATCATGATTTATAAAAAATAAATAAATAAAAATGAGTGAGGCATAGGAACGGACAATAAACAATTTGAAAGTCCAGTTGTAAATAGAATTCCAATTTCCGGGTCAATAGACTATACAATATATATACTTCAATAATTGTTATAATTAATAGAGTTTTTACTGTAATGAGGGTCACATGATTTTAGGGTTAAAATACATTAATTCATTTATTTTTTCTGATATTTAACATATTTTATATCTTAATGTCACGCTATGTCGTGCAAAATATACGTGGGGTAATTCAAAATATGAATATTTCAGATCTCTAGCGGAATTTGGTGTTCTGGCTAAGGTATAGCCCAATGTCATATGTAAAATATTTATAATTATTATTATATTGGCAATAAAAAAATTTGACTTCTAATATATGATCATCATTGTGTTGTGTTATCTCAGTGAATATGTTGCAGGAGAAAAGACTCAGTTGGCCCAATATCTCCTAAACATCTCAAGTTTGAATTTTATGTATAGATTCGATTTAATTTAAATCGAATTTAATATGATTATCAACTCACAGTTATACATACACATGAGAGGAGAGGCAACCAACAAAAGAGTAACCTTTCCCTAGGGGCAACCATAAGGACCTTCCTTTTCTATTAAATGTGTATTGAGTCATAGCTACTCAGCCAAACCAAACGACAAGAATGAGAATAGAAACAGATAAAAATAGAGAATACAAAGGGCAATTTGAACAACAACAACATAATAATAATAGTAATAAAAATGAATATGATATCATTTGTGGAGGATTTTGATTTTGCAATATAATTTACAACAAATATTTTTGCAAGAGCAGCAAAACAAATTGTTTTGTGCTGTGTAAAACTTGAAGCTAATTGGAGTGCACCTAAAGTTAGCCACTGCAAGCTAAAATTAGGATCTACCAATGGATTGGCTTCTCTTTTGTCCTTCTCTAGGTCACACATTTTTAGGGTTATTGCAGCAGTTAAAAAGAGTGTTACCATTGTGTTCCAAACTGAGCTTTGTTAATTCACTATTCCCCGTAAGAGATGATAACAAAAACATCATCAAGGGACCATTTTCTCGGTTTAGACTTGTCTGAAGGGTTAATCACAGCACACTCTTCAGTTGCTAGGCGATAGCCGATCACAATTTCTTGTCTCTGCCTGCCTCTAACCATTATGTCATAGAAAGAAAGCTCCTCTTGGTCATAGAGGTAGAATTCTGCTGCTCTGATACACATCTCATTACCCTATAACAAAGAACACAAAAGAGGACATTCTTTTACTCTCATATGCAAATCTAAGCATGTAAATACGCCAGAGTTCATCTTAGTTACCAACCAATTCAAATATTTGTCTATTAAAGGCAATAAGTCAACTAAGAATAACTTGGTAGAAAAAAGCTCCACTAAAAAATTTTGCAGGAGTGACATATATATACATTACGGAAACCAACTCCATTTGGCTGAATGCAATGTGGCAATTTGCAGTGGATTTATATGAACACAGGGTTACAAGGATTGAATGTCAGAAGATGGCTAAGGATGAACACATTTCAAGGTGCAGTTCATATCCTCTCTTAGGTACAAGAACTTTAGAAATAAGCCAAACATACAGGGCCCTGGGGAAAGATAGCGGAAGAAAGAACATAAAGGAGAGGAAATGTATAACTAATTCTCTATCCCTCCACAAGTTAATTTAATTGCTGTCTAATCAACAGTAACTTACACGGTTAGTTACTGTCGAGAGCCTTACGGTACAGTGAAAATCAGATTGTCTTAACTGTAAGTGACAAAGATGTTCTATCAAGTTGCTGGAAGAAGATCGAGTTTGTTCAGCATAGACTTGACTAGCTTCATTTTGTTCTATGTACAGAATAGGTATCCCTTCTATAATTTTGTTTAGTTAAAAGCAAAATAGTCTATGTAGATATATGTTGTCCTTAATCACTAGTTTAGATGCTAGACCGTCAAATAACAATGTCCAGTCAAGAAGTAAAAGTTAGAAATATTACCGATTCTGCAAAGAGTTCCTCAAGAACACGATTTATTTGTCTGTCTTCAGCCACCATTGCTAGTGCCATACTTACCAGCTCATTTGATAGGACATAATCACTGATTCTGGACACAGAAACTAGGTTTCTAGTCCTTGAGTCAAGGATCTCGCTGATAATTATTGACTTGTCTGAAGCCTGTTGCATTTCACGGATCCAAGAGCTATGAGAAAATCCAATCTGCCGGAGCGAATTTGACTTTGTATCTTTGTAAGGAAGACGTTTTGACTGTAAACAATAAAAATAAGAAGCTTTTATTAGTGATCAGTCAGATTCCAGAAATGAAAATTGAAAGTATATGAAGAACCAACAATGCCTTGAAAATGCTCACTATTACCAGTATGACTTCATTTTTCCCCCCATTATTTCCTCCATCCCAACCAAATCTTTTGATCTACCCAAGTAAATGAGGAACTTAGAGTGTTTAATCCTAATTGGTGCACAGTATACAAAACACAAAAAATAGAGACACTTAATAATAGTCATAACCCTTGCATCTTTAATTCATTGGTGCAGAAGCAGCTTTGATTCAAAAAACTATCATTAGCTGGTAATCATGACAGTGAAGAGGAGCTATAAAATATGCTTAAGATTTGAAAGGCAATAAAATTTCATTTTCTTATCATTTGAACAAAAACGACTTAAAATCGCCTAATGAGTCTGCTTTAGAAAAGTTGTAACTTTTTTCCCATAAATCAGAAAGAGAACTTAAATTTGGTTACAACAACAACAACCTAGACCTTCTGTCTCAAAAATTTGGGGTCGGTCATATGAGAGACAAATAATAAAACTGTAAAAAATAAAAATAAAAAATAAAAATAAATAAATAAATAAATAAATAAAAAGAGGAAGAAGAAGAAGAGAAGAAGAAAGATTTAGTTTGTGCGGATTCTCCTACGCCACTCATTCCTATCTGAAATCATGTCCTCAACTAAATCCATCACTATCATATCCTTACAAATGCATTGCATCCACGTTTTAAATGGCCTACCTCTACGTTTTATTAATTCTCCTATATTTAAGTTCTCTACATTCCTGACAGGTGCGTCCATAAGTCTTCGTTGTACATGTCCAAACCATCTCAGCCGATATTCTCACATCTTGTCTGCAATTGAACTGACTCTCAATTTACTACGTGTCTCGTCCTTTCTAATTCTATCATGTCTAATTTTACCACACATCCACCTAAACATTCTCATTTCAGTTACAACCATTTTTTGTTTTTGTTGTTGTTTAATGGCCCAACATTCAGTGCCATATAATAGAGCAGATCTTACTGCGGTCCTATAGAATTTTTCCTTCAAATATAATGGCATCGTGCGATCGCAAAACACTCCGGATGCCTTTCTCCATTTCATCCAACCCACTTGAATTCTATTATTGACATCACCATCTATATTACCATCATTTTGGATGACAGAACCAAGATATCTAAACCTTTCACTTCTTGGGACTTCTCTTCCTTCCAATATAATCGTTTCTTCAATATCCTGATGGATGTCACTAAACTTACGCCTCATATACTCAGTTTTAGATCTACTCAATCTAAATCCTTTAGATTCTAACGTATCCCTCCATAACTCTAATTTAGTACTGATACCCTCTCTAGTTTCATCAACCAAAATTATATCATCTGCGAAAAGCTTACACCATGATATCTCATCTTGAATATTTTTTGTGATTTCATCTATCACTATTGCAAATAGTAAGGGACTCAATGCCAAACCGTGATGTAACCCAATATTAATAGGAAAGCTATCACTCAACCCCCCGCAAGTCCTTACATTGGTCACAACTCCTTCGTACATATCTCTAATAAGATTAATGTATTTCAAAGAGATCCCTTTTCTAATGAACGCCCACCACAACACGTCTTTAGGAACTCTTATCACATGCTTTCTCAAGATCAATGAATACCATATGTAGATCTCTTTTTTGCGCTCTAAATGTTTCCATCAACTGTCTTAACAAGTGAATCGCTTCAGTGGTGGATCGTCTGGGCATAAATCCGAATGGTTCTGAGACACTTATCTCTCGTTTCAATCTATACTCTATCACTCTACCCATAGTTTCATCGTATGACTCATAAGTTTAATTCCTCTATAATTGACACAATCTTGAATGTCCCCTTTATTCTTATAGAGTGGGACAATTGTGCTCTCTCTCCATGGGTGGGGCATTTTCCTTGTTTGCCAAATTTTGTTAAAAAGAGCCGCTAACATTGTTATCCCGAATTCTCCCAAACATTTCCACACCTCGATAGGAATGCTATCAGGTTCTATGGCTTTGTTATTTCCCATTCTCTTTAGAGCCTCCTTTATCTCATGGGTGCGAATCTTACGTTTAAAATCTCTATTAATCTCTTCTATAGATATCTCTAAATTTTCTTTGTTTGTTGTACTCTCAACGTTAAATAAGTTATTAAAATATTCCTTTCATCTCTTTCTTATATCCTCATTTCTTACAAGTGTACTATTTGTTGCACTCTTAATACATCTAATCTCATTTAGGTCTTGTCCCTTCCTCTCCCTTAGTTTGACAATTTTATAGATCTCTCTCTCCCCATCTTAAGTCTCTAGTCTTTTGTACAATTCGTTATACATTTTACGTTTTGATTCATGGATAATCTTTTTTACGTCTTTTTTTGTCTTTTTGTATTTTTCATAGGTTTTGCTACTACTATAACTTTTAAGGTTCCTATAGCATCTCTTTTGATTCGGATCGCAGTTTCTATTTCTTCGTTGCACCACCATGACTCTTTGCTCTTGGAGCCCCACCCTTGGATACTCCAAGAACCTCTCTATCTATGCTTTTAATGTTATTAGATATATCATTCCACATTATTTCTGTGTCATCATTAACAGACCAATTTGTTACTCCACTTACTTTATCCTTAAAGATTGTCACATTTTCCCCTTTTAATTTCCATCACTTAATTCTTGACTCCATATATGGTTGACGTTGCTTTTGTGGTTTGGGCACTCGTAAGTCTAAAAGTAAGAATCTGTGCTGAGCCGTTACACTCTCCCCCGGAATGACCTTACAATCCTTACAAATCGTTCTATCACCTCTTCTAGTGAGAAAGAAATCTATTTAACTAGTATTTGACCCACTTCTATAAGTAATTATGTGACTCTTTCTTCTTAAAGAACGTGTTTACTAATACCAAATCAAACGCTACTGCAAACTCTAGAATTGTAATTCCCGCCTCATTCCTACCGCCGAATCCAAAGTTTCCGTGTACAGTTTCGAATCCCTTATTTTTCTCTCCAACATGTCCATTTAGATCTCCAATAAATAACTTCTCGCTACTTGGTATGGTTTGTATAAATTCCTCTAGATCATCCCAAAATTATTTCTTACTAATTATATCTACACTTATTTGGGGCGTGTATGCGCTAACTATATTAATTACGTTTTCTCCATTCACTAGCCTGACAAGCATCGTTTTATCTCCCTTTTTTATCTCTACTACCTCTCCTAATAGATCTCTATGTACAATTATTCCTACCCCATTTTTAGTTCTATCTCTACCTGTGTACCAAATCTTATGACCATAAGATTCTATTATTCTAACCTTCTCTCCCACCCATTTGGTTTCTTGAAAACACATAATCTTAATTTTTCTTCTATTCATTACTTCACATATTTCTCCAAACTTTCCGGTGAGAGATCCTATGTTCCAAGTGGCTAAACGAATCCTATCCTCATGAATTATCTTATTTGTCCGCACCCTAACATCCCTTGGTGACTTGTCACTACACCCGGGATCCGATGTAACGTGTCGCTGAGAAGGAAACGCCCCATACATTTTCCTATATTTATCTCTCATTCGTAATTTGACAAAAGATTTTTACGCTGGCTGTCAGCGTACCGCAACTCTACTCCTTTATCCGGGTTTGGGACCGGCCGAGGCGGAGTTCTTCAACTAATAATAATAATAATAAAAAATAAGGAAAAAAAATACAAAACAAAAAAAAAAGAAAGAAACTATATATATGTATCTGCAACCGCGTGCAAAATAAAGAAATAAAGAAATAATTTCTCAGCTGAGAGCAACATGTAACCAACCGCATGCAAAATATACTTGGGAATGACCTTCCGATGATCAACTAAATAGACAACAAAGGGGAAAACATCAAGAAGGTTTATTATCAGTTTGCTGTACTCATCAAATGAGGTTTTATGGAAAATCCCTCTGTCAAAGCCAGCAGACATGACACCCAATCACCATGAGGGTGTGCATGCATCTTCTCTGTATTGATTGACGATGCTGCTACATTTCAAGCTTTATGAAGTGCCTGTTTGGCAAAGCTTGAAATAAGAGCCGTTAAGGCCAAATCATTTCAATTCAGCAATTCAATAATAGTTCAGTCTTTTGAGTACCTCATAATTATAATAGAGAAACATCTTCAAGAAAGCAGTTTAAGTCATACTTATTCATGCAATGGTTCATTCCACCAGATGCTTGAATCAATTACCAACTTTATCACTTCCTGTAGAAGGAATATCTTTATGGATGGGGGGGGGAAGCAAGTTTCATCAGTTAGTATGGCGGCTTTCTTGGTTTATCAAGCACTTTGCAAGTCTATACACAAGAAAACACAACACAAGCAAGATATTTATTAAAATGTAGATCCTGCCCTTATGATCTTATGTTTCAGTATACACTCCGACCAAATAAATAAATAAATAAATAAAATTTCTAATCCTACCCAGTACTTTGACCAAGTAGGATCCTAGTTTCAGCAACCATTCAAGCAACACTGCACAATCATACCAAAACATATTCTAAATGTTGTAGACTCCATTAGTAAACTGGGGTAAACAAGCAACGAAAAAATTGTCCTCACTAAGAAGGAAGCTTTCTGAACTTATCAAGTGGAGGGGGGGGGAAGAAGAAGATACAACCTCATGTACAAAGGAGGAAAAAGACAATCAACAAAATAGAGAAATGGAAAAAAAAAAAAAAAAAATAGATTGTAGACTAGATCCTATGCCAAAGGTATAACATTCTTCACCTGAATATCCCGGATGAGGAGAAGTGTGGCAAGGGACCTAGAATCTGAATGAACAACTGAGTCCTCCAGTGACTCATCTGCAAGAATTAGTATCTGTTGGCTTAGAGTTAGTATCAGTTGCAAAATGTATACCAATATTGCAAGATGCCACTCTTTTTGTGCTTGGTCCCAAAGTGTGATTATTAAGACAAAATACACAAATATGCAACTGAAAATATTAGAGGATATTATATCATTTTCATGCAAAGAATGAAAAACCTTGCCTTCTTCGGTGATTATTCAACTAAGACTAACTGATAATGAGGTCATAAATGAGATATATTATTCTTGCCATACTAAAATAAGTTTTATTTCTAACCACCATTGAGCAACTGTTGAAGATTTCAAGAATAGTCAAATATTTATATAATTTTAACAAAACTAAGTACACAACTACATGCTTTACTCTGGCATTCAACATACTAGAAGTCATTTAAGATAAAAAAATGAGAAAAATAATTGAGAGACGGTACAGAAAAGACTGGTATGCCAAACGAGAGGACAAGCAAGGAAGAAGCTAAACAAGACAATTATTTAAATTTTCTTTAAAAAGTTGAGACATGATTCCACAGATCCTGTCGTGGCCTTAAAGACTTACTTCCTCCAATTTCATTTAAGCAAGGGTGAAAATAGAAAGCTGCAGTCAAATGCATGTTTATTTGAGTTGTACATGTGGGCAGAAAAAGAGCAAGTGAGAGAAATAAAACTCACAGAGTCAAATGTCTCCAAAGGAAGACTTTCTAAATGCCGTTTGATAACTGCATTCCCCTCACGATGGACAAGTTTTATATTTGTTAATCTTGAAACATCAAGCCCACCATCTGTTAGCTTCTTCTCTCTTTCTTTTTCTGGAACTTCATTAAACATCCAAAGCTCTGAACCAGGAGCTAAGAATGCTTCTAGTACCTAAGAAGATGGCACATGGAACTTCATCAAAAAGAAGGTCAACAAATCAATAAGAATGCCCAATTTCAACAGATGATGAGGGAGTTGCAAAACATACTGTTGTACAACCACATACTAAACGAAAGAAAAAGAAGCCCAACATTTTCTCCACACGCTTATTTGGACTTTAGACAATACAAGCATTACCATGTTAGAACATTACTGCATTGACGACAACAATTATAACAATTATAATAATTTTCTTTCACTCTAATATTGTGCTAGCCGAATGCTTTGAAAAAGGTCAAATGGTTTCGGTTTTTTGATTCTCTCCTCTGCTGTCCTTTTATTCTCTTTAAGGAAAAGGATTTCATTGGAAGATTCCTTGCAACAAAGACTAAATTTCACAATCAACAGATGTTAAAGGGGAAACTGAAACCCAATTGGACGTGGTCGTAAGATTTGCCCTATTTTTCAAATTTGCAGGACAAAATGACTGAAGAAACCACTCAAATATGAAGAAAGACCCTCTAAAAACTTTGAAGATAAGAAAGATAAGGGACCTTATCTCATCAGCAGTTAAGACTAATTCAACTTAATTAAATAGTCAGCGACAAATGGTCATGACATACACCATCCACCACTTGTTCCCGCTAGTTAATCTGTTAATCAATCCAACTCAACTACCTTGAACAACTTCTCAAGTCTTCTATGACTAAATGTATAGAAGACAGTACAGGGGACCCTCCAAATTTTGCATAACTAACTTCAATAAGCAACCATTTTGAAACAAAAGATTGTGTAATTTTCAGATACCCCCCCCCTCTGTTGTTCCACGGGATAAAAAACAAATAAAAGAAATGTAATGATAACTTGCACTGGAGAACAGGGTACATGAATGGAGAACTTATCTTTCTTCACAAGTTTATGTTATTTGGGAGAACTGAATCATCTTTCTACACTATGACTTTTCGTGAGATACTGTAACTTACAAAATCAAGCCCTCCATCACATACATCTTGTTGGCATAAGGAACTACATGCAGTTCATCATTTGCAATATTCCCAAGAGAGAGTAGAACAATTTTTTGTCAAGCTGAAATTAAGTGATTTGCCTATACTTCGTCGTGACTGGAGTCATGAAACCAGAGTTGAGCTCCTAGATTGAGGCAATAAAAGGGTAGCTTGATTATGCAAATGTGAGTTTCTATGAGAGTACAATGAGTTTGACTATAATGGAGACAACTGAGGTGCACACTCAGTTCTTTTCAATAAAGATTTTTTATTTTCTTTTGCTGAACAAAAGAGAATCACTGGGTTTTGACACAACCACTTATGGACAAATAACCAATGCTGCACATTAATGGCACAAGGTCTTTTAAGTCAATTTCACTATTTTCTAATTTTTCATGCGTAAAAAGATTACCATAATCATGTCATCGATATCCCGCCGCCAGCCACAAAACAGAATCTTCTCTGGATATTTCTTAGGGTTTGAATTATTAGGAAAGTGGCCAGGTCGCACCTGCATCAAGGAAAGCATACAAATGAGATTCCAAAGCACAGGTTTGACACATCAATAAACACAACAAATTTCGACAATATTTTGAGCAATGGGAAAAAATTGATAAAGAACACAACTGACTCGTCAATTTGGACAAGATTTAAAAAAAAAAATAGACGAATAATGTAGAAAGGACAGTATTTTTCCACGATGCCAAATTCACAATTTCATGACGCTAAAGAAAACAGAAAACTTCTTCTGCCATGCTGAGTAGCCAAAGTCTGAAATTACCTCCGGCATTGGTCCAGGGGCATATGTGTCATCATCTTCTGCTATAACAAGAACTTCATCACCCTCTTTCAGTACATGGTCATCAGCTGGATTGAGAATTATCTTTCCACCTTCTGCAGCAACCTTGATTCCACATGGAACAGCATCAGGAAATGAGATAAGTACATTGCCAAATTGTAGACCATCCAATTGGGGCCATCTTTTGATGTAAAACTCAGCATTCTCAAAACCCAAAATGTCTTCCCATATCTGCCATATCAGAGATATTATCGTCCAAGTATAGACATTGTCAAAATGGATGACGACGCATATATGAGGATATTACTCAAGCAACCCTCAGAAGCTAGTTTACACTCTTCATTTCCACCCGCCCATAAGAGAGGACATACCATTGTTATGTTTGATGAAAAATATAGAGCTGAATTTGCCTACCCAAATATTGTGATGATGAATTTATAACGTAGTTTCAGATGCATATGAACAAGAGTGTTGATGGCAATTTAACTGAGAAAAATGAGCAGGAGGTGGGCAGGATTTTTTTTGAGGTCTGAGAAGCAAAGGGTGGAAAACAACTTTTTAATGAAGGATTGTCAAATACCTAAAAAAAAAAATAAATAAAAAATTCCCACAAAACTGATAAATAAGCAGGGAATGACAAAATCGGAAAAAAGAAAAAAAATAAAACTCATGCTTCCGAATACTTATAAAAGGCCTTCAACGAGATAACCCATGTATATTTTGAGTCATAAGAAATTAGGTTAGCTCCAACTTACTGCATGTCTCGTTAGTCATGTCTTTCCCAAAGGTATTACTTGTGTTGTGCCATGTTAGTCCTTCTAAATGCCGAACTTACGATGCAGTGAATAACATTATCTTTTGATATAACCATTTAATCCATCCATCAATGAAATGGATTCTTAAAATGACATGCTAATTTGTTCCTAAATCTCTTTAAATATATTACCTTCAATAACTCTAATAAATCAAAAGATATTATTGAAAACTCAAAATTTCACAGAATGAAAATAAGTCTGTGCAATCATTGGTAGAGCATCATCCAAAAAGGCCTTCTGTTATGTTTATACAAATTTTAAATAGATTCTTCTAGGTGAACTACATGACCCTTAGCGAAATAAAAAATAGCAATAACAGTGGTTTCTAGGCATAAGCTAGACTACTATGCATAGTTAACTAAATTAACTGGAAAAGCATAGACAATGGCAATGTCAAGGAACTCGAGAGATCACATCAAAGAAACCTGTGCTAGACCAGGTTGAAGGGCGCACTGTATCATTAACCGTCCAATTACGTCATGTGCAACAACTGTTTCAATGAGTTCTCCCCCAACAAGTTTCACCAATGGTTCATTGTCCAAATCACTCATCTCCACAACAACATGCCCACTCAGACCCTCTTTTACACCTGTGAGGCTCAGTACAACCCGCAAAGCACGTGCATCACTCTGGAAAAAAAAAAACTATAAAAATATGCCAGAATAACTTTATGTACTCACAAAATATATACTTGGAAACACTAAGAATACCTGGTCTGCATTTTCATCTGATGCTAGGACTATTATAGCCCTTGCCTTGGAAACTGAAACCTTTATATATAAGAACAACAATTAGACGAAAAGATAGGTGCTACCGAATGTAGCAAGACTACATCAGTTTGTTCACCTTATTGTACCTAATCTATCCCAAAGAATTACCTTCTTTAAGTCTGCCAATATTAGAGGACTCCCACTCCTGCATATGACAGCTGTTCCCATGAAGTCAAACTCTAGCTTTGCTATGTCCATCTCCATTTCTTCCTTGTCTCTTTCTGCAAGGACAACAATAACACCTCCACCGATGCTCTTATTTGCTATTGCTAGCTGTTTCAAAAGTGAACCCTGCAATCAAGACATCGCATTCAAATTTGTAAGGTTATGGAACCGGAACTACTACCAAAATCCACAGTGACCCTATGCTCAAGCTGTTCTTTTTTCCATATTTAATAGATAAAAAAACACAGGGAAAAAAAAAATTGCAATAAAGAAAAGATTATGAAATCCTAGGCTCCATTTATCACAAATCAACTAGCAATTGAAACTCTTCTTTAACATAGTATCAACAAGCCAACAACTTGTCTAGATAGGTAAGGGGTGTTCAAAGAATCAAGCAAATTTCCCATGATTTTAAAAAAATAAAATAAAATAAAATAAAATAAAATAAAATAAAATCCTAGGTAGACCAGAATCTGATTAAGACAGTAACTTGAAAACATAAGTTGAAACCACTACCACATGGCAACTTCTGAAGAGCTTCACATTCCAGTATGTAGCATCCAAATTGAGATGAATAGTAAATAGAATCTCAATCACTGATACTCAAGAAGACCCATTATGTTTACTCTCTCGACCCCAAAAAAGAAAAATAATTTTCCAATTAAAACACCCAAAGTTTAAAATCTCCTGCTCCATCTACTTAATTTTTACAGCAGGTAATTCTTGTCTATTAAGAGTAACACAATTTCAAATCACAAGAGATCGGCTCCTTAACGACTTAAAAGGTTCGGACTTAAAGCATTTTAACTGTATCTTCTTTTTTATTTTCTAGAGCCATTGATGCATTTTAGTCAGTTTTGAATGGGCATGGGAATAACATCAAAGGAGAGAACCATAAAAGCTTTATCATCATGAAATGGAACTCAGATCAAGTGTAGGACAGTAATGTCAGACAGACGTGTGATGGGGTAGATCTATTTACTTGTTCTACTCCAACTCCGGAGCTTCTAGAAGCCACACACAGACACCAAGTTCTCTAAAGCTCAGTTTTATTTGAAAGATACATGCATCTTTGCAAGATTGTAAAATACAGTCACAAAAGTGCATGTAAATCATAAATACCGGGCACCATTTAAATATCACCAAGACTCATGAAATTTCAATAAAAAATGGGGCAATAAGCTAATTAAGTGCATAAGATAATTACCAATTTGTCACTCCATCCAAGAATTAATACATGATTCCTTTCAATAACTTCACTTTTTCCTTTTCGCAATGAATCCACCTTCTCTGAGATGGCATCAGAGACGAGTCCAAGCATCATTGCAAATATCAGCATGCCCCCTGAACTAATAGAGACAGAGACAATCCTTGGTCCAGTACCTACCCTATCTGCATGATTTCCTGAATCTGCCACAAAAGTCCATGCAAGCCAAAGAGCTTCGGAAAATGTGCCATCACTGACAGCATACAATGCCAAGCCACCAAAGCCAATGAGAAATATTGTTGCGAAGAGAAGTGCAAGCAGCTTTGCATAAGGATGCACTGAAAAAAACACATCCACCATGTATGCAATTCTTTTCTTCAAGGGAACCTCCTCCTTGTTATTCTTTCTCCGCTTTGAAAAGATTGTTATTTGAGTGAAGCAATCAAGATATTTGAACAATAAAAATGGCATAATAACTGTAAACAATACAATGTACAAGGCAACCGTTCTACTGTCAGCATTTCTGGTATACGTAATTGAACTAGTATCTTGATGCTGCAAAACTTCACCACTGTTGTTATCATTTTCGCTACAAAGCCAACGAAGGTTAACATTATCTTCCTGAAACCAAGTTGATTAAGGAGGAAAAAATTAAAAGATTTCCAAGTTTTTCCCTGTCATTAGACTCAATTAAATCCATTTAACACTTTGGCAATCATACATTCTAGACTGAGAAGCAACAGAGAGAGAAAATGACATTAGCAGCATTTATGCTATAAGCGAAAAAAAAAAAAAAATACCAGCAACACTGCATAAACACATTTGAAACAAGAATTCAGTGCAATGGAGATAATGACACCAAATGAAATGCACATGGCAGTATCCCAGGAGAATATGGATCACTTACAAACTTGGAATATTTTGCATACATTGTTTCTATAGTAACGTCCACGATCAAAATTTTCAATCCATTAATCTAAGATGACTGATGAGCATGGGATCACTCCACCCATAGCAATTTAAAATCTAAACTATGTGATCCAAATATATGGTGCTATAGCACAAAAAATTACTAAGAATCTATGATTTTCAATACTTATTTCTCTTTTCTTTATTTGTTTTAGTATTGGTTAAACTTTATATTACATTATATTTATGTCAAGACACACACAGACATATACATGTTAAGTACTCAAGTCAAAGAAAACCAATCGTAGTCTACATATCTAACTAAGCCTACCCCCCTCATACCAGGTAATGAGAAACAAAAGTTACTATGTTCCTATTCTTGAACACCATACCATGAAAAACAACAATCCAGTTAACAGTGTTAATGAGCCCAAGCCTAGGATCTCCCGAGATGTTTGATCTCGTAATTGCCCTAATTGGGAATAAGTTTAATAAGTTTGATAGGAATACACAACAATAGATGTTCAAGGAATATAATACAATAATAGGCTTAATTTGTAGGTAAAATTGAGCTAAGAAATGTACCTTCAGTTTACTCTAAGCGCACATCCACTATCCAAATCTCGAAGGTTATGTTATTCCTATTTTATTTCCTTTTCCAGGTTAATTATGATAATTCCATATTTGTGCCAAATGTCGGACTCAGGAATTTCCATATATTTAAATTTTATAAATAAATCTTTTCAAATTGGTGTCCAAACTCCAAAATCCCATACCTCAAGCTTTTGAATTTTGATCCGCAAAGAAACCGCATAAATTACAGAAATCATACAAGTTACATTGACCTGCAACACAGAAAAACCAATGCTCGATCATATCCCAGTTCGGCTGAAGTCAAATACACAAAAAATCAAACAAATCACAAACCTAGTACAAAATCAATACAATACGAACCAAATAAACAAGGAAAGAATTGCGTAATCCACGAACTCTCCTCGAAGTCGCCGGAATCACCGACGTTGTTGAAGGAGACGAAGAAGCAGAGGCCGAAACTAAAATAGGAGCGGGCTTAACCGGCGGCCGTTTCAAATCTTTCTCCGGCTTCACCTTCATCTCCGGCAATGCCGCCGGAAACGGAGACCTCAAAGGACTGACATCGGACGAATGGGACGGGGACGGCGATCCACGGCGAGCAGGCAAAGGAGGCAACTCGAGCTTGGGAGCAGTGGTCTTGGGAGATTTGGAAGAGGACTTGACAGTGACACGATTGCGAACAACGTGAGGGCCGAGAAAGGAAGGGTACATCCAATCGCGATCGACGGTGGAGGCGGAAGTGGATACATCGGAATCGGGAGAGAGATAGTGGTTGTTGAAGGAAGGGATAGGTGCGGTGGAGACACGACGGACGGCGGGAAAAAGAGGACCGGGAAAGTGAGCAGGAGAAGCAGAGGAGGAAGATGGTTCGTCGGAGGAGGAGGAGATGGTGGTTTTGGAGCGCTTGAGCTGTGGTGGTCTCTCTGGTTTCTTAGGGTTTCCATTTAGATCTCCATCCTTATTCTCCTGCATTCTTTTAAACAGAGAGAGAGAGTTGAAGCTGAAGAGAGTGGAGAAGAGTTTCTGATTCTCTCTCTCTCTCCCCAAAATTTTCAACGAGGAGTGCTGTAGAGTCAGCTCCGGCGGAGGCAGGTTATTTGTTTCTTACGCTGTTGTGTTGGCATCATCTGATTTGATCACTTTCTGTTTCCCTCTCTATCTTTCTCTCTCTATCAGAGATGGAAGGGCTCGTGATGCCACATCAGAATAGCATTCGCTTGGAAAAGACTGCATTACTTTGGAGTTGGCGGGTAGCCAATGCCATCGTCATGCCTTGTTTGTGGTGACGGAGGTCTTTGCCTTTTCAACCTATCAACTGAAAAACCAATCCTTTATCATTCAATTCAAAGTGGGACATTCATTGGCCCTTTTTATTATTATTATTATTTTCTTTTTTCCTAACATTACTAATAACTAAATTGAATTACATCAATTGTTATTGATTTTTATTTTTTATCAAAAATAATTTGAGATAAAATTACTTATTCATAAAGTTTTGTTATAAGTGATATATTGAAAAAAAAAATTATAATTTTAGTCCCTGTTCCAACAACATTTATGCATAGATGAGGGGTTTTTTACAAAAGTAATATAATTTTAAATCAAAATTAAAAAATAGGGTTTTTTTTTTTTATTTTTCGAACTCGAGATGTTGCGCTCACAAAACGCGACATCTACTGTGCTATACTGTTCTGCAAGACATATCCGTGATTAGAAAAACAGCTTATGTCGCGACCACAGATCGCAACATAGATTGCGTGATTTGCAGTCGCGATATCTTCTCTCCTCCACAGCCCGAAATCTACATATTCTGCATTGTCTCCCTAAGTTACAAACCTGTAATAAAAATGCTGCAAAACAGTCCTCCAGCCAAAACAAGCAATCACCAATCCACAATCAATAATATAATATACTCCAAAACAATCAATCATCCACAATCCACAATCAATACTCCACAAAATAATCACCAACTTCTAAAAATATCAAACTCCACAAATATCAATCATCAATATCCACAAATATCAATCACAAAATTTCAAAAACTCCACAAATTCCAAACTTTACAAATATCAATCAATAATTCAGAATAATCAACGGATACAAACACCAATATCCATAAAAGTTATAAATTTAATTAAAATTTTAAAGTTTATAAAATTAGAATGTAATACATATAATATAAGAACCTACACTAAGTACCGCATCGAGGTCGTCTAGTATTTCTACGCGGCTGACGTCTCGTAGGAACGGATGCCTGCCTGCCCTTATCAGTCTCTGCAAACTACACCGTAACAGTCTCGGTATCCTTTGAATATCGACGCCGCTACCATTAATGAACATTAAGTCATGGAGGCTCTCTTGGCAAAGCGTCGTCATGCTCCTCAAAGGTAGGTATCTGTGTAAAGGTCGGAGTAGGTATAAGAGTTGGATACCCACCCATCTACATCTCTATAGACTCCTCAAAGGCACCCATTTGTGTAAAAGTCGGAGTGGGTATAGGAGTCGGATACGAATACATTTGCATCTCTATATGCTCCTCAAAAGCACCCGCAGCACCAGCATCCAAAGAACGTCTCCATCAAAATCTCTCTGAGTAGATGTCGAAGGACGATCTCCTTGAGGGCTCAGATGTCCAAAGCGCTACAGTACCTCCCATGTCTTGCCTCTAATATAACCAACTCGAGTATCCATTCCTGAAACAGCAAGGACATCTGATGCCACTAAATAGACATCCTCAAGCTGGTAGCACTGTACCATAAAAAATCATAAGTTTAAAAACATTTTGTAAATAATAAAAATAATATAAAACAACCAACTTCTTTTGAGTTACCATAAACGTGACGTCATTCGTGGTCGACCGAAATCCCTACTGATATTGATGTGTAGGACTACCAATCAACATTCGTGTGATTCGTTGATACCAACTTAGGTAATCAGGTATCGTCATATCATCATCATAGCACTCCTCTCCAATCACAACATGGTATCAACAGTTATTCAATGTCTCTAAGTGTGCTGCATGCTCTATAGTCCAATCCCGACCAGCTTTCCCACATGGTCCATTCGATGCAAGTCCATATCAATATGTATGGGAATAGGAATATGCTGCCAATAACCAAACTGTCGTAAAACTCTCGTAGGGTAATAATACTTGATGACCTCGAAATATATAAGCGGCACACTAGCTCGCCATATATCGCTCCCAACAAGACAATAATCAGGTAGTGCCATAATATCGAAGTAGGAACATGGCATCCAAAGAAACTATAAAATAAATAAATAAGTAAAAGAAACAAGGTGTTAGTTGAACTTGTAGTATTAGATATAGTAATCGAGCTGATAAGGAAAATGAAAAGAAATTTACTCACCCCACCCTCCCTCATGTGATTAAGCTGATCTTGATATGATCGTAAAATAAACTGTCTCGTATGCACATAGCTACGAGGAACATCCCAACTAATTCAAAATGAAACAACAGTAAGTTAAATAGAGTAATCCGAAATGGTATGATAAACATAATAAAGATTACATACATAGCTCCTTAAGGACCGGTCGGCATGTTTGGAGCAACAAGTAATGGATCCGTGACGTGACGTCTAGTTGAAGTAAACATCGTCACTCTCTCCCACGCTTAGAACTGAAAAGAGAAAAAAAAGATTGAAATAAATTACATAACATTTCTATCAAAACATTGATTCAAAACAAGTAAGAAAATGGAGATAAAATACCTATATAAGCAGTACTAGTCCAAAAATCTGTCTAACACCATCAAATGCAGCTTGACACATAGCCCTGTAAAGCGTTGCTAGTACTGCACTACCCCAACTATAAGTCCCAGCACAATCAAGATGTCGTAGGAGCTCAAAATATAGAAGTTTCACTATCAATCCAGATTTATCACCTAAAAGAGAATCCAAAAGCTGCATAATCCTATCACGTGCGTGAAAGTGCACTAAAGTATAATCTGAGTGCGGGTCCAGAGGATGTGAATCAAGAAATTATATGATCGCTTACAACTTAAGTCGATCTCTATGGAAATCCTCTGGACTAGGGTAGAAACCCATAAGACTACGGCATAAATCCTACCACTCAGTGATCGAACGACTCCTATCTACCTCAATAACTGCCTCTCCATCTATAGGCAATCCAAAAAGGATTGAAACGTCCTATAAAGTAATAATGGCCTCACCAATGGGTAAGTGAAAGGTGTGTATCTCTGGTCACCATCTCTCAACTAACGCTGTAATCAGCGCATGATTATACTATATATGTCCACCCACATCTGTAGATCTCGTAAAAACCCACTTGTAACAAAATCTGCTGAACTCTAACATCGAGTGGTGGAGCAGCTCAAAATCTGCAATCTGATCGCCGCACCTTAAGGAGTGTATCACTACCAGTCTCCCATATAGACTGAAACTTGTATGTGGACTGTAAAGGTAAAACACTCGGATCTTGTGGCCCCGGAGTAAATGTCATCTAAGAGTAATCCATATCTATGATCATCACAAGCCATGATCCAACATGAAATATGAAAAACAACAAAAGCAAGTTCAATATATAATAGTCACAATTGAAGAAGGTTTGTTTAATAAATAACAAGTCATGATACAACATACAACATAGGTAAGTTCAATATAGCATACAACATACAACATAGATAAGTTCAATATATAACAACACATGAAAAACAAACTATATTACATCAACCTCGCCTTGCTCTCTCTTGCAATCGGGCCATGTTGGGGTAATGATTTCAATTATGGCCGTATTCCCCACAAGTTTTGCAGTGTTGAGTTTTTCTTTTATCCATTTCGTTATGAATTAGCGTGTTGCGTAGTCGACCTAGCTGATTGTTAAGACGTGAAATATTAGCCAACAAAGAGAAAGGAGGAGGGGTTAATAGTATTTGTGTGGAAGAGGAAGGAATTCACCACCATAGGTAAACAACATGGATTGATAGCTATGAAATTTATTCACATATGACAAAAACTCACGTCCCAAGTCGGCACAAACTCTCCACATGTGGGAGCATGGATACTTGAATAAAGCATATTTTTCACAAATATATGATGGAACATCCATGCCCACTATATGGTTATTTCTACCTTTGCCACCATGAAAACCAGTAATGACCTCATATATCCCTCTAGATCTGTTAAATGATTCCAAACGATGATATTTTGATTTCTACTCAATTCTAGCCAATCTTTCCATCACATTTCTTGGCCATACATTACCTTCTTCCCGATCATTGGATGCTGCTTGTCGATTTTTGTTAAAAAAAACAAACCATGCGATACATTGTTGCTCGTACATATGCAGTGATTGGTAACTTTCTAGCACCCTTCATCACACCATTAAACGACTCCAAGCGATTAGTTGTTATGTTCCCCCATCTGTGTCCTCCATCATAACACAAAGTCCATTTATCTAGAGGAATCTCCATCAACCAATTATAAGCGGACTCGCTCGGCTCTTTCATCTGATTCATCATAATATTAAACTTTTTAATTTGTCTTTGTTGTGTGGCTATATGTATTAAGTCAGTTAGCGGTTTATTTTTAAACCGTTGACTAAAATTAGCTTCAACATGCCGTGCACAGAATCTATGATACACCAATGGTGGTTGGAGATTATAATTCCTCTCTATGGCCTACAAAATTCCGGGAGCCCTATTTGATATCAAACATACTCCATGTCTATCACCAATGATGTGCATTCTCAAATTCTCTAAGAACTACACCCAATTCACAATACTTTCCTTATCGACAAGCCGAATCGGTTTCAACAGCAATCAGAATTTTTTTCCTATATCTCCCATATTGGAATGTCCCATCAATACTAATCACAGACTTATAATACTTAAATGCATCAATGCATGGTTTGACGGCTCAGAAAACTAGTTAAAAACTCTATCAGTAGATCGCAAAACTTCTTTGAACCTCCAATCAATGATAGATCTAGGATTGCTCAATTGCAAAGCAGCCATAAATTGGGGCAACAATGTGTATAAAGTCTCACAATTACCATACACCATTTCTATAAATTTTCGACGCCCCAGCCAAGTTTTCTTGTATGATAGATCTATCACATAATCCCTCATATTTTCTACTATATCACACACTTTATAGTCAATATTCTGTTTAATGTGACTTCTGATAAGACGACCCACCATATTAGAGTCTATATTACGATGATCCCCGCCAGACATTGGAGGAAAACATGTGTGTTTTGTATTTAATCTTGTGATTTCCCAAATATTAAACTTCTTTTCAATCTTGCCCGAACATGCCACAAGCAATTGTTTTCATGATAGAAAGAACATTTCACAAACCATATGTTTTGATTACTTTCATATACTTTAAAATATCTGTGATATCCCATCGACAAACACTTCACAGCATGTGAACTCTCTCTTTGGAATTGAAAATCATCACAACTTATAACTCCGAAATGCAATCATCATCCCACGTTGGACGGTTGAAGTCATTGTACTCATCAATCATAATGCCCCCTCTCCCATATCATATAGAAATAGTATGTCATATTTCTCTTCATTCAGCCGATTTTCTTCATCTACAACATTGTCATCATCATCGGTTTCACCCTCTGATTCATTATCAACAAATGTTTCCACAAGATCTGTCTCCTGACCCTCATAAGGTATACTAGAACTCACCTCTCCAAACTCATCTCTTATACACATAACTGAATCACGAGGAGCACTCAATGCAACATCATTAGAAATGAATGCATCATATTGTAACCATTCACCTCCAAAATTCACATTTGTTAATATTTCAGTGAAAGATCCAAAATTTGTCCCTCACCCCAACAAACTACCTGCGATTCCACCAAAAGAACTCTCTGGATTTACACCAAATGAACTACCTCCAACATCTGACTCATTTTCTACCATAAGAATAGGTAGATCAACAGGTGCACTTATAATTGGTACTTGCTCTAAAAAAAGTTCAACTGATGATAAACCCGAGATATATCTAGGTAAAGACAACACCTCTTCCAAAAAGTTATCCTCCACCAGCAATACACAATACGAAAGTGAATTACTAGACCAAAGAGAATATCTACAGGAAACATTCAGTTTGAATTATTTAGAATTAATCCTACTTTTACGATACAATACACTAATGAACTCATCCCATCTAATATTGTTACGAACTACAACACTAATTTCTGGTCCATCACTATACTGAAACTCTTTTTCAAATCCACTAATTTCACCCCCAATAAAACACAAGTCTCACACGGTTATCAGTCATCTTCCTTCAAATATCATGGCAATTAAAATAAATATCAGTATAAATATGAATATTGATTGACAAACAGGATGAACATTCATATCATTGATTATAATTGATACAAATCATGAACATCAACATGAAGATCATAAAATTCAGAATGCATATCAGCTCAAACCCCAACATTTTGTTACAATGAATTATTCTGTTCACTACCATATTCAGCCGCATCAATATGAAAAACGTTGAACAAATATCGAAAAAACCTAACACTAACCTTAACCCTAACCCTAACCCTAACCCTAACCCCAACTTCTCACACACACAGAACCAAAACCCTAACATGCAGAGACATCACATCATAGGCAAAACGCTAACCTTAACCCTAACCCTAATTTTCAAACCTGCTTTATCATTGTTCAAGCCTACTTTATCATTAACACATCATAGGCAAAACCCTAATCCTAACCCTAACCCTAGCATGCTTGCGCAAACAGAGAAAATCATGCAACCATTTCGCGCGAACAGTGAAATATGGACATGCATATATTCGAACAACAGAGAGAGAAAGAAGAAAATGGGATGTGATCTTACCTCCGAATGTGATATGTGAAGCTTAGAGTCGCAAATGTTGCAGGGGGTGGAGCGCTCTTCAATCGCGCGCAATGTCGCAAGGAGAGAGAGTTATGAGAGAGAGAAGATTGCAAACAGAATGGGAGAAGTCTTATTCGGGGGTATAGAGGTTGCATGTTGTGATCTGGGTTCGCGTAAGCTATGTCGCGATCTGTAACTGTCATAACTGGCAACGGTTGGGAAGCACAATGGATCACAATAGATGTCGCGGAGCGCGACATCTCTAGTTAGAACAAAAAAAAATAATCCTATTAATTTAATTTTGATTTAAAATTATATTATTTTTATAAAAATCCCACTAAGATAAGGGCACCACATTCATTTTCATAGTCATGGCTAGTAGTACTTTTTATCTATCTCCTTAATAATAGCTTTACTGTTTTTTCATGTAATATACTTGGAAGGAAGTTGGCTGTGGAGTTGGGCATGGTCAGGTTTCGGCCCAAAAATCAACTCAGTCATCCGGCTGTAGCCAAAATTGGAAATCGGTCTAAGTTATAGTAAATTGAAATCAAATTGACCTGCTATCTGCTATCGGAGTCAGGACAATCTAGTTTCTCCTTTTTTGGAATTGGGGAACCGGTCTGGTGCGAAACCTGGCTGATTTCAATGGATAGTAAAATCGGCCTGACTTAGTTTAGTTTTAAAATGTTGATGATTCTAAATTTAAATATTTGTGTAATAAAAAAAGTTAAATGAGTACACGGCTTGATCGATTCCTACTGCTAAGGAACCAACCTGGCTCTGCAACAGTAACTGCAACTGCAAGCACCTTCCTGGAAAAACTCTAGGACACGTGGATGGTTCGAATTCACCAAGTCACATTTCCCGTGTTACAACAAAAATAAATAAATAAAAAACAAATTTATTTATAAACAATAATAGTAGTAGTCATAAATTGAAATTGAAATAAGAAAAAAGTAAACCCAAGAGAACGTGCTAGATAGAAGTTGAGCCCATATACCGATTGCCCACACCCCAACCTTTTTTTTTATTTTTTTTTTCTCTCTCTCTCTCTCTCCCCCTCTCCAAACCCCATTAATCAACCTTGTGTCCTTTGGATCCCAAATTATTGCTATTTCCTTTTTTTTTTCTTTACTTTTCTTTTTTTTTTTTCATGCCAAGTCAAGATTTCGAGATTATAAAATTGGAGAAGAGTTGTGACCCCTCTTTCATTCGAAATCCAACCATCACCCCTCTCCCTTTCTCTCCAAGATTGAGCCTCTTGAGCTTCAAGAAAATTCTTTCTATGTTTTGGAAAAGAATAGTTGTACCCAGTTCTCTGGATTAAAAAAGCATGCTTGATACTGACGAAAATTCCTCTGGTGAAATCACCACCATCGGATTCGTTGGAGATTCGCCATCCAACGGTAGTCCTCTCTTCTACAAATACAAGCTTGGAAAAACTCCTTGGGTGGGGCTAAAATCAAGAGAGTTAATTCAAAGCTCCATTAAAAAAAAAAAATAAACAAACTGTTAAACCGGTCCTGTATCGCCCGACTCAGTGAGTTGGTTCATTAGGCCGGGTCCAAGCAAACTTTTTTAAAACAACATGGCATGGCCTGGGAAGGTCTCCGAACCGTGATCAAACCGGCCGTAGTTCCTGAACTAATCCCGAACCAAACCAATCTTAACTCTAGTTGGCTGATTTGATCTGATATATCCTACAGTTGATCTACTAAGTAAATGTGTTAGGTCTTTTAATCAATTTTTAAATTCAAAACTTAAAAATAAAAAAAAAAAATTATTAAGAAACCTCCCTCCTAAATTAGATTCGATAATATTCGAATCGCATTAATCAAAATATAATTTTGGATATCAATTAGTTATTAAAAAAAAATAACCTTTAAGCTATGGTCGTTTCTTTCACATGGCCCAAAGGATGGTCACAACTGGTTGGGAGTTTTTGCACATGATCTTTTGCTCAATTGTATGAAAATGTTGGTTGCTGGTAATTGACTCCTTTTTTTTTTTTTAAATGTCCACTACGATTGACAATTGATGATGGACTTAAGATTGATATAGATCCATGGAGATTAACCTCTCTTCTTACATCAGAAGAAATGAAACAAATCAAATCTGTCATATATACAATTTTTTACAGAAGTTTTGAAAATCACAGAGAGAAATATGTTCAAATTTTAAAATTTTGAAGAGGAAGAAAGGTGAAGTTTGAGAAAAAAAAAAGGGACCCCTTAAATTTATTATAGTTTATATTGATTTTGTTTTATTTTACTAATTCATCATTTTCTTGTTTTGATTTTTTAGAAAATGAATTAAAAAAAGAATTATGGAATACATAAATTTTAAATATATATAGGCCTAATTGGATCCATCCCAACATGATTGAAGTTGGATTATGTTTATTTTTGGATCAATTAGTATTTAAAATGATTAATCAAATTTGAATATTGTTAAATTTAATTTATAAAACTTTCTTCAAATAATTTTTTTTTTAAATAAAAACTTAATTAAAGAATTTTATATCTGTATGGACCAACTTTCCCTTACTAACCCTTACCCATCCTCTCCCTCTCCCTCTCTCTCATGTTCTCCCTTAAATTTTGGATCTCCAATCTGCGCTCTCTCTCTGGTATTCTCTTGAGAGATATGGGGGTTTTACAGATCAGACAAGAGCACTTTGTCACATTGCAGATCTGACAAGGGCTCGTCACGCTGTTCTATGTTTATAATTGTGCCCCTTGTCAATACTCAGCTTCTCAAAACTAGAATCTTGTCTACAGTGTCGGCATCGGCACTCGGAGAGCTGTGCAAAACCTGCCAATAGATATGAGCTTTGTAGGTTGGGTGGATTCTCCAAGTTATCACATTGCTCATTGCCCTGTCCTGCACAATTATCAAGATTGTTGAGATAAAAGGTACAGTTGAACTCGATTTTTTAATCGATTTGAATTCAAACTTGAATTTTATAAATAATAAATAATAAAATTTAAATTTTACTCAACTATATAATAAAATTATTTGAATTCAAATCTAAAACTTAATTGTTATATAATATGTTAATAAATTTTATTTTATTTAATTTTTATATTATAATCTTATATAAATATATATTAATAAATATTATTGAATTATTTGATAAGTTTTTGAGTTTAAAATTTTATTATTCGAATTTAACTCGATAATATAATAAACCCAACTCGAATTTAATCAAAATTGAGTCGAATCGAGTCATTGATTGATCGATTCATGAGCGACTCAAGCTCAACTTGATTCGCTAGTATCCATACATGATCCCCCCTGCTACCTCAAGATGGGCACGGGCCACAAAGTCATGTAACTTATTCTTTGCACATTAAGGTACCAGCCTTGTTTCTAATATGGTAGAAGATATTCTTCACCCACCACTTGGCATTCTCTTGTCTATTGTGTTTGATGGAAAGCATAGGTTTGTTTATGGGTTTCCTCAAAATTTTTTTTTTTGTTTTTGGTTTCTCATTTGGTATTTGGAATTTCACCTTAACTAATTCGGATCAACCTATTATCGGACCCTTTTTGAGAGAGATTTTTCAATGTGATTTTTTTCATAACTATGAGGGAGTCGAATTTACGACCATGATTAAGGGAACTCGACTCCCTTCCAGCTGAACCAACCAACATTGATAGTTTCGACAAAGTTTTTAGACTAGAATGGAGATGAAGTCTAGCTTCTTTATGTTGGAACATATGTTGAGAACTTGTACTCTAGTGTTCCATGGTAGCCAGTGGTAGTAACATGGTAATTTTTTGAGGCTTTGTAGAAGGAGATATCGGACTCCGTTTGGTTGGATGGTTTAAAAAAAAGGAAAAAAACAATAGTTTGTATAACTTTCTCATCATTGCGAGCCTGAAACGCATGCCAGCTTTTGATGAATACATACATACATACAAGTATTGTATGTTCATATTTAATCATTGTCTTGTGCCTCGTATAATCACTTTTCAGGTTTTAACTTGAAACATATAAAATATGATAAAGGTTTCAAAATTTTCTTACTTTTTTGTTTTGACACATATAAATGACAGAATCATGCACATGGTATGTGGCATATTGCGTGTTATGTTTTGGTTGTATGCTTCCATTGTGTTATAATTGAATTATCTTATATTTATCTCTTATGACTGATCTCAAATTTTAAAATTAAAATTTTAATTGTCGTTGTTATTACTTCTATTGTGTTATAAGGATACCCTTCCTACCTTTTTTAACTTCTTACTCTCCCTCTCTCTCTCTCTCAAATGCACTCAAACACATCTCTAATACATTCTTCTCCATCCCTAAGCCAAATATTAGACCTACAATTGTGTTAACCATCAGCCATGCAATATACTGCTCTCCAACAACCTTGGCTATTCGCAATTTTTAAAAATATGCCAAGTTATCCTCATTTAGGACATGGCAACCAACACAATTGGTTTCTAATATATGATACAAAAAAAATATTTATTAAAACTTTCACTTCTTAAATTTCACAAGTTCACCCTAAGTTAGGCAAAATTTTAAAGATGCAGCAAAAATTTCAACCATAAACAACAATAGAAGTACGAAAATACAGTTACTTTGGTCATTTCAGACAAGACCAATCTAAAATTGAGTCTGTCGCTAAAATTTTAAAAATGATAGAATTACAGTTTAACGAGCCTCCAAAAAATAAGAAAAGAAAAAAGAGCGGCCCAACCAAATTCGATTTGGTGCCATACCCGTTCACAATGCATATGAGTAAGAGAAATTTAATTATATTTATCTAAGTTTTTTGAGTTTGCAAGGTTTCGTATTAGTAAGAGAAAAATCTAAAGTTTTAGGTAATAATGGAAATAAATAGACCAAAATAATTTATTCTCAAAATAAAATTGATTTTTTGAATATACTAAACCTTTTTTACTTTATGTATATATACATATATATATATATATATATATATATATATATATATATATATATACATATATATATATGTAGAATATATTCATTTGGAGGTGTGTGATTCTAGAGTTAGACAATAGGGATCGAATTTACTCATTTTTTAAAAAAAAAACCAGGTGCACAACAGCCCCCTGGTTATGTCTACTTGTGATATCTTTTATAATTTTGTTTCCATATTAAAAACTTCAAAAAAGAAATATAATATTGCAATCCAAACTCTTATTTTTTTTTTTATAATAATAAATACACCACACCATACCCTCAGCGATTGCTTGGATTAGTGCCATTTATGTTTTATATGCTACATGGTTTTGAGATATATGGAAAATTCGGACCAAAGTTTTCTATAAGTGCACTAATTTATTCAAATTGAGATAATTGTCATTTTTGAAGACTTCTATTTTTGAACACCGCTTCCGCTATTGATCATATTTCTATTATTTGAAAGTGGAGAGAATTCTACTCACTTCAACTTTCTCGATAATTTAATCTTGATAAATACATACATATATGGAGGATAATTTTCTTTATATAATATATGGGGTCAAGATACGATTGACATTCGATATCAAAATATTATTTGATACCCTTTTCTAACCCTCCAAAAGCCCTCCAAAATGGATGGTGAGACGCTGCCCTAATCAACCTGAGGGGCACCGCGATATATAAATTTTGAGATGTTGAACATACATTTTTGGTATCAGGTATTCTACTTAATTAATGTGTCAATGAGATCTAATCAAGTAATATAAATCTGAGAAAATTAGGTCAAAACGGGCTGGGTAGATTAGTTATGAATATTTTGAAAATCAGGATAGGAAATTGCATTTATACTCCAAGTTGAGCTGGGAGTGAGTTGGGGTGAGGTAAAGACTCTATTCCCTTCTCCCCTCCATCCCTAAAAGTTTATGGTCCGAGTATACCTAAGCTCTTCCTACTGCCAATCAATGAGTTGATTTCGTGACCGGATCATAATGGGGCGGGCGGGTACCAACGGAGATGGTCAATTTTCGGTTCATAAGTAGAATAGGCTAGGCACCAGTGTCCATTGTCCAATACAAGCAACCAATTGTTACTACATAAACAAATGAAAGTCTAAAATAACACAAATGAGATAGCTTATCCCTTTTATTTTTTATTTTTTTTTGTGAGCTATAAGTGGATTACTTACTATAAATTTGTATTCGGATTTCGTCTGATTAATTCGGTTCGAGTGCTGTACGGTTCATTAAAAGATTGACTATCTCAAACCCTATGACTCAAACTCGAGACTTATGATTAAGAGGATGTCTGCTGTTACACCCACAAGAGTTTGGTAGACAGCTTTTTTGTTGCTCTTCAGTCCCATACAACATAACTAGGGTTCTCTTTTTTTTTTTGTTCTTTTTCTTGAAAAGTTAATACAGATGAACGAAATTACACAATATGTGTAAAAGAATTTATAGTAAATGTTTTATTGCAGTTTATATAAATATAAAAGAAAAAAAAAACATCTTGCAATCTGTTGATGTGCTGCTAAGTCGCTCCATCTCTCTGACTTTGGATACTTTGTCTTGCAAAGCTTGATGTACCCTCCTCTATTTCCTCACAAACTTGAGCTTGGTGTACCTGAGATAAATAAATAATTTAAGAGGCAAGGAACAAAGAAAAAGAAGTTCCATGTGTACATACTGATCTACAAAGCAGGAAACAAATAAAACATATGGAAAGATCAAGGAGAGCAAATGAACATACAACAGATATGTAAGATATGGGAGTGCTTGGTATCAATTTGGGTCTAGAAGTATACCTTTTACCGTCAATGCTATAAACCATTTTCACGCACCATGGAGAAGGAGGATCAAATTCGACCCTGGGTCCATGGCTATCATATAGCCATGCTTTGATCCCTCCATCAATGGCTGCTGATAAAACAAAAAACTAAACCACAAAAACATAATTATTAGATCAATTTGAGAAATCCATAACCCTAGTAGTACATATTAATTATGAGGGCAGACCGAATAGATTCGCGCTTTGTGACCTTCAACAACCAAAAAAAAGAAAGGAAAAAAAAATTAACAATACAGAACACTCTCTGCATGCTAATTGGCACTAAGTGATAAGGTCTTTTTGAGCAATTTCCAATTCAACAGAGAAACTCAATGTCATAATCATAATGACTTTAACCAAAATATGCTAAACTTGGTGATTAAAATTAAATATTTTATATTAAGAAATACAATATATTTGAATTAAGGCATAGCATATATTGAGTAGATAACATGTAAATATTCCTCAAATCCACAACTATACTTATCCCATTTACTATGTCATGCATGGAACCTTTTTCTTATAAGCAAGAAGATTAAAGTTCATCTAGAAAGGACATAGGACAACCACATTAGGCTGCAGGACGACATGATTAATAGCGCTCCATCTTGCATATTTCTCAAGTGCAAACTAGTAAAAGGCTTTAGTACCTAAAACAAGCAGCAGAAAAGGAGAGAGAGAGAATAGATAAGAAAAAAGACTGCCATAAGAAGAGCTTACCTCCCCACACTAAAATCTTGTGGTAAATTGCTGATGCGATCGGAAAAAAATTGCATGATTTCTTGATCACCTTCAATAAATCAAGAGCCATATATAAAGCTATACTTTAAGGACAAAAATATCAAATTCAGAAAAAACAGCCAACTAGAGCAAAAAAAAAAATGAAGACTGCTATACGTGTCTGTCATCTGTTCTATCTGAAATGACGAAAATTTTTATAACGCAAGACAGTCATGTACATAGTCTCATGAGTAGATAGTATTAAGTAAACATATATTCACATGGATCATCTTTATCGCTTTTCAATCAAAAAGAAGAAGGCCAAATATCAAAGTAAATAGACCAAACTTAGAGTGTTTTCAGAAAAAAACATAAGAGAGAAAAAATGGTGCGTTTTGCATTTTTTCTACTATAAACATAGAGAGAGACAGATAGACTACAATTGAGCAAGTGGTGAGGTCTCAACAATTTAAACAATTGCCCTAAAGAATAAAGGACACATCATAGCATGAACATAGACAATTGTCTTAGAAATATCTTTGTGCAACAAACATAAAAAAAAATGAAACAAAAAGTATGTTATGAATTAAAATTACAACAAAACACAATATCCATCGTCTCCCTAATCTACAAATTCTTTCTTCAATGAAAGAAGGAATGGGCAGAGTTACCTTTCTCTTTGGACACAAGACGTGGAATCTTTATATGAATTCGATGATCGAAGAAAATTTTAACTCAATGGAGGCACTACCATTTTGATGTGGCTCTTGTTGAAAATTTGAAGTTTTGAATATTTTTGATTGCTCGTTTGATAGTAATTTATATGCTACAAGATGGGTTAGATTAAGCAAGGGTTTGGCGAAACTAAACTAGGAATATATGTCATTGTATTGACGTGGAAAAGACTAATTGGTTGTAATTTTTTACTCTAATAAATAAACTTATATACTTAATTGGTTGTATTTGTTTATCTATGTATAAAAATAATTATATCCCATTGTGCAAATAAGCCATGTAAAGTCTTGTACGGTGGGCGTGGCTAATTAAAAGTTAATATCGCTTTAATTTATTGTTAAATTGTATCGATTTTATATTAATTAATGACTATCTTTTTAGCGTACTAATTTTTAAAATTTCCCGTTAAATTATAATATAATGAAAAATTAAAAAATTTAGGGGATCAAATACTTTACATACCTTTTGTTTCGATGATAAAAATGGAGAGAGAAGATAAAATGATAATATAAGTTAAGTTTAATGAGTATTTTGAGAAATTTTTGATGATATTGATCAATATAATTATTCCCCATAAAGTTATGATATGATCAAAATATATTGTTGCCAAGTATATGCTATATTATTTTACAGTATTTTTTTTTCTTAGAGTGAGAGAAATATTCTTTTAAATTGGGACTATTTTTAGTAATTGTTTTTTAATAGAGATACCCATTAACAATTGTTTTGATAAATCGACATTTCGGTTCATCTGAAAACTTCAAAATCATGGGATCATTTTATGCAAGAGAAATCATCATTTCACAACAATCATATAAAGCAAATTCATCTGAATGGAAACTCAAAACAATGCATAAAAAAATGTCTGCAGAGCTAATCTATGAATCAACAATGAATCGGCCATTAGACGAATGAAAGGTCTCTTATGGAAACGAAAATCATTCGGTATAATCGCATCTGTGGTAGAGACAGTATTATAAACTCAAAATAGGAGTGAGATCATTTAAGAGACATACACCAGAGAGGGAAAATGAACTTTTTTGAGTTGTTGGGAAGAAACACGATATTTTCTTCAATTATTTTTTTTAAACATTGTCCAAAATCAAATCAAATAGCATATTTTATATAAAAAAAAATTATTTAATATTAATGTTTTGTAAATTTTTTTTTTTTTTTTGCACAAATTTATATTTTTGTAAAATAGTCGTACACTACTTGCCCGCACACATGTGCTAATTTAGGTAATCAAAACTACATATTGATAATTATAAAATTATACACGATCAACATTTTTTGTGGGATGAAAAGGTACAATGACGAGTGACCATTGGATGACTATTCAACTCTCATAAATTTCATGGTATTAAAGCCCAAGTGCCAAGTAGTAAAATATATTGTGGATTAATAGATTTACTACCACAAGATGTCAAATTCTAAAGTCATTGACAGAAGGTTTAAATACCAAACTAATTGCAAAATTAGAGAGAGAGAGAGAGAGAGAGAAGAAGAGATAAAAAACTGATGAAAGAACTCAGAGAAAAAGAAAAATTAATGTCAGCACGAATATAGGCAATTGTCTTCTTAGAAATATGCAACAAACATCAATAAAGTTGAAATGAAAACATATGATGAAATTAAATTATAATAAAACACATTAATTCATTAGCTGGGTAGTCTACAAATTCTTTCTCTAGTGGGATCGAAAAAATTGGGAGAGTTACCTTTTGGTTCAAGCAAAAG